>OX376057.1:5832507-6432507 GCA_947361185.1 Charanyca ferruginea | reverse complement strand
AAATATTTCATTCAGATGTTATCCCAAATTAGCTGCAAGCTAAAAAAGAAATGCTTACAATTTTTTGTTAATTAAAACATTGACTCTGAATTTTAGGTCACATGGATAGAGCTAAAACCAGAAAAACCACCAAAAAAGCCAACAAAAGTTTACATAGATTTGGATGATGATGAGGATGACTATGACCAACCGGAAGATGATGTGATCTTCATGAAGAAGGTCACCACCCCGCCTCCGACCAGACCTTACAAATTCTTCCTTGCTAAGAGCAGCAATGATGTAACAGATTCAAAGGAGGAGGAACCCGTCTACTATAAGTTAAGCCGAAGATCAAATGACCGAAGCATGTTAAATTTATCTCCTAAAACCGTAACCAAATTCAAAGCCCCTCCTGGCATCACCAAAACATACAAAAAGCCACCAACACCCTTGCCAAGATGGATGCAATCTTCAAAACCAACAACTTTGAATCACTCATCATTTGCGAGGAATAGATTTTTAGGTCTCAATGGTAATGCTAGGTCAACACTCTCAGAAGTATTTAATTTAGATGAGAAAAAAAACTACCAGGAACTTATAAGGCGAGTCACAACTTCAAAGAAACCATTACCAGCTGGGAAACCTCTTGATATTATCAATATTGTGGACGACGTGGAGTCATTTAGACAGACCAAGAAAAAGGCATTAAATGAAATCAAATTATATGAAAAAAGTTTGCTTGCGGATAGAGACAATGACTCAAAGGAGTATGATCCTATTACAGTAACTTCAATAAACTCATCAGATTCTGAAATAGAGGTAGTTCCATCAGAGTCGTCCACTACATCTTCTCAGAAGGTAGACCCTGTTAATTCTCTAGAAGAATCATTCAAGTTAAGGGGTAAGACAATCTTCACATCAGCAAAGTGGCTGTCCAATTTAGATGCTAAATATAAGAAAATAAGGCAAGATACTCAGGAGAAGCTCAAAGATGCACGTCTGGAGTCGGATATCATATCAAAGGTTATCAGTGAACAGAGGATTGCTCAATTGGAGAATAAGCTGAAACATGAGCTTAGCATACCAGAGAGCATCTATGAGGAGCCAGAACCCACTGTCGAGCTACCAGCTCTGACTCCAGAACAGGAGAAATTGGTGAACAGAGCGCTGGGTTCTGGTCCCCCTGGACAGATGCTTGTAGAGAAGTTCAATTTAAGGATACACAGGTATGTTTGCTAAACAGATATTTAGGATAAATATCATACCACATTTTCAAATTATATTTTCCTGGTACATATTTTAATTTCTGCTTTTACATAAGTGGCTTAGCGATAGGCTGCTGTGCTACATGCGGTTGCACAGAACAAATATTTATATGGCCTACAAGTAGTTGTACCTGAACTTGTCATGTGTGAATATGAGTTTATATGTTTATAAACACACTCTCGAAACAGGAGAAATTCTTCAAGATATTTACTATAAGGAATTTTCTGGTCAAACATTGGTGCCAATTCTGTTGTGCACAAACTAAATTAATTTTAAGCTATTTATATTTCTTTCTCTCCAATAAAACAATAAAGAGACATAAATTAATAAGAGCTGTAAATTTAAGTTGATTTAAAATGTTCATACATTTATAGTTGTCATTTCAGAATGTATTGATTAAAAACACTGCGAAGTTCAAGGGAAAAAGTAATTTGACATCTCTAACTTAGTTGTTGTCTGTCGCCGTCCTTTTCTTCAGCTGTCTGGTAGTAAGAGATGCCCCTAATTTTAATTTAGTTTGTGAACAAGGGAATCGGCACCATTTAGCCAAAACTGATTCATAAATACTAATGATAAATTTTAATATGATAGTTGTGTTCCTTCCTTAACTTATCCTGCATCTACTTATCCTATCTAAAGTATAAACATCTTTTATGGGGTACTCTGTTAAATGTTATATTAAAATACCTTGTGATATATTAAAACTAAATGAAACAAAATTTAAAAGATACATTAAAGGTAGACTTTGTAAACAAGCATATTATAAGTTAGAGGATTATATCCAAGATAAGAATGCTTGGGAACATGCTGGTCCGGCTCCATAGGACAATCTACAGTCTAGACAAAATCAAACTGATTGCTAATTAAAACTATACTTTATATATTTAAATACAATTATTCTTTAGTGTACTTAATAGATTACTCTGGCTCACACTCTATTCATTGTTTGTTGGAATAGAAGGAGTGGTTGTCTACCATATTATTAATTGTATATAAGTGAACACTATGTGTCTGTACATCATTTAGCTGTAATTTCTTAATTTGTAATGCTTTTTAGATATTAAAATATATGATTTTTATACAAGGTACATCATATTCACGTAACATAATATATTATAATTCTTGTAAATTCAAATTGTAAACATTATTTAAAAAAAAAAGAGTATGTATGGAGTTTCTTGCCCATTCTTCTCCATACGAAACTACCATTTGGAATGGGCAAGATTCAAAGATTTGACTTTACTTTGACCTAAATCTCTCCTTTTACAAATACTCTACTAGAAATATCAAACTACATCTTGGGAATGCTAGAGATAACTAGGATTATCTCTTCAGTTTAGTTTTTCGAAAATCAAAATTCCACAATTCCTCAACTCTCAAAATAGTTGTACAATCCTATGATTGCCTTTATTTATATTCCAGGCGGGACCTGCAAACACTATCAGGTCTGAACTGGCTGAATGACGAAGTGATAAACTTCTACATGAACCTACTAATGCAGAGGAGTGAAGAGCGAAAAGACTTGCCTAAAGTGTACGCCACGAATACCTTCTTCTATCCTAAGCTCATGCAAAGTGGGCAGGCTGGGCTCAGGAGGTGGACGAGAAAGGTACGAAAACATTTTGCTGGTAGACCTGTGTTGAACATGATAACTGATTGCCATGTTATGAAGTCTGTAGTCATAAATACATATTTTTTCCTTTTGTAAAATACCCATGCAATTTTCTGACAAAAGCAAGTCCCTATTTCATAATTGTAGCAGAAACGAAAGTGTAAATAAAAGATGTAGAGTCGCCCATAGACCCCAAATTTGTCAAGGCTACCAATGTATGCACGTATGTATGTTTATATGAGTACCTTAATGCTGTCTTCATCATCAAAATATCAGCCTATTGCTGTCCACTGCTGAACATAGGCCTCCCCCAGAGATCGACAACCAACCCGGTCTTGGGCAGCCCGCATCCATCCGCTGCCAGCCACCTTCTTTAAATCGTCGGTCCATCGTGCCGCAGGGCGTCCCACACTACGCTTGCCCAAATGCGGTCTCTACTTTGTGAATGTATGTGTGTGTGAATGCTGTCTTGCTGCAGATAATTATTGCAGAGCGAAGAAAAATTGCAGATCTTTCTTTCTTATTTAGTATAATGAACGGGTCCCTGAGCTGGTGGCCAAGATTGGTATTTGTTTACTGTCTTTGTTTCTTCGGAGACCTCATCTCCTTCATGTACCTTTTGTGAGAACTAACTATAGGCAAAATACATATATTTAAAGAGCTTGTCGAATTTTCAACAAGGTGTGCCGGATTGTTGAGCTTGATTTGATTTATTCACAAATAGTGTCCAGAAATTAAAACAAAAATTAAGTAACTGCTTCTTTGGATTGTAACTGTGTGATTTTATTGTGGAATGAATTTTATTCTTGTTTATTCTCTTCAGTTGTTTCTACGTTTAACTCTCACGCTGTTTGTACCGCTTTGTGTAACGAGTATTTTCTACTCGCTACATGGTGTCGACCTCTCTCGTTACTTTTTCGAAGTTTTCACGATGGCGCGGCCATACTGTGGGCATTTTATAGATTATTGGCTATGATTTTTGTGGAGTAATCGATAAAACCATAGACCATCAGTTGGACAGGTTATTTTGACGTTTCCGTTTTGGCATAATTGAGACTCACTTTCCGCCCGTCTTCTCTAAAAACATGCACGGTTAAATTTCTCCCGTTTCAATCACGAGATTGAAACGATTTAAAGGTTCACCTCTGGTTGGAACCATTTTGTTACAATGTTAGCAGCAGTGCTACCTTAATATTTTGGAAACCCCCATAACGCCATCGCAGTTCGGATGTGCCAATAGCACGAGCGGTGACATATTTAGTTTTCAATAAGAACGCCCAAAAAAGGCGTTCTTATTTATCTTTTGATCTTGCAACTTTAAATTTAAATTCACCCTACGCTACGCTTGGAGATGAGCAGGAGGCCTACGGCGCGTGTCCCAATCCAGGGCGGTAACGCAGCTAAGGTTTTATTTATTTAGCTTTCCCCAAGCCTGTGGTATGTTAGTTTAGAATTTTATAATTACATTAAAAACGTGCAATATTGACCAACCTATTTTTAAATTACCTTTCGATTTTATAGAAAGGGACTTTCTTGTATTGTGTTCACCATAAAACCTGCGGTTCAATAAATAAATGAGCCATTGTTTAAGAGCTTTTAAGTTATTTATTTCATAACTCCCTACCTAAGATTAAAAGTAATATCTTTTCCGTTCCGCTATCCAGGATTCCTTTGTTTTTTTCATTAGTGAGCTCTGGCGCCCGAGTATTTCCGTACATTTATTTTGTTGTTTGTGAGCTCACTTAATCTCATCCTATATACTTTTTAGAACACTTAGTATCACACACACACACACACACACATATAATTAGTTTAGTTTTTTTTTATTTTTTATTACATTTGTCAATGTTATAGGTACTTAAGATTATATAACTGGAAACTTGTAATTGGCTTTCCTCTACGTATTACTCTTACTACTCGAATGTACTAGCTGTAAGTTTTATTTGGAACCGAATCAAATACAATATTAAACATATGTAAACGATGGCAGCTGCAAAAGTTAAAAACTGAGGCGCAGCTGCCAACGCCCGTCTCCTAGCAAGAGGATACATGTTCCACATTAAGTAAAAATGAAAAAAGAATTGAAAAAAGTGTTAAAAATATCTTTGTGAAATGTTAAATATTACTTAAGACTAAGATTAAAAATAAAATACAAATATGTTATCGTAGGGTATGTGCCGTATATGTGTGTGTGAATGTGTATGAGTGTGTGTGAATGTGTATGTGTGTGTGTGTGTGTGTGTGTGTACATGGTGCTGAGTAGTTTTGCTTGTGTATTGAGAAATTGATAGTTATTTTTTGTTCTGTAAAGTTAAACTTTCATGAGAGTCTCTGTTGAGTCGTAGGTTTGTGATTTCAAAAAAGCGCCAAGTTTTTTCTTACATTGACTAATGGTATTGGGATAAATATTAATATTTTTGTTAATTCTGTTGTAGAGTTTAGAACTTAGGTATGCAAAATGGTGACGTGCTAGAGCTGTCCTGCGATGTTCGGTATTGCATACGCGATCAGAACGACGTCTACTGTTACACTTGTCTGGTTCATAATTTAGATAGGAATGCGTACGTATTATTGTTTTAAAAATAAACAACTGTCTCACAGTTAGGACCTGGCAAAGAGAGTAGAGTGACGTTGTGGGATAACGGAACGGTTTTTTTGCGAGGACCTTCAAGACTGCCCTCTGCGCTCTTTCGATCCGCAACATCGCTGACTTATGCGCCCCTCCCCATACTGTAATGCAGTATCCCATTACTGACTGGGCAAGAGCAAAGTAAATGGAAATTAGGGTATTAAAGTCCGCTGCACCTCTTAGGCGACCCACTATAGAACTGATTTGTTGGTGCCATTTAAGGTGACAGTCAACTATAACACCAAGATATTTAATTGACTGGGTGGCTTCAAGTAGAGAGCAGTCACAGACAGTGTCTGAAGTTTGGTTCAAACATGAATGCGCGAGAAGGGCGATTGGAGTTAGGGGTTGCCCAGACTTATTTATGGAGAAAGTAATATACTTGGTTTTACTAATATTTAGAGTCAGGAGATTTGTACTCAACCATTTCAGAACAGCACACAAAGCCAGCTCAGCATTTATAGATGCCTCATTCCAACTGAGGCCGTGGATAATTAGAGCTGTGTCGTCGGCATAAGTTACAATTTTGCAGTTGGGGAGTGACAATCGGCACAGCTCATTCACGTATATAAGAAAAAGGGGGGACACCGAAGTTAAGAAATTTCTTCGAACTAAGGTGATTTTCAATTTTTATGTGCTGACCGCGTCCTGTCAGGTAACTTCTAAAGATGTCCAGGGCAACACCACGAATACCAACGTCCTCAAGCTTTGAGAGCAGAATGGGGACAGAGACAGTGTCAAAAGCCTTAGAGAGGTCTAAAAATATTGCTAGAGTTTTGTTTTTATTTTCAAGCTTATCAATTATAGTATTCGTTAGTTCCAAAACGGCATCGTCGGTGGCCTTACCACTTCGGAAGCCAAATTGGTTACTAGCCAAGATGTTGTGCTTTGTAAGAAACTTAATTAGCCTAGTGTTAATGAGTTTTTCAAGTATTTTTGAGAGGGTTGTTAGAACCCAATATTGGTCTGTAATTTGTGACACTATCCCTGCCACCAGATTTATAAATTGGATGAACAACCGCTGTCTTAAAAATGTCAGGAAAGACACCCAATGAAAGGCACAAATTAAAAATGTGAACTAGCACCGGAATTGTGATAAACCTGGTTGCTTTTATGATTGAAGTAGGTATACCGTCAATTCCTACGGCAGACTTGTCCTTTAGGCTAACAATGATGTTGTTTATCTCTGAGTCATAGCCATAGAGTGAGACGGCTGCGAATTTGAGGAAGAGGAACACTTTGCGTCTAACTCACTCAAAGTGGAATTTTCAAAGGGCGGCGGCTGAGGTATCCTGGAAGCTAGAAGTATACCTATATTAGCGAAGTAGTCATTTACCTTGTCAACTGATTGGGAGGGATTTTCACAGAGTTTTAATAGGTCACAGGACGGTGTTTTGTAACGATATAAGTTAGCTAACTTTTTAACAAGAGCCCATGTTGCTTTTGGGTTGTTACGACCCTTGTAAAACTCTCCGCGCTCATATTCAGTTTTAATTTTTTTCAAGTGATTATTGCAATGGTTTCGGTAACGACAGAAGACTAATTTATATGTTACATTGTCTGGATGTTTTTTAGACTTTCGATGTAAGTTGTCTCTATGGCGTATACGCCTTAACAGGCCTGGGGTAATCCATGGCTTTATAATGCGTCGTTTGCTGGGAGTTACAGTGGAATGAGAGTTAGACTTTATAACGGTGGACAATAAGGAAACAAAAGACTCAGCAGCTTCATTCGGGTCATTACAGTTAAGAATTCTACTAAAGTCAGCGTTCGTAACAGATTCGACAACTTTAGGAATATCGATTTTTGGGTTATTGCAACGATGTTTAGATTTAGCTTTGATATCCATGTTACAAAAAAGAATCACAGGAGAATGGTCCGTTATAAGAGAATCGAGAACAAGGGTTGTAGTGATGGATTGACAGCGAATAATCACATGATCAAGACAGCTAGACAGTCTCGTTGGAAGAGTGTAAGCAGAGAGCATTTCATGAGACGCCGTGATATTGAGATACTCATCAGAATTTGGGTCAGAACTATCTGGTGAGATATTAATGTTAAGGTCCCCAATAATTGCTGCAGATTTAAACTGTACTAGTGTTCCGAGTAAATGATCTAGACTGCAGAAAAACCGACTCAAATCTCTGCATGCTGGAGAGCGGTATATGGCAACAAGGGCAAGTTTGTCGGAGAATTTAAGTAAAACACAATTTGCATCACTAAGTGTGGGTAGTTCGATGATAGGGTTAAAAGGGTCTCTTACATAGACAACTACACCATCATTTTGACTTTTAAAGTTCGAAGCATGGCAGGTATATCCGTCTAGTAAAATTTTAAAGTCGTGTAAGGATTTATTTATAAATGTTGCACTATCTTCAGGTGAGGATGTAAAACAATTTGAGATAGAAACTTGTTCAACCCCATTGGCAATTGTGGTCAATTCATCCATTATTTATTATTAGAACAACAAAAGAACAGAAACGCTGTGCTGAGAGTCTAGTCTCGGGTATACTAACACATATTTGAAAGGAAGAAGATAATGTATATTTGAGACAGAAACATGATTAATAACAATTTACTCATTAGAAAAAAAATATAAAGATAACCCTAATTTAAAACTTAAAACATCGATTACTCCGAGATCTCATCACTAAATTATATGAAAATTATACCAATAGAAGTAGCTTGGTATTATTTAAAATATCGGAAAAATACTTTTTTGTTTTAATCTATAATTTTCTCACAAATAAATAATAACCTGCGTAAATCCTAAATCTAACAGGCGGTCGCGTTTCCTCGACGGACCCGACCGTCGACCAGTACCCGTCGAGACACCGGAGCGGAAGGTTTTATCGCTGTTTTGTACAAAAATAATACGTATAATATTTTAGTCAAAGTTCGTCCCCGTGATTAGGTATTTATTAAAATGGGCAATAAAATAAATGGAAGAAGAAATATAAAATTAAAGGAATGCCGATTTAAGTTACAAAATAAAATGGTAGGTAAGTGCCTGCCTGCATTAGATTACTAACATTTCCCATAGGTAGGTATATATCTATACATATAATAAAACAGTAACAAAACCGTGTCTGTACATTGAATACAAAAAAAAGAAAATTGAGGGGGGTTTCGGAACAGTAACAGAGCACGAATCCAAAAAAAAAATTATGTCTGTTTGTCTGTTTGTCTGTTTGTCTGTTTGTCTGTTTGTCTGTTTGTCTGTTTGTCTGTTTGTTTGTTTGTTTGTTTGTACACGCTAATCTTCGGAACTACTGGGCGGATTTGAATGATTTTTGTTTTGTTGTATAGGTATTAAGTCTGGGCAACATATAGGCTATAATTTATCTTGGAAACTTGAACACCTGATCTGATGCAGAACCGCAACAGACCAGCTAAACTATAAGAGATACAAAAATGGTACCATAGCAAAAATTGTTCCACGTGATGAGCATTTTCTGCTGAGAGAATAAATTTGAAGATCTGGAACACCTGATGTGGAACTCCAAGAGCCCAGCTACACCATGATACATATAGGAATGACATCTTAGCAAAAGTTGTTCGGTCTGATGGGCATTTCCTGTTGACTTATAAAAATTGAAGATCAGAAACATCTGATGTTAAAATCAAAGCTATCACTAATTTCACTGTATCTTTTAAAATAACATAAGCTGGGAGTACCTCCACGCAGTGAAGGCGGTAACAGTTTAAGACTGATTTTGATGACGATGGTATATCATTGAAAATTTGACTCTACTGGCCAAAGTTCCCATATATTTTTTTATTTTATCGAATAAATATGCCTTCGGGCTTATGTTATTTGGGTATTTAATTTCATTTTCCATTTATCTTCGTGACACGGTAGCCTACCCGGTAACGCAGGGGAGCAGTCACTTAGATTTTAATTGATCAGGTATCTTCTTTACAATAAAACTATAACCATGCCTAGAAAGAGGTCAAATCTTTCCCAATGTTCCAAAGGAGCTAAAAGATTGAGGACCATAAGATCCCAAGAATCTACCGAAGAGCGTCAGGAGAGAATCGCGCATCCCGTTGTTTTCCCGTCCCCGAGCTCTTAGAATTCGACATCAGACGTTTCAGATCTTCGATTTTGCCGACCCCGTTGTCGCTGTCCAAGCAACAGGATCCGCGTACGAAGTCGCGGGCAGAAGCTAGTAAGCAATAAAAAGCAAAGCAAAGCAATATTAGCAATAAATAAATAATAAATATTTAATAAATAAGTAATTAATAAATTATAAATAAATAATAAATCAATAACTAATAAAAAAATTACAATAATAAATAAATAAATTATAAAAAATAATAAAAAATAAATGAATAATAAATAAATAATGTATAAATAATAAGTAAATAATAAATAAATAATAAATAAATAAATAAAACATAAATAAATACCAAATAAATATATAATTAATATATAATAAATTAATAATAATTAAATAATAAATAAAACATAAATAAATAATGAATATAATATATAATAAATTAATAATAATTAAATAATAAATAAATAATAAATAAATAGAAAATAAATAGTAAATAAATAAATGTCAACGCTACAATATTTTGTAGGTGCTATAACTAGTTGTACATATAATTAGGTAGGTAGATAGGTATATAAACTTACTCTTTAATTTTGCCTTTATTCAGATAAATTTGAAATAATGTTTAGGTAAAAAGGGAACACACAACACACATCAAAGGAAAGGTAGGTACAGAGGCCAGCGTATCAAGCTACAACAATGTCAAATTACTTTGATAGATTTTCAACGTTATTACAAAAGAATAAGGTTCATATTCAATTGGGAAAATTTTACAGTTTGGTATGGATTGATGTACTGGCGTCTGTACCTACCGTTCTAGTTGGTTCCTCGTAACAAAATGTACAAAGACGGAACAGGATAGGATTTTATTTCATAGTAGTATATCTACCTACTTAGCGAATGAACAGAAAATTGAATTTATAAGAAATAAGTAAATAGGTACCTACTTACTTGCAAAATTGCCTATGAGATTTTATGCTGGCAATTCACATGGCGTATTTGTGCAAATATTCGCCTTATTTGGATAATACAAAATCGACTTTATTGCAATAACTATAGGGTACATTTCATTGCATTGCAAAATTGCCTATGAGATTTTATGCTGGCACTTCACATGGCGTATTTGTACAAATATTCGCCTTATTTGGATAATACAAAATTTACCTTACAGTTATTGAAATAAAGCCGATTTTGATTATTTTGCTTCTCGCGCTGTGCTGTGTGTCGTGGTTTTGATCCCCGCACGGAACAAATATTATTTTGTTTTACAGAGTACAGCGCGCTGTACTCAGCTCATTTTGAATTATTATTACGTTATAATAATGTGTCGTGTTTACTATCTTTTGCCATATAATATTATTGTGTACCTACATAAAACTAGACTAGTTCTTTTCTTATTACTAAACGTGCTCGAGGCGAGGCGAGGTTTTCCAGTCTCTCGGCAAATAGCGGTCGAATGAAAGGATTGTACTACAGAACTATGTAGGTATTCATAGGAAGCGCGCGCAAATATCAACGCGGCTATTACTTTCGCCCAGAAATCGTCACAGTGTAAAGAATACAGTTTATCAACTACGATTATATCATAATACTTTTTTGTGTAGATTTTGCTACCATGCCTTGTAAAGTATAACATTTGTAAGGCTTGTAATGAAAAAAAAAACATACTATCTTTATGACATTCTTGCGACAGTTTCGTTTAGAAATTTAAAATAATATAAGTCAACATTGTAATGCAAAACAAAACAGGAAGGCAATGATTAGCCTACTTATTAGTTTTGTATTCCAATATTTACTAACATTATTTTTACAACCGCAGTTACCTACAATCTAAATTCACACCCGGACGGTGCGCGTTGGACGAAGTGCGAGCGTCATTTGAAGAAGTAGGTAAGTAAATAAAAATATAACCAACGTGAGTATGTTTGGCAATACAAAGAAAATAATGTTTGAACATTATCAGTAATGTATTTACAGGTAAAAATCTACCATCAATATCATGTAAATGTATCTTACCTATTTATTTACTACATATTATATTGTTTATGTAATTTATGTGTGTAATATCTAAATAGTTTTGTTTTAGTGTGGCGAATGGCGATTTTGAAGCAGCAGACGACGATGACAATAAAGAGTGTCTGGATAGTATATGTGACAAGCCAACATGTTCTTTATGTAAAAATATATTAGTTTATTATAATATAATCAATCATTACAAATGGTTGTTTTCTTTATCCTTTTATTTTTCTTATCTCTATCCCTCGTAGGTATCTTCCAGGGGTCTACTAGTTCCGGAAGCAGAGAGTTCATATAAAACCCAACAAGTTTTAAATCCATTTTTTCTTCCCAAAATTGACTGTCCTTTGTGATTTTTATAACATAGACAGCACTGTAACATGCTAAGCCTTAATGAAGTCTATGTACCTACTAAGAGAATGACCCCACTGTTTATTTTCATACTGTGACATGTGTACCTATAGTAGATAGTTATTTGTTTGATGAAAAAAATGCGTACACTAGGATTTCTAATGTACCTATAACGGGTACAATTTACAAACATACTATGCCACATGCACGTACACCGAGATCAAGAACAAAACAAAATAATATTTGTTCCATGCGGGGATTAAAACCACGACACACAGCACAGCGCGAGAAGCAAAATAATAACTTATTAGCCACTACGCCAACCGTGCCGTCTCGTATAATGCTGGCACTTGTCATGGCGTATTTGTGCAAATATTCGCCTTATTTGGATAATACAAAATTGACTTTATTTCAATTACTGTAAGGTAAATTTTGTATTATCCAAATAAGGCGAATATTTGTACAAATACGCCATGTGAAGTGCCAGCATAAAATCTCATAGGCAATTTTGCAATTCAATGAAATGTACCCTTTAGTTATTGCAATAAAGTCGATTTTGTATTATCCAAATAAGGCGAATATTTGCACAAATACGCCATGTGAAGTGCCAGCATAAAATCTCATAGGCAATTTTGCAAGTAAGTACCTATTTACTTATTTCTTATAAGTTCAATTTTCTGTTCATTCGCTAAGTAGATAGATATACTACTATGAAATAAAAGCCTATCCTGTTCCGTCTTTGTACTTTTTGTTACGAGGAACCAACTAGAACGGTAGGTACAGACGCCAGTACATCAACCCATACCAAACTGTAAAATTTTCCCAATTAAATATGAACCTTATTCTTTTGTAATAACGTTGAAAATCTATCAAAGTAATTTAACATTATTGTAGCTTGATATGCTGGCCTCTGTACCTACCTTTCCTTTGATGTGTTTTGTGGTTGTGTGTTCCCTTTTTACCTACACATTATTTCAAATTTATCTGAATAAAGGCAAAATTAAAGAGTAAGTTTATATACCTACCTACCTACCTAATTGGGTTGTTGACACCATTAACCAATAATTCCAAAATACAACTTATCTTAAAGTAGACTTTATTTTAGTCCCGAAAACCCGATTAATTTTCAATTAACTGTAAAATTCGATTTTAAATTGTTTTGAAATCAATTAATAATAATAATAATAATAATAATTTATTTCCAGAAAAAAATATTACAAGGTTTGTCGTAATTATTAGCTAGTAGATAACAATGATTCAGATATATAATAATAGCATCCGCTGCCGAACTAGGTTAGGACCTGTATTTCAGCATACGGCGCCACTCCTCGTAGTATCAGAACTTAAACTAGCTTATACTATTTTACACAAAATCAAGATAGAAATAAATGTGAAATAAATGGTGTGTGAGAGTGCCTCTCTTTGTATATGAGTGTAGTGTACGTGTGTGTGTGTGAGAGGGTGTGTATTGTTTGCATATCTGACTTATGAACACTAATTTAAATTAAACAATGACTTTATCCAGCTTCTTGATGTATACCAACTACTATTTTATAGTTAGTCGATTGAGTTGGTAAATTAGTGACGTCACAGGCCGCTATTGTCATACAAAATCTATGGAGGATTCTCGTTTTGACAGCTCATAAAAAGTATGTCAATTGATTGGTGGTGTCAAGTACCCAATTATGGGAACACCCAAATATTCCGAAATATTTTATTCCGAATTTCGATATTCCGATTTTCAAAAGTCCGAATTTCATAACACCTAAAAATTATAATCTCTATTATTTAAAATCACGAAAGTTATTTTACCGAATGTCGTAAATCCGATTTGTTTGTTTTCCGATTTTCATATGTTCGAAGAATCAAATGCTCGATGAGTTCTCGGTCCGAAAAACGAAACTCCGAATTTCATTATTCCGAATAAACTGTTAAAATTAGGATTCTGATTCAATTCAGCTACGCATATATATTCAAAATGGTGTCCCCTTGTTTCGCAGACAGAAATTTCATAGAATTTCGTTTCCCAGAAAATGTTTCATGTAATATTTGGTTCTTGTATTTTTATTTCGACTATTATTGTTTCAAAGACTATTTACTTGAATGAAACATATTTCACAGAAACACAATTCAAAGAATTTTTAATAATTTTTTTTTGTTTAACAAACTTATCAAACAGTAGAATTACTTTTTAACAAATATTGTTTATTCGGTGTATTTTTCTATGGAATTTATTTCAACAAATATATATAGGTATAAAAAGAAAGACAATAACAAAAATAATCTTAAAAAGTCAATATGTTGTGCTACAAAAGTTAATGACAGAAATGAATTGCTGTGAAACCGACTCCACGTAGTCTTATCTGCCCTACCCCTAGAGTGTAATTTAAATTCGCGTAGGCGCGGAGGGGCGAGGCGGCCAGCGAGCTGAGGAGCAGGTTTTAACGCCCGCCGCCGCGGCTGAGGCTGGCCGGCGAAGCCGGCCAGTAAGCCGAAGCTGCGGTGGTGAGCGTGAATACCATCTGCGACGATAAGCTCGCGTGGTACCGCCGGAGCCCCGCAACGCCGTAGCCATGACAGAAACCATGCCTGCTGCATGTTGCATGTTCGCTTGCATGCTCGCTTGCATGATGCATGCCTGCTTGCTTGCATGCTGCATGTTTGCTTGCACGCTGCATGCTTGCTTGCATGCTGCATGCTTGCTTGCACGATAAACGATTGCACGATATCGATAAAGATAATCGGAATTTTAATAATCGGAATTCGTATTTTTGATGTTCGGAATTTTCATTATGTCGGACTTTTTGTTATTCGATCTTTTGAAACTCGGTATTTTGAGAATAGTAATTATAAACGTTCGGAATTTTGAAATTTTAGTATTATAAAAATAGGATGAATGATAAATCGGAGTTGCCATATTAGGAATTTTGAACTATTCGGAATTATGAAAATCGGTATTTTGAAATTCGTATTTCTGACTTTCGGAATAAAGTTTTTCGTATTTATGTAGTGTACCCCCCAATTATATGTACCTAGGTGTAATTATAACTAGTTGTAGCACCTACAAAGTATTGTAGCGTTGACATTTATTTATTTATTATAATAATAATGATAATAATAATAATAATATGTGGGGACATTTCACACACGGCCATCTGACCCCAAACTAGGGAGACCCTGTACTATGGGTGTCAGGCAGCTGATATACATACACAAATATATTTTAAATAACACCCAGACACAAGGCAAACACAAGTGCTCACCACACAAATATTTACCCTGGGCGGGAATCGAACCCGCAACACGCTGCGCAGCAGTCGATCGCTCAGCCACTGCGCAAACCGTGTCGTCAAATTAATTATTAATTATTTAATTATTGATTTATTATTGATTTATTATTTATTTATTTATTTATTATCTATTTATTATTTATTTATTATTATTTATTTATTTATTATTTATTATTTATTATTTATTATTGTTTATTTATTATAGATTTATTATTTATTTATTTATTATTTATTTATTATTTATTTATTATTATTTATTGTGTATTTATTATTTATTTACTATTTATTAATTTTGTATTTATTATGTGTTTATTATTTATTTATTAGCGAGCACGTTTAGTAATAAGAAAAGAACTAGTCTAAGTAAAGAACGACACATTATTATAACGTTTTAATATACATATATACAAAATAGTGTTGGTCAAGATATTAAAATGCAACAAATAAATTTGTTTTTCGTTGCTACAAAATATAGCTCGACGCAGCGCCCAGCGCCCGCGCGCCGCTGCATTCCGCTTTTACGCTGAGTACAGCGCGCTGTACAACGCTTGCAGCGCTTACCTATTCTATGCCATTGCGGGGCGCTCCCCTTTACGCAGCCGTCACTTCCTCTGCTTCACCCCCTTCAAAATAGTATGCGGTAGGAAAACCTCGCCTTAAGGTGTTCGGTAGTAATTCTAAAGGAGTTGTTATTATGTTTACGAAATTTTGTTAAGAGCTCTTCTTTAAGGAGGACGGAGGTAAAGTCAACAATAATGGGATTGTTGGTCGGGTCCTTAGTTTTTATGCGGAACAAGTCTTTCACGTCTCTCTGTTGGATATTAATACTAAGCAAATTCGCAACTCCAACAACAGTGTTCAACAGGGCAGCTTTGGATTCCGACTTGTTGCTAGGTATATTTCGTATCTCAATACACGCTGATCTCGAACTTTGTTCCATTTTGTCCAGTTTTTGTTCGAGCTCACTAATATATGCTAGGTTTTCCTTACGCTCGACTTCTAGCTGATCTACATGAGATTTGAGGCTATTATGCTGAATGGCGGCTAGGTGGTCAAATGAGTCCCGTATGCTGTTGGCTAAGGATAATAATTTATCATATTTCTCATCTTGCTGTAGTTTGAAATCGTGGAATAGTTGTTTCATGTCAGCCATAAATACTGACAACTTACTGTCGCCATTGTCTTCCGAACGCTTGCGTTTGGCATTGCGAAAGGTAATATTCGGTGAGATCTCAGTAGCAAGTGAATCCGTCTTGAGGTTAAGATTGGGTTCAGAGGAACTTAAGGATGACGGTGCCTGTTCAGATTCGACGAGCAATGTCGCAGCGGGGGACGGCGATGTTCTCGGCGGAGTGCGATTTAATGGCATTTTTACGAAGAAACAAAAATTAAATACCAGGCTCCCAGCAATCAAGAACGTTTGTATGCTATTTAGGTCCGGGGTTCAGCTTATAGTGGTGGCGATCGACCGATTTGAACAAATAAATTTTCCGTCAATTAGAAGTAGATCTCCGCCAGGTAATTAATGAGTATGTGTTTTACTCACGTTGTTTACTTCTTTGTGTGTTTTCTCGATGTGAGGTAGAAGCTTGAATGAGATTGCTGGCGTGTCACTGCGTCGCCGTGCGTAAAGTGGGTGTTGCGGAGTACTGTCAGTTCACAAAGCAGGTACGGTACGTTCTTTAATAAGTATGCGCTCCTAATATTTATGCCAATTTAAATTTTGTAAAAATGATAGATAATTTATAATTTTAAATAAAAAAGAGACTACTAGAAACACGTCTGAGCACCTCAGATATCCGGAGGGAAGGGAAAATAAAATAAAAATGACATTATTTTCCTTTCTTATGTCCTAGGTGGATATATTCGCGCACGACCTGCTCGTAGTGCCGGTGCACCTGGGCGTGCACTGGTGCGTGAGCCTGGTGGACTTCCGCGCGCGCAAGATCAACTACCTGGACAGCATGGGCGGCCGCAACCAGGCGTGTCTCGACGCGCTGCTCAAGTATCTGAAGGACGAGCATCAAGACAAGAAGGGCGCGCCGTTCGATGCCAGCGGCTGGAAGACGGAGTGCCTCAAGGTAACTTGTCATGACTTTAATAGTATCTTCTTCTGCCGTATTCTTCATTACTGAAGGTCGTGTCTTTGAAAGGCTTTAAATATGACCCTTTCCCACTTCGTTCGGTTTTCTGCTTCTCTCAGGGCGGTCGTAACAGAGTCCAGTGAGGGCAGTTACTTGGTCTAACACGCAAAATATGCGCTTAGATGTGGAGTTGCGGACACCGGCCCGTCATACTACTACTACTTGGTCTGAACAGCAGTTAGGTGACGGTCCGCGAAGTCTTTTCCCATCTATCTTGCCCATCACCATCTTCAACTTTTCAAGGTTATTTGGTTCCCGACGGACAATGTGACCAAAATAACCGAGAATCCTTTGGTAGCATATCGTGGATAGTTTATCTGTTATGCATAGTTGCTCAAGAATAGATTTGTTTGTCCACTTGGCAGTCCACGGTATGCGGAGCATTCTTCGCCAACACCACATCTCAAAATCTTCTATCTTTTTCGTTCTATTGCCGGTATCGTCCACGATTCTGAGCCGTAGAGGAATATTGAGAAGACTAGTGTCCGGACTAGTCTCATCTTGGTGACTGACATTGGAGACCTTTCTGTTTAATAGTGTAATCTAGCTCTAAATGTGCTATGGCGTGTACAGAATAATGTAGTAATGAATACCTCCTCGCTCCCGCAGGACATCCCGCAGCAGATGAACGGCAGCGACTGCGGCATGTTCGCGTGCACGTTCGCGGAGTTCTCGTCGCGGAACGCCGCCTACAGCTTCACGCAGGCGCACATGCCCTACCTGCGCCGCAAGGCCGCGCTCGAGATACTCATGGGCAGACTGCTGCTATAGGCAGCAGTTCACACCTACATGTTATTGATATATTTACTTTATATTTGAGTGATATTGCGTTACTCATAACTGTACCTACAAGTGATTGAAAGGTGAACATTGTTCAAAAGTTACTTCTAAAAGTGATTCTTAGTGATGTGTGGTGACCTTTATGGAATGAATCATTTAGGTCACATTCTCAGCATAGACTTTATTTTGATTAAGTACTTCCTACTACAACATTTCTTGCAGTAATTTATATTTTTTATATGATATGGCAACAATTTGTGTTTTTCTCATAGTGTCCGAGGTTCCACAATGAATTGTAAAATGTGTAGAATAAATGTAAATAAATATTAACAAAAATCCTACAAATATTTTATTGGGCGAATGGTGTAGGTAAGGTGATAATATACATGATGCTATAATATAAAACATCCTGAACAGTTCAAGAAAACTGTCACATTCTGATGAAAATGAACTTGTGCATGTTCACTAGATTTTCTAATATAAATTAATACAGTAGTACTAACTAAAGACTACATGAATTGCACACTATTCGAATAAGTTCATAAAGCTAAATAAAATATAGGAACAGCAGAGGATAATACATTAAAATAATGTAAAATAAATATATCACTAACATAATCGAAACTTTTATTAACAATAAGTCTGAGATGATTGCATATAATATGTGTATGTGTGAGAAACTGATTATATTAATATCTGAGTTTTTAAAATATAATTTATTTTCATCTACAAATAGAATCTTCATGACAATGGTTAGAGCCCCCGCAGACCACAGACTTGTTATCGGTCGACAGCTTGGTAGTATTAGTCTGCTAGCGCGCTCATTGGGACGACAAACAGTCGGGTGGTGGTGGTGACTTCAGTTTAAAAGCTGACACACACTGCATACATCTTTATACTGGTTAAACAACCAACCAAACTAATAGCTGATTGAAAATCTGTGGTCTGCGGAGGCTCTTAAGAGCGCCCATCCCATCGTAGTTCCCATACAAACGCTCATACGTGATTACGGCGTTGTAACAAATTTTTCTCCAAATATTTTAACACACGCGTATCTTGTGGTTAATATCTAGGTTACGAAAAAACAACTATTTTGAGAAACGAGTTCAGTAAACACGTCCGAAAATCAGCTTTTTTGCACAATTTATATCTGAACTTCGGCCGTTCATAAAGCACTCATACATTGGAAAAGTAAAAAGCAGCTTCATAGAAACCTTACCTTCCTTGTACTCATATTTTATAATGTTCTTTTCCTGTGTTGTCTACTGTGTGTACATAAATAGTAAAATAAATAAATAAATAAATAAACCTTGGACATGGAATGGAGATTCTAATTTACGAAAAAGGTTACTAAAACTATAGTAAGGCTTTTTCAAAAACACGTATTTCTTGGTACAAGTTTTGTGAAATCTCCTCGCGCCAATTCAATTTATTTCATGAGATATTATCGCGTTCTCACTCACTCGTTTGTTTTTGGACATGCGTTAGATGAAACAAAAAGTTTTTAGTCACGTTCGCGTTGAGGTTCGTCCGATGAGGAAGGGCGCTCTTAAAGGTATCCAGACCCGTATTCACTTGGTTGGTAAAAATATCTTATACTGTATCACTGTTGGGCAAAAGACTCGCCAATTTTTTTTTACCCGACGAAGTAGGTTTATGATTTCGAGTGTATCTATGTATGTTTTTACTAGCTTATGCCCGCGACTTCGTTCGCGTGGAAGCCGTAAACAATTACTACTTGAGTACCTACTCAATAGCAATTACAAAATTCACTGACAGACAGTGTACACTTAGTGTACAGCTTGGTCTAGTCTAGAAGCACGAAACTTTGCTAAGGAAAGATGTTTGATTTCCGAGTTATAGGAGACGAAAGTTTTTATGGAAATTTGTCTTTTATGCCGATAGGAAATTCTGTCGTGCTCATGGTTAATGTACTAAAAAAAGCTGACTCTTTACTAAAAAGTGATTATATAATTGTTTCTTTTTTACATTTTAAGGTAAACACAGAGTACGGATATTGCATGATTTGTTCTTCGTCGTTCTTTTTTTTAATATACTGTATGCAAATATACTTTTATATATTTAGGTATATACGTAAACAACAAATGTTGATATTCCTAACCTAAAATTGTTTGAAAAGAAGAAAAAAACATTAAGGAAGCTTAGCTATATATTTATAAAACCTCTCTGTAAACTACGTTTGTAGTGTTGCCGTTAGTTAAAATGTACAGAGAGTCAGAACTGGTGACGCGAGAGCAAGTGACGTACAATTGACCGTGAGAAAAGCATGGTCCTGAGATATACAACCGCAGCATTCAGTGTGGCAAACACCGACCGACCTGAGACTTGTTTATAGTCATGTCAAAGCACACGCTCGCAGAGAACTGAACACGCTTGAATTGGAAGAGATAATTGTGGGAAATTAGTGGTATACGTGGTATAAACACTTTCGCCAACGCCACAACTTGTCACAATTTCAGCTTCGATGATCTTCTGCAGAGAGACGACTTCGTGCCGGTTTCCGTTACACAACTTTAGCAGAGTTTAATTCCAAATAATATAGGTACACCGACCTTGAACTGGACGACGTGCGCTGGAAGTCAACATGCCGTAAGAAAATTCTATTCTCAATTCTACGGGGTAATGTGTGGCGTACCCTTGTTCGTCTAAAGTTTTCATTGAGATGTATACTACTACTCTCCCTTCAATTTAAGAGAAATGAAATCATCTCGTCTTTCATCATTCTCGATCTTTCATTGATCGCTACAGCTTGATCATTTTTGAGCGTTACAATAGTCTGTTCACACACCCAAATTCTCTTGGTGCGGTAGGTATTTGACTGATGTCGCCATACACCAGATCACCAGATGAGTGATCAAGAGTCTATGTTAGATCCACCTGCCCTCTCTCCTTTGGTAGAGAGCTTTCACCAACTATTAAATGAACATCGGAGAATTCTTGAACACGTGAATTGCCTCCAAGCTGAGTACGCATATTGATGGTCAAGCGCGATTTATAAACACGTGACCATAGAATTGATCGTTTCAACGATGCATTTACCTCGTCAGCCCTAGTTCCTCGCGTCACCACAGGCAGCGTCTGTCGGAAATCGCCACTAAACAGAACTGTGACCCTACCCATCATGTCTTGGTTTCTGCGGATGTCTTGCAGGGTTCTACAGCTTCCACTGCGTTCCTATAAGTCATACATGTCTCTTGTCACTGTTTCGTGATATGTACCGCACAAATAGGTTTCGCTCTCACTGGCATTACTCTCTTAATCAATGAGAATTTTAAAGCAGTGTGGCAGCGCAATTTATCTTGCCTCCTGACCTGTGCAAGAATACCAGTGGTAATTAATGTTTTTTCTGTTCAACCAAGAGCATTCATTGCTCTGCAATTACTCTGAGGTGAACACGCTGACGTGGTTGTACTCATTGCACCTGGGTCGTAGGTAATTGGTTTCGGCAGTGTATTTCCGATTTCCACGATTTTGATGTGCCAGTGATAGCGGGGCGGCCGGTAACCCAAACTTGACCACAGGAATGACGCCGATGTAAACGACTACGTTTTGAAGAGAAGTAAGAATTGTTTAGAATACGTTTCTATTTGTGTTCAATGTCACCTTTAGTAGTTGATCTCAAAACTCGCAAGAAGTCTTCGGACAGATGATGCCGATATTTCTCCCACAAAAGTACTCGTGGGTTTGCAATTCCACAAAACAAACAAAATAATGTCTTTGACGATTGGGAATTTTCGAAAATTTTTGAAAGTGTTTCTCTTCGCCACACTATTTTTATAATCGTTTAATTTAATGTATTAAAAATTATATGTAATTCTTCTGCAGTATAATGTTATAATTCTGTATAACTATATATTGTACTCTTTGCTAATAATATTTATTTTGAGTTGAGTTTTCAAACATGACATGTGTCAAAATAAAATGTATTTAAATCAAAAGCACTAAGAAGTATTGATATCAACTTCGATGCAAATCACCATTAAAATAACTTTCTTCCCATTTTTAATTCCGTTAGGTGTTGAATTTCAATAAAATACGAAACCCATCTTCCATCAATTCTGTTAAAGAATGTTTATGCGAAATTTGAAGTAGATTGGACCAAGGAATCACGTTGTCCCATACAAACTTTGCCCCCGTTTTTCACCCCCTTAGGGGTAGAATTTCGGAAAATCCTTTCTTAGTGGATGCCTACGTCATACAAAGAATACACCCTCCAAGTTTCGGGTCTCTACGATCACCGGTTTAGGCTGTGCGTTGATACATCAGTCAGTCACCTTTGCCTTTTATAATATATATATATAGATATGTTGATCACGGTATACTACTGCTTTCAGTTGTAATAAACGTCCCAATTTTTTATTCAATATTTCTTTAGTTAACACAATAACAAATTAATCTTTAATGTATGTAAATAAAAATATCTTCCATTCCCTCTTATTATTAAGAATCAGTAATAATATGATGATTTTACTTAGAATAGAATTAAATTATTTTGTGCCAGACCATTACTTGCTGATGGGAAGGCCATTGTGATTTTTGTTTCCATCTATGGGGTGTAAAAAACACATGACACCCCCCAAAAATTCGCATACTGCCAATCCAGTAACAGCATTTTTTTTTAAAAAAGACTTTTTTTTTGTAAGAAATAGTGCTTTTTATTCTACGTTTTGGGTGCGTTGCACGCACATTGTACTTACGGGTGCATGGAACAGCTATGCCATTCTCTAACGTTACCATTCGTGTTGTGCTCGACAGGGAACTCGACGTCTTGTCAGCCGTGAAATCGACTTCGAGCTCAGTGACTGTTTATGCTTAGCGAATATCGGTTTTCATAAATGAAGTAGCAAATTATTCAACCTCGATTAGTTCCACCAAAAGCCGTTATTTTATGTGGCGCTGCGTATGCAAAGTTTAATGAAAATGTAAACTCGTCACTGCCGCAGCGTAGAGCTTTAGGTTGTGTTAATTAGAGAATAGCACCACAGCACAGGGATCGTCAGGAGTATTTAAAGTTTAGTTACATTTTTATTAAAACTTCATTTCGCCAAAAAAACGTATAAAATAGTTGAACCAGACGTAACCAGGAGATTTTCAGGTGTGATTCAGAAAAAAAAATGATCACAATAATGTGAAGAACGTATCTTTCAGCTTCATTGAGTGTCTGTTTACACCCATTATTATGTAAAAAACACGGTTCCATTTACTTAATTACCGGTACCTTAATTTACAGGTACCTACTGTCACACCTCGGACACTTCATACAAAACTTGCAAAATAATTACCTATTACTACTACAAAACCAAATGACGTCTGTACACGTGCAAATGTGTGCGTGAATTTTAGTAGGGTTGAATCAGTTGGATGTCGTGGCGTACAAAATGGCGCGAAATGTGCAGCGCTTTGCGTCGGGTGAACCGAACGACGACGGAACTACCCGAACGTTTCGAGCATTATTAAGAAGTGATCTTGTCCGAGCGTTCAATTATTTATTTCTTAAAGAAATAAAATAAATGATATTTGATTTTAAGTACCTACTCGGTTTTGTAATGATATAAAAGTAATATTATAATATTTATTATGTAAAGAGGTTTATTTATTCATCAATAATGGTAAATTAAGGTACCTACCTACCTACCTAATTACAAAATATGGAATTCACGATCGCCCCGTACCATTACGCGGCAACGCAATTTTTTTTTTTTAATTTTTTCTGAGCCAGTCCATGTCCATACATGTTAAGTTCAAAAGTATTAAAAATAAAAATTAAGAATTAATTAAAATATTACAATAATAATAATTGCAATGGGGCGACGCGACAAGGTTAGTGCGTAGGGTACTACTTTTCAATTCCAAGAATGAATAGAACGTGAAAGAAAGGGACATAAGTACATAACTAAGACAATATAGAGAGAGAAAAATATTAATAGCTGGTAATGTTGGTATGTTATTATTACAATACGTATATTGTACGGAAGTTTTAATTGTATTATTATAAAACGACGAAAACTTGGAAAATAAAAGAATCATCGAGATTAAAACTAATAAATAAAACTTAAAACAAAATAAATCGCAATATTGTGTGTTTGTGTCAGCAGTACCTACAGCGCTGCAGTTCTTACGATTTTGAGCGCCCTGGCTAAAGAGTCGGCGGTTAGCCCCTGTAAGTGCGGGGTGAGGGTGCGGTATCTGATATAGCGCGGGGAAGGGAGTGTCCCTTCTACTACTACTACTAAGCTACTTCTACTGTACTATTAAGTATTCTGTGCTACTGTTGAATGACCCGCGCCAATCATCAAACAAAACTAACAAAACATGTTGCGAATATAATATTCAGTCCATTCGGAAAATATTTACCAGCCAAACAGTTAAACCATTATGTTAGGCATTTTCGAGCCATTTTTAATAAAAATACGGTCAATTTGATTGAAATTAAATCTGTACATTATACCTAATAAAATCGAATAGCTACGTTTTCCTTGAATGCATTAAGCTACACTCGGCGTCACAAAAATCGCACCTTTTCGAAAATAAGTTTAAAACATGTCCCGCCAGTAACGAATACATTAAACCCAATTAATATTGGTATCAATTAAAAGTATGTTTAACGACCTTTAAATTAACAACAGTTAGAATTCCTAAACACAACAGATCTCATTAGCACGTAACGTTAAAAAAAAATGTTGTCAAAATACGCATTACAACGGCCACTAATTGCACCTCCCTACAAGGGTATAAAACGGGCGACCCGGGTTAAATGTGGGTCATTCGCTATTCAACCTTTGAAGTGAACACACGTGAACAGCTACAGCAAGAAAAATACCCCAGAAGATGGATACCACTGCAGATGAAGCCGCTCAAGTCATTGCACTACTGCAATCAGGGATGCGGCAATGTGATGTTGCTCGGCAACTGAACTTGAGTCGTTTTGCCGTTCGACGAGTGTTCCAACGTTTCCAAGAGACTGGTGGCTATATCCGAAGACGTGGATCTGGAAGACAACGGTGCACATCCGAAAGAGACGATCGCTTCATTGTTTCGACGTCTTTACGTAATCGGTTCTCCAATGCTGTTGAGCTGCAACAACAACTGCGATCAGCTCGCAGAACTTCTGTAAGCGTCTCCACGATTAGAAGAAGAATGCGGGAGAAGAAAATTGCAGCTCATAGGGCTGCTACAGGGCCCAAATTGACTGCACAGCATAGGAGAGACCGGTTGCAATTTGCCCGTGACCATGTGGATTGGACAATAGACCAATGGAGGGCTGTGCTCTTCTCGGATGAGACGAGGGTGTGTCTTTTCTGCAACGACAGGCGTCGAAGAGTGTATAGGAGGCAAGGGGAACGATTCGCACAAGCCTGTATTCAAGAGACAGTGGAATACGGGGGTGGCTCGTGCATGTTCTGGGGCGGCATGTCAATCGACGGTAAAACGAACCTTGTGTGTGTTTCTCGGACTGGAAGTGCTCGCGGGCAAGGGTCGCTGACTGCTGCTCGGTACATAACAGAGATCTTAGAGGAGCAGGTTGTCCCTTATGCGGGTTTTGTTGGCAGTGGGTTCACGTTAATGCACGATAACACCCGTTGTCACACCGCTTTAATTGTAAGAGACTACCTGCAAGAAGTTGGCATCCCTGTTATGCGCTGGCCGGCGCGAAGTCCAGACCTGAACCCTATTGAGCACCTTTGGGATGAACTGAAACGGCGAGTACGGGCACGAAATCCTGCCCCTACCACTCTCCAAGACCTTCAAGATGCCGTCGTTGCAGAATGGGACAACATTCCACAAGAGACTGTTGTCACATTAATAAGGTCCATGAGAGAACGCATGGAAGCAGTCATCAGGGCTAGGGGGGGGTAACACTAGGTTTTAAGTTAGTTTTAAGGACTTTGTTGTAATTTTTGCTGATAAAATAAAATTTAACTTTTTAATCATTTGCATTAGCTTGCTTTTTTTTATTCCCTGGTAAACAAAAAACCAAATCCATTGATTTATTCTGAAATTTAAATAAATTGCCTTTCCAATTATACCTTATAGTCATATGTATACCATTGATTAATAGGGTTAAAATGACTTTGAAGGGAATTCTTAAAGAGGTGCGATTTTTGTGACGCCGAGTGTATATGTTTTATTCTAAAATATATGGATTCGTAAGATAAATTCACACGGACAAAATTGCTGGAAAAAGCTAGTCTGGGATAAGGCTGCGTTTTCACCTGAAATGGGCGAAGATGTTTAGCGAGGAATGTGTATGAAACTAGCCAATCACAGCGCTAGCTTAGTACAGTCAACGGCAAAAGTAGATGATCAAAATCAGAAATTCAATACTAATGAACGGAGTTCGCGTCAGAACTGTGGCGTCGAAGTGATTCAAAAAGTATGTGATTGTCACACACCTATTTTTGAATCACTTCGACGCCACACAGTTCTGACGCGAACTCCATTCATTAGTATTGAATAGGGTATTTTACTCTATACGAGAAAAAATCTATAAATATGTTATTGAGACAGTTTAGGTATAAAGCAGTCGGAAAATGTAAGTTTCAGTTCATAAAATAACAAAACAAATTTTTAAATTCAATTTAAAGTTTTCAGTATTTTTAATCTGTTATAAAACACCGTGAAATAGTAGCGGCCATGTTATTACGCCGTACGGCTGTGTAAACAAAAAATTGACAACTGTCAGTCAACCGATTGGCGTAATATAGGCTTAGTACTTTTATTATTTTTGTAACTAACGTAATTTTTTCATTATTACACCTATTACAAAATATGCTTTTATTTATTTTTAAATGATATACAATTATCATATTTAATATGAGCTCATTTGATACTAAACCAACTGACGTCATTTACGCTGAGCAATATGGCGTCCAGTTAGAGGCGTTTTCGTCAAACCACGCGCGAAATTTGAAAATTTAAAATTTAGATGCATTTTTATGGCACTTATCGATTGAATAAAAATTTTGTTTTTTTTTGGTGGCATATTAGCACTACAGAATTTCATTGAGACACTTTTCAAAAATAGATATTCCCTATTTCTGATTTTGATCATCTACTTTTGCTGTTGACTGTACAAGTTATGACAATGAAGCGATGTCATTTGTCATTATCACACACACATCACTCGCTACGCATCCTCGTACATCTCTGGTGGAAACGCAGCCTTAGGCTGGTATTACACTGAAACAATGCCTAATATTAACTTAAGCACTCACAGCACAGTCAACAAGACTGTTCCATGTACTATTGTCAGGTCACTTCTCAAATAGTTTAATTAATTTAATTTAAAAGTCCATGACAAAAAGACGTGAGCAAGTGGATCAAAGAATTATCTTGTTATACATTTGATAATAATGTATTATGAACGGCAGATTCCATGTATTATATATATGCGACGGATGCTTGAAGATGTATGTCAGTTTAAATGTAGATAAATAATAAAAATAAATTATAGGATAAAATAAAGATTTTCGAGTGTAATGTGTGGTCAGTGTCTAAGAAGCTCTTGAGTGAACTTTGCATTACCTATGAATGTATTCCTACAGCCGTGTGACGTCATTAGATATGTAAGTATGTTATTTATAAGATATAAATGATTATTAAGGGTGTAAATTCGCATTCCTCTATGCTTTTTCTCCTTTAAGATAGAAATCTGCTTAATTTAATTTTCTTTTTGTTATGAATGCCAAACTTTTGCTATTGATAGGTATGATTGCTTAAATGGTAGTTGTCTTTTTGTCATGGAAAACAGTCTTTAGTCTTAGTGTTAAGTGTCTTTCTGTATTATAAAAGAATAAAAAAGATAAACAAACTTAATTCATAATTTTAATTATAAATTAGACATTTTGTTTCGCCTGTCAAGGTTATTCAAAGTTTTCTAAGTAATGGAATAATAAATAAAAGAATTCGAAATCATTTTGCATTTTCATTTTAATAATTTTCTTGTATATAAAATTAAAAATGTTTAAAAAAGACAATAATGTGTAGGGCTCAAAGACAATTTTTTTTTTACTAGTTATTAGAAATTCAAAAGCTTATCACCCTGTGAATTTATGCTAACTATGAATCATTTAAGTGCAGTGCCTGGCATCAGTCTGTGTTCATCCGCATTAGCCTCAGTTTTCCGCCTTCAAGTAATACAATCCCTGAGTCGTTGGTACTTCCACAGTAATGATACGATGAGAACACTGATATCAGTCGACCACGGAGTTGACACTGGAGAGAATGTTTAAGAGATATTTATCTTAGGAGAAGATAGTTGCAAGACAGGAAAACGAAGCACTCTTCTGACTGTCAGAATAATGTTGATAGCCATTAAGAGTTGAACTGTCCAATTAGCAGAAACAATAGTTAATGGCCAACGCCTCCAGGAGGCGGCGTCACATTGGAGCGGTTAAGAGCTCAATATTAAACAATGATTAAACGACCAATATTTGACTTTTGAACATTAAAAGGGTTAATGGAAGAATGTCGGTTTTAAACATCAACAAACGGCTGCGTGGTCAACAACCTGGAGTAGACCTGACTAAAGTAAAGTATTGCGTTATGCTCAAATAAGTGGGGTTGTGGACACCAGCCCGTTATACTATCACACTACCTCCGTTTTAGAGGCAAAATAAAATGTTTTCTTCCTCACCATAAACCCGTTCTGATGCAGCTCGTGCGCGCGCACGACATGCGACAGCTGGTTGGCGACGAGGAAGCGGTCCAGCCCGGTCTGGTCGAACATGTGGCCCGTCCCGCGCTTCACGTTCGCTGCGAACCCCTCGTTGGCAGCCAGCTCCAGTTGTAACGTCGCTGTGATCTTGTTTGGCCTGATTGGGATTACAAGGATTTATAAAACCACCAGAGCGCGAATGAGTAGTAGACACCCAACTTCTCTAAAAAATACTTTAAACCTCTGAAAACCCGGTTGAATTTCAAATTTCTGTAAAATTAATTTTTTTGTTGCTTTAACTCAATAAATACTTTATATTAGTCCAATTGAGTTTTACCAACTCAATTGTTGTTATTTAAAGTTATTTTTTACTTTTACAAGGCGGTTGTCTTTTTTGTAAAAGAAAGTTTTCGCTTTTTAGTGCCTGCTTCATACAAAATAATTACAAAACGGTGACACCAAAAAAATTCAGTCATCCCTTTATTTCCTACCCTTATTTTCATGAAATTATATAATAGGAGACCAACTTTGATGCATACACTCAATATATCTCGGACTAAGCTTGAGTATAATTACATAATTAAACGAACTTACCTGAAGTGAAGTTCTAAAAAAGAATCATAGAAATCGCACTGAAAAAAGTTATCCGTGGTCAACTATAAAAAAAAAATATACGTGTCGAATTGAGAACCTCCTTCTTTTTTGAAATCGGTTAAAAACTTAATCTACGTGTTAGTAACTTAAACTAGAATCACGCACAACAGATAATAAATCATCATCATCATCTTCATCATCATCAGGTTGCACTTGTCGCACCAAAACATTCCAAAAATGCCTCAGAATTGGGGCATCCAGCTGATCAGCTAGGGCAGGGTTTCTTAAACTAAGTATTTGTAGTCACGGACCACTTTTACAATTTAAATAATAGGACACCGTTAACAAATAATTCCAAGACACAACTGCTCAAAAAAACTCCCTAATAACCCTAAAAACCGGTGTCCCCTTGTTTCGCAGACAGAAATTTCATAGAATTTCGTTTCCCAGAAAATGTTTAACATAATATTTGGTTCTCGTATTTTTATTTCGACTATTATTGTTTCAAAGACTATTTACTTCAATGAAAAATATTTCACAGAAACACAATTCAATGAATTTTTAATCACATTTTTTTGTTTAACAAATTTATCAAAAAGTAGAATTCTTTTTTAACCGACTTCAAAAAGGAGGAGGTTATCAATTTTTTTTTTTTTATGTATGTTCGTGATAACTCTGTCATATATGGACGGATTTGCAAAATTCTTCTTTTGTTTGAAAGGGGTTTATTCCGAAAAGGTCCCATATAAATGTTATCAAAATTGGTACAGCTCTTTTTCAGAAAATCAACAAATTCCCAAAAAAATACTTAGACGACGTTTTAGTTTCTTCAATCACTGGAAGACACAACAATCTTTTATCATCAATCTTTCATCAATTACAATCTCTTTTAAGTGTGTTGCCGTTTCTTAATGGAGTTGGATGTTAAGGCAACACTAAAAAGCGAAATTTTTCGCTTTTTTAACGAATATTGTTTGTTTGTTGTATTTTTCCATGGAATTTATTTCAACGAAAATGTATAGATAAATAGACAAAAACAAAAATGTTATCTTAAAAAGTCAATATGTTGTGCTACCAAAGTTAATGACAGAAACGAATCGCTGCGAAACCGACTCCACGTAGTCTGGTCTGCCCAACTCCTAGAGTGTAATTTAAATCTGCGTAGGCGTGGAGGGGCGAGGCGGCCCGCGAGCTGAGGAGCAGGTGGTTTAACGCCCGCCGCCGCGGCTGAGGCTGGCCGGCGTAGCCGGCCAGTAAGCCGAAGCTGCGGTGGTGAGCGTGAATACCATCTGCGACGATAAGCTCGCGTGGGACCGCCGGAGCCCCGCAACGCCGGAGCCGTGACAGAAACTATGCCTGCTGCATGTTGCTGCATGCTTGCTTACATGCTGCATGCTTGCTTGCACGCTGCATGCTTGCTTGCACGCTGCATGCTTGCTTGCACGCTGCATGCTTGCTTGCACGCTGCATGCTTGCTTGCACGCTGCATGCTTGCTTGCACGCTGCGTGCTTGCTTGCATGCTGCATGGTTGCTTGCACGCACGCGCAGTAAGTTTGGTTAGAACTGAGAGTCCCATTCTTGGGAATAAATTTTATATTTAAAAAGAATATAAGGATAAAGAATATTATTTGATTTGTTATTCTATGATATGATAATTCTAACAATAAACTTTATGTGAAACAAAATTAAATGATTTGAAAATCTTGAAAGTAAGTATTCTGCGTATGGATTATTCTATGAAACGATACTATTAGAAAAAAAATATTTGAAACGAAATTCTATAAAACTATTAGCTATGAAACAACGTACAACCCTAAAAACCCCATTAACTTTCAATTAGCTGTAAAATTCGATTTTTAGTTACGTTCCAGTTCAAATGAATAAATGGATGGTCAATTGAGTTGGCAAAAAGGTGACGTCACATTTTATTAATGCCATTCAAAATCTATGGGGGAATCGCGTTTTGACAGCTCATAAATGTCAATTGATTAGTGGCGTCATCTTCCCTATTCCACAGGCCCCTGTCAAAGAATATTTTAGGAAAAGAAAACTCTACATTTCTCGGCCAAGCCGCGAACTCGATATAAAATGGAGTTCGCGGCTTGGCCGAAAATGCAGAGTTTACTACACAAATTCCTAATAAAATGTTGTGAGCTAACTGACCTACTGTGAACCCCTAAAACACATGCTACGGTCCCTAAGAGGTCCATGGACTCACTTTAAGAACCCCTGATCTAGGGCCTTTAGAATGCTATTGCTATTTATGTCCAGCGACAGGTGTCTGTTGAGACATTGCCGAAGTAACGCGAAGTCGGCAGACTCTTCTTTCACAACGTTTTTGATGTCCCCAAACATGGTGGACGATGTCGCTTGAGGTTTCTTGGAGACACCAGTCGAGAAACATTTGTTATTGTCTCAAAGTACTATTAAGTAGGTATGTTATTTTATGAAAAGAAACCAGTGAAAGTTTTTGGCCCAGCCCGGCCTGCATCATTGTACAAATAAAGGAAGATTGACTTCGTCCACTTGCACGAAAACCTACCGTGCTTAGATAGATACTTAGTCGTAGATATACCAACTTGATAGGATCGTTCCACATGAGCTCCCACGCTATGGAGCTCTGCTCGGCCGGCCGCGGCAGAGGCACGGGAACCTTGTCGATGGCCGTTATTAGAGGACACACCCATGGCGGAGGGATCCCGCCGTGACAACAGAACACCTGGTGAGTCATCAATATATTGTTAGTAACACGTTACCCCATGCCATGTTACGCAGGGCTGTGTGGGAAGAGTGTCGCCAGTTGATGGCCTAAGTGGGGGGGTGGGGGGGCAAGTTGATATAATAAGGTGGATAGGAAAACTATGAATTTAAAATACAGTCAAAGGCACATGTAGCTTTTGAAATATCTAGGGGGAGGGGGGGAAACTGCCCCTCCTTGCTTGTCCCCCTTGGCGACGCCCTTGCTGTGTGGGGCTATACCCACACATCGTCTTTTGAACGACAGAACTTAAAAGCACCCGCGTGTCCTCCACGAAGCCACAAATCACCGCAAATACCAACAAATAAAAATATATATTGTGCTTTTTTTTTCAATATTTCAATACATCATAGGAAAAATAAACACAGGAAATTTAATTTAGTACATTTATGTTGTAAACGTTGCGTGTAACGTATTCTTGTCGGTGTCGTGTGGCCCTCAAAAAGGTTAAAGTAGCCACGTAACAACGGGATATGGGCACAAAGCTGGACGAGCTGGTATGTAGAAATTATTATTGTGACGTAGGAAACAGTGAAGGCTCGTATAAGTTGATCACGTTGATATAGGCCGCACGTAATGCTGGCACTGCACTTGGCGTATTTGTGCAAATATTCCACTTATTTGGATAGTGTAAAATCGACTTCATTTCAATAACGATAGGGTATATTTTGTATTAACCAAGTAGCGCAATTGACAACATTTAAAAACTGACACGACCTTAAAACAATAATACCATTTCTTTATTTTCGTATTCTGAGTCCAACACATAATTTTTATATTTCTTCATTTCTGATAAAAATAAGTAAAATCAACAAACATGTGATGACGTCACATATACGGTGGAATGAGGTAGTTACCTTTGCCTAAGCATTTCAATGGTTTAGATGAAAACATTAACGTAAAATAAGACACATGTCAATGTCACATATATGAAGTGTAATAATATTGTTAATAGTTTTTGTACAGAGTACACCCTATCACTGGATTGGTGGATCTTTAAATGAAACAACACTGTCTTCACAAAACACAGAGATGATTTATTCACAATAGTCAAATAGTTTTCACAAGTATAAAAAACTCACTAGTACTAATTTAAACACTATTTACTACATAATAACTATATACAAAGAGTAAATAACAAAGACCGTAGCACTGTTGGACATAGTAAGAGCTACTGTTAGTAGGGCGTATCGAGAGCGACTGACTGGCTGAGTTTTTTTTTTTTTTTTTTTTTCGGGTTGCCATCTCGCAGGTCAACCTAGGAGGTTGTCGGCTGCTTAACCGGACTTTCCTGTGGTGCCTTAAAAATTATTATTTTTAGGGCCTCCAGCCAGGGCATAAAAGCTTACAAACTAAGCGACTACACGCTAAGGGCACCCCCTGTGGGGTACGAGCCTCGGCTTAGGGCGTCGCTGGGAGAGGACAGCAAAGGGACAGGCTGGATCGGATTTCCATTATTTAGGGACGAATTTAAAACTACAGGCTCAGCGGCGCGGGCTGGCACGAGCAAGGGTCGGGGAGGAGCAAGGGTCGGGGAGGTGACTGGCTGAGCATATTGCCCTATATTTATTCCAGCCCACGTAGGTACAAGTAGTGGGTGGTGTAAGGAGCAAAATATTTCTAATATCCTATCAAAAGTTTTGACTGCGGCCGGCTTGAGACATATTTCGACAAGTAGTCGGTGTACTAATATAATAACTCTTTCGAGTAAGCGGCCGCGGCCAATCACAATGTGGCACACATTATATACAATTTGCACACAAACAAAGGATGCTTATTGCTAACTTTAAACTATATAAAATTAACATTGTCTTGTTACGATTATGATTACGATACTAATAATTACACTGTTTATCGCGAACAATCACTTTATACTGTCTTAATCGCGCACTGATCACTGTATTGCTTTATCGCGCACTAATCACTGTTTATTTGTTTACACATCACTTTATTTATGCGTTTATGTATTACGCATTTCACTGTTCGTCCCGCACATCACTCCCGCCGTGCGACGGTGTCGCATCTGTAGCCGGTGCGGGTACCTCGTCTGCGCGCAGGGGCAGGAGGACCAGCTTCCTCACTGGCCGCCGTAGTACGCCTCCTTTGGTGCGCACGTCCACCGTGCGCACGATGTTGTCTGGACCAGGGTACGTCGCGATGACTTTGCCTCGCGCCCATGTGTTGCGAGGCAGGTTGGAGTCAACGATTTGAACGAGGTCGTTGACCCTTATCGTGGGCCCTCGCCCTTGCGGCTCCCGCCGGTGCTGCAGCTCCGTGAGATATTCTTTGACCCAGCGTCGCCAGAAAAGGTCAGCGAGCCTTTGAGCGGCTCGCCAGCTGGATCGTGATATGGTGTCTTCTTCTTGAAAAGTGCCCGGTTGGGGCACTCGTCCCGGTCCCCCCAACAGGAAGTGGTTGGGGGTCAGGGCTTCCGGATCTTCTGCGCTGACCGACACGTGGGTCAGCGGACGACTGTTAACTGTGTACTCCACCTCAGTTAGAAGGGTGGTGAGTACTTCTTCAGACGGATGACGCTCGTGCAGCGTCGCGGTGAGTGCGTTCTTCACTGATCGCACCATGCTTTCCCAGGCTCCACCCATAAAGGGAGCCCCGGGAGGGATGTAGCGCCACGCGATGGTTCTCTTCGCCGATTCTTCCGCCGTTGCCTCGTCGATTGCTTGTCTGAGTTCTTTGTCTGCTGCTTTCAGATTGGTCCCGTTGTCTGACCATATCTCAGTCGGACATCCTCTTCTTGCCATCATTCTTCTAATGGCCATCACTGCTGAATCGGCGCTGAGTGAGCCGGCTACTTCCAAATGAACGGCTCTTGTAGTGAGGCACGTGAATATTGCCACATAGCGCTTTTGGCGAGCGCGTCCGACGGTTACAGATAGAGGCCCGAAGTAGTCGACCCCAGTGTATGTAAAGGGCCGCTTATGGTGAGCTAGGCGACATGCAGGGAGATCTCCTGTTCGTGGGTGCGGTGGCACCAGTGTCTTCATCCTGCAGAACAGGCATTTTCTTAGTAACGCCCGTGTCGTAGGGCGCAACCTTAGCACCCAGTATTGCTGCTTGCACTCATTTACCGTTGCTTCTACGCCGGCGTGATGTAGTCTTCGGTGTATCGACTGTATCCACAGTCTGACCGTGGGATGGTCGCCGTCGAGTATCAGTGGTGTCTTGAAGTCTTCCGGCAAGTCGTGGACGGCTTGGATACGGCTTCGAAGTCTTATGGCATCTTTCATATACTCGACGCTCAGTTGGTACAGACGACTTTCTTTGTTGACGGTTTTCTTCTTCTTGAGGTCGTTTATTTCTTCTTCGAAGGAGTCTTCCTGCGATGAGCGCATCAGAAGCTCTTCGGCTGACCTGAGTAGTTCAGCGGAGACGGGCAGTAGCTTCTTCCCTTTTAGTGGAGCTATTTTCTTTGCTACTGTAGTCTGTTTCTTCACTGGCTTCTTCGTTTTACTCCAGTTTGGGTCTATTTCTGTATTCTTCTTCGTCCTCTTGTAATTCACGCTCTGCTTGGCAGGTTTGCAGAGCTCTATGAACTGAAGAACTCGTGCTGTTGTATATCGTAGGCGATCCCAGTTGGAGAATCTGGTCGGGTCAGGTAAGCCTTCTGCTAACTTCAACCCTTTTCTGTCACTCACATGGTGTGATTTCTCTTCACCAGTGGGTTCTTCTATCGTTGGTGCCGATGTATCTGTCGGCCATAAATCTTCTGTTTCATAGAGGAAGTCAGGGCCTCTATACCAGCGATGATCCTTGTTAAAGTTTGGTGGGACGTCTCTTGTTGCGTCGTCCGCCACGTTTAATTTGGACGGGACCCAGCGCCAGTCGTTAACTTTAGAAGTTTCTTCGATTGCTGCTAAGCGATGAGCCACGTACGGTTTGTATGAACGCGACCCTGACTTTATCCAAGTGAGTAGTGTTCTGCTGTCTGTCCAGAACACCTTGCGGTCAGGCTTACGTTCGTGCTCTTCTACTACGGTTTCTGCTAGTCTTGCTCCCATGACTGCTGCCTGTAACTCCATCCTCGGTATAGACGTTAACTTAAGCGGTGCCACTTTTGCTTTGGCTATTATAAGCGACAGTCCAACGTCATCGTTTGCGGTTACGGCCCTCCAGTATAGTACCGCTGAGTAGGCAGACTCACTGGCATCGGTGAACACGTGGAGTTCCAATGAGGCGGCGTCACTGTAGTTGATATACCGTCTCGGTATGGTCACTTGGCAGAGATACTTTAGATGATTCATCCAGTCTTCCCATTGTTCTGCCAGGTCTTCGTCAATCTCGTCGTTCCATGTTGTTCCTCTTCGCCAGTCTTCTTGTAGGAGCTGTTTTGCCCTTACAGTGACAGGCGAGGCGAAGCCGACTAAGCCGAGTGGGTCGAACAGTGACATAACTATTCGAAGTGCTTCTCTCTTAGTCGGCTTCCTCCCTTCTATTGTTGTCGATGGGATTCTCGTTAAGTTGAGATTGAAAGTGAGCTCGTCTGAGTTAATCTTCCAGATCACGCCCAGTACTCGTTCTATCTTTTCCTCTGTGCTGTAAAGTTCCATATCTTCTATTTCTTTGTCTTCACCTAGTGCTTCTAGCAGTGCTGGTGAGTTCGATTTCCATTGCTTCAATTCGAAGCTAGCTTTTAAGTGTACTTCTCGCACACTTTTCGTGACGCGTTCTGCGTCTTCGTTGCTTTTGAAGCTGTCGAGGTAGTCGTCAACATAATGCTTCTGTACTATGGCTTTTGCGGCTTCAGGGTGAGTTTCCTCATGTTGTTTAGCATTAAAGTTCTTGACGTATATTGCCGTCGATGGTGAACTTGATGCGCCGAAGATCAGGGACGTCATTCGGTACTCCTCTGGAGGTTGGCTATCTCTTCGGTTCCCGCGCCATAAATAGCGCAGTGAGTCGCGGTCTTCAGTTCGTAGCTTGATTTGCATGAACATTTTTTTAATATCTGCTGCGACCGCGATCATGTGCTGTCGGAACCTCATAACAACACCCGGTAGAGACTGTATGAGATCAGGTCCTTTGAGTAACATATCGTTGAGAGCTACTCCCCTTGTCTTGGCTGCCGCGTCGTGGACTACTCTAAGTTTATCTGGCTTCATTGCATTGACAACAGCAAAGTGTGGTAAATACCAAGTTTTGCTCGGAGTTTTCTGTGCTGGAGCTGGCTCAGCGTAACCTTTAGCGATGAGAGCTTCCATTTGTTCTGTATATTTCTGTTTAAGATCTGGATCACTATCAATTTTCTTCTCTATATTGAAGAGCCGTTTCAGCGAGCTGTCATAATTGTCAGGAAACTTGACATCCTCCTTGCGCCAGAGAAGACCAGTCTGGAATCTTCCTTCTTCTGTTCTAAATGTATTCTTCTTTAGCATTTGGAGTGCTCGCTCTTCTGGGTCTGTGTTCGGTCTCCTGGGGTTGATGCATAGCGCGTCCATCTCAAAGTATCGCTTCACAAGTTCTTCTAAGTTGTCGTCTGGCACTTCCGTGACGTGAGACACGAAGGCGACGTTATGTCTGAGGGTTCGCGTCTGGCTTCCATGGAGTACCCATCCCAGTGGCGTAAGTGATGCCACCGGTTGGCTCTTATCTCCTCTTCTGACTTCGGAGGTCAACAGAAGATGCCAGTTATCTTGCCCGATCAAAACTTGTGGCTTTGCATTTGTGTACGTGAGACGACTTCTAATATCTGTCAAATGCTCGCATCCTTCCACCGTTTCTATAGGAATCTGTTGAGACGACACATGTAAGTTCTTCACTGTGCGTGCCTGTACTTGCTCTTCGTGATTATTGAATCCCTTCAACTTAATGTTGACACGTCGTGATCCTGACTCAGATGTCTTCATGTCATTTATCGTTTCTATTTTTAACGGATCTATAGGTCCTGTCGCTCCGATGCTCTTTGCAACACTATCGTCGACTAACGTGACCGTTGATCCATCATCCATCAGTGCGAAGGTATCGATTATACCCTTCGGACCGTCGACTTGTATCGGTAGGATCTTCAGGAATGACTGTTTCTTCAATGTCCAAGCAGAGTTGATGACTTCTGTTGCTTCCTTTGGCTTGTCTTCTTGAGCTTCCGCCTTCTCTGTCTTCTTGACGTAGTGCAGCAGCTTATGATGCGAATACTTGCAACTGTTGACGCCACACTGATTGGGTCGGCAACTATGCGTCTTATTTCTGTATCGAAGACATCTGAAGCATAGGCGTTTGGACTTAGCTACGTCCCATCTGCCATTTTCATCTAACTTCTTGAACTGCTCGCAATCGGCTGCTTTGTGACCCGTTTCTTCACATACAGGACACTTCGGTGCGGCCGTCTTCTCTGTGACATTATGGATTTTCTGTGTTTTCTTCTGTTGAGTGGCAACTGTACTGGATGTCACTTGTTCGGGTAACGCGTATGGCCCACATAAGTCCGCTTCTCTTTTGAGAAACTTGTCCAACTTCACTAAGTCTGGATCTTCTCTTGGCTGTACAGCTGAGAAATCATAATATCTGTAGCGGAGTGTAGGCGTGAGCTTGTCTACGACTGTCTTCGAAACTTCCGGGTTGTACAAATAATGTATGCAGCTGAGAGTTTTCAAAGTCGCTAAAATGTTAGATACTTTTGTAGCAAAGATACAAATGTCGCGCGGCGATTCTGTAAGGCGCGGCAAGGCTCGTAATGTTTCCATTTCCATCGTGGCGATAGACTCTGGCCTGCCAAATCTCGACTCCAATGTCTTCATAATCTCAGCTGGGTGCGTATTTGTAATAAGCAGACCTTCCACTGCTTCTCTTGCTCTTCCCTTCAAGTTTCTTCTGAGTCTATTTGTGTTTTCAATCGTCGTAAACATGCTCTCTGTTTCATAATACGCGGCACGGAACGGCAACCACTCTTGGTGTGATCCGTTAAACAAAGGTAGCTCAACGAACTTTGGTCGTTGAGCAGCGCTGACGGTGCGCGTGATTGCTTCGGCAAGTGCGGTGAGATCTGACTTACCTCCCGCCGGTGATTGACGTGTTTGATGACACTCTTCTGTGTTTTCTGGAACATTTTCCACGCAAGTGATCACTGGCACTTCTGTATTTTCTTTCTGTTGGTCAGCGATTGCGAGCGCGGGTCTGTTTCTCTGTGTTTCCAGCCAACTATCGACTCTACGATTTGTTTCCTCTTTGGGGTAGATTGAGACATCATCGTCATCGTCCTCTGTATCTTCGGTCTCTAAAGTTGCTAGGCGTGCGGCGGCTAATTCAACCTGCAGGCGTAGCAACTCTTCTTTCGCCTTTGCAACTTTGTAGGCCTTTATCTTGCTGTTAGTCGATCCCGCTTTCTTACTAGAAGGGCGGGCTTCTCTTGGTCCGCTCGGCAGCGGCAGACCTCCTGTACCCTTGACCCGCTTTACTGTAGAAGTTTCTGTTGCGGGTCTCGCTTCTCTACTATTATCGACAGTGGTAGGCGGCTTCATCGATTGCTTCATGGTCACTTCAACAGGTAATGTCGTAGCCGCGGAGGGCGTAACAGAGTGAGCCTTAGCTGCGACGTAGGCAGCGATCACAGCAGGGGGTGGCACAGAGCTGGCAGTGGGTCGGCAGCGGTATGTGAAGACACAGTGAAGGATTCTGTATGTGCCGAGGCACCAGTATATTCGGTGGTACCTGTGGCGGCTGTTGTTTCCGTAGCTGTAGTCCTCGTGGTGACCGTTCCAGAGTCCGTGCCAGTTCCTGATGCTGAGGTCGCGGCGGTATCTTCAGATGAAGGTTGTTGCCTAGCCGGCTTGCGGCCTTTTCCCTCTGAGCGTGTCACTGGCATGTTGCAAACCGATAGCTTCTATGTACTAGCGATCTTTACACTTATTATAACACTATAACTTATTTCACTATTGTAGCACTCTGTTTTTCTCTATGCACTTTATGCACTAGGTTCACTAGATTCACTAGATCCACTAAATCCGGCTTGAAGGACCATTCGATGTACAGAGTACACCCTATCACTGGATTGGTGGATCTTTAAATGAAACAACACTGTCTTCACAAAACACAGAGATGATTTATTCACAATAGTCAAATAGTTTTCACAAGTATAAAAAGCTCACTAGTACTAATTTAAACACTATTTACTACATAATAACTATATACAAAGAGTAAATAACAAAGACCGTAACACTGTCGGACATAGTAAGAGCTACTGTTAGTAGGGCGTATCAAGAGCGACTGACTGGCTGTTTTTTTTTTTTTTTTTTTTTTCTGAATGGCATCTTGCAGTTCAACCTGAGGGTTGGTTACTGCTTAACCGGACAATCCTGTGGTGCCTTAAAAGTGACTTTTAGGGCCTCCAGCCAGCAATATTGCCCTATATTTATTCCAGCCCACGTAGGTACAAGTAGTGGGTGGTGTAAGGAGCAAAATATTTCTAATATCCTATCAAAAGTTTTGACTGCGGCCGGCTTGAGACATATTTCGACAAGTAGTCGGTGTACTAATATAATAACTCTTTCGAGTAAGCGGCCGCGGCCAATCACAATGTGGCACACATTATATACAATTTGCACACAAACAAAGGATAGGCTTATTGCTAACTTTAAACTAAATAAAAATAACATTGTCTTGTTACGATTATGATTACGATACTAATAATTACACTGTTTATCGCGAACAATCACTTTATACTATCTTAATCGCGCACTGATCACTGTATTGCTTTATCGCGCACTAATCACTGTTTATTTGTTTACACATCACTTTATTTATGCGTTTATGTATTACGCATTTCACTGTTCGTCCCGCACAGTTTTTTGACGAATCACAGAACAGAAAAGGATAAAACGCTATTCCACCGTAGCATGACGTCATTTGGCCCTTAAGTCTTTTTAGAATACACCTAATTTCAAAGTTGAAATTATGAATGAAAAGTACATAATTTCGAAAAACGGAAAAATAAGGGTGCCCTAGATTTGTATTTACTTTTATATAACGTAGTAATAATACATGCAGGTTAAAAATATGAAATATTGTCAATTATTTTTACAAATACGCCAAGTGTAGTGCTACCATACGGTACACACCTACCTATAAATGGTAACAAACGTGACAGATGTACTCGATGCGTGACACTTTTATTCCATTTTAACCGACTTCAAAAAAAGGGGATGTTCTGAATCCGGTTGTATACTTTTTTATGTTTTTACCGTAAAACTCCGAAACGGCAACTCAGTTAAAACAGAGATTGAAAGCACTCCTAAGATTGAGGAAACTATAACGTCGTCTGTGTACAATTTTTGGGTATTGTTGGTCGGTCTGTGGATGGGTGACCATTCCTTTCATACCGAGTTCCCGCCGTGCCTCGGAAAGCACGTAAAGCCGTTGGTCCCGGCTGTCAAGGAGCGGGGACGCGGCAATCAAACACCAAGTTCGGACAAAGACTATATTTATGACCTGCGGGACGTTATGTGTCAACATCAACATGAATCTACCCACATCTACATTTATATTCAAAATGATATGTTTATTAATACCTACAACTCCCCTATTAAAAAAAAAGCTTTTTACAAAAAAGACAACCGCCTTCAAAAAGTGAAAAATAACTTTAGCACAGAACACACATTGACTTTAGTTTCGAAATTCAGTGGCTTTGTTTTGTTTGTTGTTTTGTGTTGCCACCGACTTCCGAAACTAAAGTCAATGTGTGTTCTGTGCTAAAGTTATTTTTCACTTTTTGAAGGCGGTTGTCTTTTTTGTAAAAAGCTTTTTATTTTCCGCTTTTTAGTATCTGCTTCTCATCCAAATCTGTTAAGAAGAGATTGAAAGTTAACTACTACAAAGATTGATGAAACTAAAACGTCGTCTATGTAAAATTTTTGGGTATTTGTTGATTTTTCAAAAAGTGCTGAATCAATTTCGATAAAATTTATATGGGACCACCCCTGAAGCATACCCTATCCATAAAAGAAAGAATTTTCAAAATCGGTTTACGTTTGCCGGAGAAATCGCGTAACAAATCGCGCACATACTTAATGCAAATTTAAGACTTATACGGTTTTCTCATGGATGCCATTGTCAGAACTGGACCAAAATAAAATGGGACCACACGGGAAGCACTAGCTTTCAAATAAAAAAAGAATCATCAAAATCGGTTCACCCAGTCCCAAGAAATCAGGTAACAAACATAAAAAAAAAAAAAAAAAAAAAAAATACAGACGAATTGATAACCTCCTCCTTTTTTGAAGTCGGTTGATAATAAAATACAAAGTCTAATATAACAATAACAATTGATTAATTCATTGATTTCTTTATTAACAATAACCTCATTTATCATGCATGACTATTCACATATGAAATAGCCTATCATTCCTCTCCTTTATATATTAAAAAAAAAAAAAAAACGGTTACTTCATAACTACCTAATGCCCTTAATTATCATGTTCGAGATAGGTTAAGTACATTAGTTTTTTAATTATTAATGTAACTAAAATCATAATATTTAAAATATTATGATTTCCATTGATCGGTTTATATAATTCAAATTTAAACAAATAATTATGCTAAAAAAAACAAAACTACAGATAATTATACAAATAATAATAATAGTAATAGCAATCATTATAATTAAATAATACACATTATTTCTTTATTTCATCCACAAATGAAACATCTTGCATGCATTTAATTTAATTAGTTCTAATTATAATAACATTTAACAATTCATAATACAATTAAGGTACGTTGGTTGGTTTTTCGGTTAGTTGAAGAGGTTCCAGCAAATGTTCTGTCCCTCATTTCCTATAGAAGATTTTCAAATGAAATTGATCTTTCATTGACGAGGAAAAAAAATACTTTTAATCAGTATTTTAGAAGTTTCTTTTACTTAAGCGGTTGCTAAGTTACACCTATGTGAAGATAAGGTATGCTTATCAAAATGCCAGGTAAAGACCGGACCATAGCGGGGTAACATCGGACTACTATCTAAAATCCACTGTATGGCTTAAAACGTAAGGTTTTAATTGGAGAAATATCCGCTCTTTTCCGTTCTATGAATGTACTAAATGATTTTTTTTAAAAGACAAGTAGTTTAGTTATAACAGTCACAATATTTTTTATTTTATTTTTATAGCCCGATCTTCCCCCGTATAACCACAAATGGAGAAATTATGTTGCTCAAACTTTCTATGTAAACTAGCTTGTATGAAAGTATTTCTGAATTTTTAGTTTTGCAAGTGTCCCAGATCCTAGCAGTATATAGTGGGTTAGGATAAAGTGAATAAAAATGTTTGAGTAGTATTGTATTATATTTGTAAGTATTTAAAACGTAAATATTTCACAAGTAACTAATTGAGAATTAAATGTAAAACTATAAGTAACAGCAGTCTTAGATAGTATTTTTATACATAATTGAGATATTTAATAACAATTATTAAAATTTGGTACTTACATACATTTCTATAAAAATAAATTCTAAAGGAATTCGAAAATAATCAAAAAACGAGAAATAAAGAATTATTATGTACTTATTAAGTACAAAACTCACAACAACAACAAGAGTCAGCTTATTTTTAAATCGGTTAAAAAGTATTTAAGGAAGTACTTATCCCAGTATTTATAGTTCTCTGTGTTAGGTACCTACTAACACACATACCTTGAAACTAAAATTGCATAGTATTAATAGCTACAATGTAATTTTACCTAAATAAAAGTTTGACACTCACTGTCATTTTTACGACAGAGAAAAATCGGATGTTATTAAGCCGATCTTCTACCACACGGGGGAACACCGGATCTCAGCTTACAGTCATCGTACGACTGTATTTGTCAGTTTAAACTAACAGCTACTTAATATAAAACGATTTCATACACAAAGTACAAGAAAAAACCATTAATACTCACCATTAAATTTAAAAAATGTAGTCTGGGGGAAGGCCGGATCTTCAATTTCGACACGAAAATCTTGAGTTTTACGTTTGTGCCTAAAAAACACGTGTATACTATAGCAACGACGACCGCAAACTGAAGAGATCGGCAGAACAAAATGGAGTCTTATATTATGTTGCCAGAATTAAAAAATAATGCCGCGTTTGGGAGTTATTACCATCATCTGATCTTTCCCCGATCCGTTCTTACCCCAACGTACCTTATATCAGTATAAAGATAATAACATAGCAACAATATAATAACATTTGACAATTCATAATACAATTATATCAGTATACTGCAATCTTATATTCACATGATATATTATTATTTAATTTAAACATTTATTAACATCTCATTATTCTTGCATTATTTATCTATGTATTTTGAATGTACAACGGGTAAGTACCTACATTCATTGTTTCAATATGGTTTTATTGATATGTTACCTTTCATCGACATGTGTGTCCGTGTATCCCCAGCGATCAGGCGGTCTCACTGTCCTGCCAGAACGAGTTACATAAAAATCATTAGTACTACTTGCCAATACACTTGTTGTTTGTGGATCATGTCGATGCACAGCTATGTGTATACGGTGACGTTGTGTACTCATCGTTGTAATAAGTATTATCGTTACAAGCGTCGCGCGTCGCTTCGTTTATCTGAGTCTATTATTATGTGTCTTCTATTGCGTCTTAGTAAACGACCATTATGTATTTTTATTAAATAGGACCGGTAACTCATTACACGTGTAACCACTCCTGCTACCCAACGTTTTTGAAGTTTAATTTTAACTTTTTGATTTATTTTCAATGGTTTTAACGACCTAGATCCGGTATCATAATACTTTTTCTGTTGTAATTGTCGATTCTCTAACTTTTCTGATACGTTTTTCTGTATTTTAGGTGATAATTTACTAGGACAACATGGAATAATACTTCTCAGTTTCCTGTTATATATTAATTCTGCTGGTGAGCTTATCTCCCTATCAATAGGTGTATTTAGGTATTCTAATAAACCTAAACTGAAATCCGTTCCCTGAAATGCTGTTTTTTTTCATTATGTTTTTTATTGTTTGTACAGCTCTTTCCACTTGTCCGTTTGATTGTGCATATGTTGGTGATGAAGTAATATGTTTAAAATTCCAGCTACGTGAAAAATCTCTAAAGGAATTCGATGCGAATTCCGGGCCGTTATCAGACATAACTATCTGTGGTATGCCTTGACGTCTAAATATATTTTTCATTTGATTAATTATTTCAGTGGAGGTAGTTGAACATAATACTTCAATGAACTTGCTAAAGTAGTCTATTACTATAAGATATGATTTGGTTCCGTAGTGAAAAATGTCCGCACCTATTTTATACCATGCTCGGTCCGGTATGTCATGTGAAATTAGCGGTTCTTTTCTGTTTTCCCGCCTGTATGTTAAACACGCCTGACAATTAGACAAATAGTCTTGTAGTTGTGAGTTCATATTAGGCCAAAACATAATTTCACACGCCCGTAGTAAACACTTCTCTATACCTAAGTGACTCACATGAGTCTTTTGCAGCATAGTTTTACGCATGCTTTTTGGTATAATATGACAATTCTATTTTGACCTTTCCAAACAAGTCCATAATGTATTGTTAACTCATCTTTACTATTCCAATATGGTTTCAATACGTCGAGTAGTTCTCTTTTTTGAGTTGGCCATCCTTTCTTAATCACTTTCTTTAGTTCCTGCATCTCTTTGTCTTCCCTAGTACATTTTTGAATTTCTAAGAAATGCGAGTCTGTGAGTGGATTAGAGGTTGTTATTGCACAAACTTGTGCCTGCGCGTCGAGGTGATCGCGCGGCGTTGTGTTATCAAAGCTCTGTAGCGGCGCTCGCGATAACGCGTCGGCTATGTATAGGTATCTACCCTGGTTTGTATTTTAATGTAAATGAATAAGGTTGAAGGCGCATCAACATTCTTTGAAGGCGAGGTGGCGCGTTAGCTAAAGGTTTATTTATTATGTTTACTAAAGGTTTGTGATCTGTTTCAATCGTTACGTCATGTCTACCATAAATATATGTATAGAATTTTTCACATGCAAAGACACAAGCATAAAGTTCTTTTTCTATTTGTGCATAATTTTGTTCAGTTTTAGTTAACGATTTGGATGCGTAGCAAACAGGCAAATTATCTTGCAATAAACATGCTCCCAAACCATTTTTGCTCGCATCTACTGTTATCAAAACCGGTTTCTCGAGTGAATAATATTTCAATACCGGTGGACAAGCTAACTGCTTTTTAATCATTTTAAAACAATGTTCATGTTTGTCATCCCAGTGCCATGCAACATTTTTTTTAATAATTCACGTAGCACTGCAGTTTTTTCAGAAAAGTTGGGAATAAAATTGCTAACATAGGTACGTTACTATTCCTAAAAATCGCTCGATATCTTTTACATTTTGTGGTCTAGGCATGTTCCTAATTGCAGAAACCTGTGATTCATCAGGGCGAATGCCGTCCTTTGATATTTTATGACCTAAATATGTCAGTTCGTTTAAGCCTATTTTACATTTCTGCTTATTCAATTTTATATTAATTTCTTGGCATCGCTGTAAAACTGCACGTGTTAGATTTATACCGATGTACCTAATTAATATATAACAACGTAATTCGTGTTGTAATATAAAGTAATAATTAATTTCTGATTAATTGCAGTAGAAGTATAGTAAATAACATCATTTTAAATAGAATAAAGTGTGTTTAAACTTTGGATAGCAAATAAGTATGAATCACATTTGCTTGTCATCGTTCTTCTCCCATGAATCATACTTGTTTATCGCCGCTTATAAAAGCGAGTGTTCCGACTTCATAAAAACGTTCAGTGAGTAAGGAAACCTTGAGGAAACCTTGAGTCTGGCGCCTTAGACCGCCCCTCGGCAAAATATACGAGAGACTTATTTATAAGCGCCTCAAAGATTATGTCGAAGCTAAGAGTCTCATTCCCGACGAGCAATTCGGCTTTCGTACCGAACACAGCTGCGTCCAACAGGTCCACCGCATCGTCGAGCATGTAAGCGTTGGGTTCCAACGCGGCTTGAAGACCGGTGCGCTCTTCTTCGATATAGCGAAGGCATTCGACAAAGTCTGGCACAATGGCTTAATATACAAGCTATACCTACTGGGTGTGCCGGATCGTCTCGTACTGATCTTACGAGACTTTCTGTCGAATCGCACCTTTCGTTATCGCGTCGAAGGGACACTCTCGTCTCCACGTCCCATACGTGCTGGAGTCCCCCAGGGCTCCGTGGTCTCCCCTCTCATTTTCACGCTGTTCACCAGTGACATTCCAAAGAGCAGACAGGCTCATTTGGCTTTATTCGCCGATGACACGGCCATTTATTGCACTGGTTCCAACCCAGTCCGCATAGCCCGCATCCTCCAAGACTCCGCAAACGTACTAGGCGCTTGGTTCCGGAGATGGAGAATCACAGTCAACCCCGCTAAGAGTCAGGCAGTGCTGTTTTCCAAACCGCGCATCAACCCCTCCCTTCCCAGTCCGATATCCATGTTCGGCGAGCCTATCCCTTGGGAGAAGCAAGCCAAATACCTAGGAGTCATTCTCGACCGCCACCTAACCTTCGCGGAGCACATAAAGCAGGCGCGTTCGCGCGCCGCTTTCGCTCAAGGTAGACTTCACTGTATGTTGAATGCACGTAGCAAATTGTCACTCAAGTGCAAATTGCGTACCTACACAGCGTGCATTCGTCCCATCATGACCTACGCCTGTGCTGTATTCGCACACGTAAAGGCATACCGTCTCCACAGAATGCAAACCTTACAAAACCGTTTCTTGCGAAAAATAACGGGCGCCCCGTTCTATGTTCGCAACGAGAACCTTCATCTCGATCTCAAACTCCCGACCATTCGTCAGTTCATGAAGCGCGCTTGCAAGCGCTTCTTCGATCAAGCGGAGAAACACCGCAACCCGCTCGTCGTAGCGGCCGCCCGATATACCCCTTCCCGTATTAGCAGGACCCGTCGTCCACGTCATACCCTGTCCGATCCAGATGACGCTATTACCCTCCTTCAAGAAAGGAATAGGGCCACTAGCACATTAGTTAAACACAGACACAAATTACCGTCATTCCGACCTCGCCGCCGAGGTCCCTCGCGACGACCCCGTAACGCCCCCCCCCCCCCCGACCTTTGCTAGCGCCAGCCCGCGTCGCTGAGCCCTTAGCTTTAAAAATAGCCCCTAATTAATGGAGACCCGATCCAGCCTGTCCCCTTGCTGCCCTCTCTCAGTGGCGACCTAAGCCGAGGCTCGTACCCCACAGGGGGTGCCCTTAGCGTAGTCACTTAGTTTATAAGTTTTTGCCCTGGCTTGACGCCCTAAAAGTCACTTTTAAGGCACCACAGGATTCTCCGGTTAAGCAGTAACCAACCCTCAGGTTGAACTGCGAGATGCCATTCAGAAAAAAAAAAAAAAAAAAAACATAAAAACACTTTTGATCGAAACGTTGATCGGTACGGAGCTCTCGAAGAAAATAATAAGATAAGTATAACTATGATGATAACTATGAAAGGCTATGTATATGTATAATTTTAATATTAAATTATATGTACCTAGTTGTTATGACATGAATGATGTAACTTAAATTTGTAAAATACTTATTACTGATTTTAAAAGAGTGTTCATGGAGTTTCTTGCTCGTTCTTCTCCATAGAAATCTACTCTTTAGAACGAGCAACTAGATTCAACTTTCTGACTGACTCTGACAATTCAAAAGTACCTGTAAAAGGTTGAATTGAAATAAATGATTTTGAGTCTGAAATATTACAATAAAATATATGTTTCCTAAACAAAGTATTTTCATTTCACTATTCTGTTCTAAAATAATAATATTCTTTGAGTATATAAGTATATAATAATATAGTATATATAATAATAAATATAATATACTTAGAGCTATTAATTGCTTTTTAGTGTTGCCAATTATACCTTTTATTCTAACACACGCAATCGTTTGTCGTGCAATTCTTTTGTGTCTGCATATATAAGTAAATCGTCTATAAATAGTATAACGCCCTCTAAATCATCGAAGTGTTCGTATAAGCGTTTATGAAAAATCTCCGAGGCAGACGATATCCCAAACGGCATACGAAGAAACTTATATCTACCGAATGCCGTATTAAACGCACACAGGTCAGTACTATTTGGATGTAATTTTACATGCCAAAAACTCTGTTTAGCGTCTAGCGTGCTAAAGTACTTTGCACCAGTTAAGTTAGCGGTTATTTCTTCGAGTGTGGGTAGCTTAAAGTGTTCGCGTCGAATTGCCTTATTTAAGTCTCGCGGATCCAGACATATTCGAAGATCTCCGTTTGACTTTTTAACCACAGTCATGCTGTTGACCCAATCGGTGGGTCCCTCTACTTTAAATTATACCCTGTTTTTCCTTTTGTATCAATTTTTCTTTAACTGGTTGTTTCAACGCGATCGGCAATTTACGCGGGGCATGTACAATTGGTTGGGCATCCTTTTGTAATTTAATTTCGTAGGATCCCGGTAAGCAACCCATCCCCGTAAATATGTTCGGAAACTCATCTAAGATATTTTCTTTATTTTTATCTACCTGCGTTAAACTCATGATTCTTTTTATTAGTTTTAATTCCTCGCACGAGCTTCTACCCAAAATAGGTGTAGATTTCTCATCAACAACAATAAATTGTAAAACAAATGTATTATTTTTATACACGACCTTCAAGTGACATTTACCAATGACTTTGATATTGCTGCCGGAGTACCCTTGTAATTTCATAGTTGTGTGAACTAAATTGTCTTGTAATACTTACATTTATTTTACTTAAATATTTAACCGGCAACACATTTACGTCAGCTCCAGTGTCCAATTTAAAATTAATGTTTATTTTTGAAATCAATAATGTGACTGTCCACTCATTATTAGAACAACATTTATTATCAACAGTATCAATTACCTGATCGCTGGAGTCTTCACACACCTCATATACTCGACACATTTTCGAAAAGTGGTTCATTTTCCTACATGCACCACATCGCTGACCGAATGCCGGACACTGGAATTTTTCGTGATTCCTACCGCATTTTCCACACACGGCACGAGGTTTGCCGCGGTTTTGATTTGTTGATCCTCGCGAAGGCCCCTTTGAAGTATACTCCGGTCTTTTGTAACGCTTGTCACCATTTTTGGATGTCCGCCATCTTGTGTCGCCCGTCGTGCTGCTTTTCACATTGTGCACATTCTGAACTTCTTTCTTACATTTATTAACGACGTTTACATCTTGATGTTCCTGTTTCTCATTGTTAATGTTATGCGCCTGAGCACGTGATATTTCCGCCAGTCTGCATATGTCTACCGCTTTTGCCAGTGATAAGTCCGGTTCTCGCAATAACCGTTCCCTGAGGGCCCCGTCTCTAATTCCGCATATCATTTTATCGCGGACTAGTTCACTGCACAACTCCTTAAATTCACACTTTACCGCCCTTTTATTTAACTCGAATACATACTGCTCGATCGATTCCAATTCCTGTTGATCCCGTGTGAAAAAAGCATGTCTTTCTATTGTTATGTTTTTATTTGGAAGGAAGAATGCATCGAATGCTTTTAGCAACTCTTCTACAGTTTTGTACTCGCCTGTGAATTGCTCATGTACTTCTCGACATTTTTCTCCAATTATATGTAATAAAATATTCATTTGCACTTTTTTATCTTTCCTATTCAGTTCACAAGCTTCATAATAAATATTAAACGATTTTTTCCATTTCTCCCATTCTTTGCTAAGATTTCCCGAGGTAACATTTGCCAAGTCATTTTCAAATACAAACGGTTTTGGCGGCTGCCGTATGGACTCCATTGTTGTCTTCGTATCTGTATAATAATGAGCTTCTTCAAACGTCTCAGTATCACTTTCACTAGACATTAACTCTGCTTCTTTATTTCAATTTTTAGTTTGCTTTATGTTTTAACGTTTTTTTTTTGTATCCCACCGACTGCGCCATGTCAAGGAGCGGGGACGCGGCAATCAAACACCAAGTTCGGACAAAGACTATATTTATGACCTGCGGGACGTTATGTGTCAACATCAGCATGAATCTACCCACATCTACATTTATCCTCTACATCGACGTGTAATTACATGACCTAGATTTAATAAACTTAGATATTGTTAAAGAAGTTTAAATTGCATGCATACTTATTATAATTCTAAAATGTCAATGTTCTAAATTATTATTTTATTTTTTGACTGAACATTTGCATGACCGAAAGGTCGAATATAGCGTAACAAACAAATTGTATAACACCTAATGTACATCCTATATTCTAGCAAATAAAGGTATCATTCATTCATTCATTCATTCATTCATTATATTCAAAATGATATGTTTATTAATACCTACACCGGCTGTCATTTGTAGATCTTTGGCAGTCGTTATGGGTATAGTCAGAAGCCAGAAAGTCTGACAACTAGTCTTACTAAGGGGTATCGTGTTACCCAGTAACTGGGTTGTGGAGGTCCGATAGGCAGTCGCTCCATGTAAAACACTGGTATTCAGCTGCATCCGGTTAGACTGGAAGACGACCCCAATATACTTGGGAAAAGGCTAGGCAGATGATGATTGTTGACGTTTTCAAAAAAGGATGAATCAATTTAGATAAAATGGGACCACCCTGAGGCCAGAGGCGTAACAAGGGTGGGGCAAGTAGGGCACGTGCCCCGGGCGCCTTTCGAAGGGGGGCGCAAAAATAGCCAATTATTAAATTTAAAAATCTAAATACAGTACAATAAACCATTAAGTATGTTATTTTCACTTTATTACTTCATAACAAACAATCACGTTTACGATTCCCGCGCTTCGCGAATAAGCGCAGAGTGAGCTGGGAACGCACCACTCCCTATGACTCTATGAGTGGCGTTCCTCCGGACACACTACATCAAAAAGTGATACCTTCAAATCTTCAACAACATTCATAGAAAAGTTGAAATTATTAACGGGCAAGTGTCCGGAACGCAACCTATGAGGAATTACAATTTGCTTACGATTTAGCTTCACATTGGCACTCCATGGTATGTGAGGAGGCTCACTTTGTATTGTCCTGTACCATATCCCATTATCGCGAGAAACAATGTCAAAAACACACATGACTTTAGTTTCGGAAGTCGGTGGCAATACAAAACAACAAACAGAACAAATCCACCGACTTCCGAAACTAAAGTGATGTGTTCTGTGCTAAAGTTATTTATCACTTTTTAGTTTTATTTTGAAGGCAGTTCTCTCTAGACAAATTTCAAAAACATCATCTAGGTATATGTTTGCGTTCAAGAAGACCAGGAAGGTGCAGTTGTAAATGCAGTTGTTCTATTTACGGGTTTACATTATAAAAAAGATAATAAATCTCTGTTTTGTATGTAATATGATTAATGATTACTGTATCTGTTTTAAGATTTAAATAAATACATAGGGGCGCAACTAATGATGCGTGCCCTAGGCGCCATTATCGGTTGCTACGCCCCTGCCTGAGGCACACACTATCCATAAAAAAAAACAATTTTCAAAATCGATTTACATTTGCCGGAGAAATCGCTTCAGTAACATACAAAAAATTTTTTAACAAAAAAGACAACCGCCTTCAGAAAGTAAAAAATAACTTTCAATTCGCAAGTCGGCGGCTTTGGTTTTGCTTGTTGCTTTGTATTGCCACCGACTTGCGAATTGAAAGTTATTTTTTACTTTTTGAAGACGGTTGTCTTTTTTGTTAAAAAATTTTTTTTTCGCTTTTTAATGCTTACTTCCCATCATAGAAATTTATTACGAAACGGTGGCACCAAAAAAATCTGTCATCCCTTAATTTTCAACCCTTAGGGGTGAAATATTTTCTTGAAATTTATATGGGACTAAATTTGAGGTATACACTATCAATTAAAAAAAGAATCGTAAAAGAATCATCGAAATCGGACTACACTGAAAAAAGTTATGCGTGGGCAAACATAAAAATAAATATATTATATAAAAAAAAAGTTTCGCAAAAGCTAGACGCATATCTTTACGGTGCTCGAAAATAATTGTTTTTACTGATAAATACATTGTTTAAAGTGACAATAACCTCAAAAAACTTTAGTTTCATGTGAGTGAAGTGCTATAAACATTGAAGCAATAATAAAAACAGTGAGATAAACACAAATCGAGTCGAAATAAAACTGCAATAAATAATTGAACTACCGGCCATAACAAAAAGTGAATCCCTGACCTACACCAAAGTTGTTATCGACGCAGAGACGAAGGCGGCATTAGTTTGGAATCTCGCAGCTCTGGCAAAAAAAAAACAAGTTTCTAATCAGTAGGCGGTCTTAGTTTGGAGTCACGGTTAACTTATCAACTTTTTGTTTACTACGACAATTGTGAGCTAACTTAGTGGATTTATTGTAGTACACACACTGACTTAAAAAACGATTACGCAACCAATTCATTTATAAAATGAGTTTAATACGCTCTCCGACTAATGGTGGTAGCCGAAATGAACCTAAGGGAAGTTCCCAACCGGACCTGTCAAAACTGAATGATGATGAGATGCAAAACATCACTAGCCGTAATTACAAACGGAAACAACCACATGATGATCTATCGGGGCAATTCCAAAAGTTCCAAGACCATATATCAGCATTACTGACGAATTTTACCACCGAACAAAAGGAAGTAAGTGTAAAAATAAGAGAAGACGTTGCATCCATAAATGAACAGTTAAAAGATATTAAGTCGACCACTAATAAATTAGTCCGCGAACAAGAAATTCTAAAAACTGAAATAACAAACCTTAAAATTGCATACACTTCAGACTGACGTTGATCAGCTGAAAATCACCTCAAATACTGTGATTGCTAACATTACTCCAAATATGACTTATTGCGAGGACGTGTTGTCAGAAATTCAAGAGCGCTGTCAAAGAGGCAAGAACTTAGTTGTTGTCGGCATATCTGAACTTCATTCTGCCAATGCGGCCTCAAGACATGACCATGATAAGGAAGAAGTTATTAAGGCAATAAGCAATATTGCCTTAGATTGTCCTCAACCAGTTAAACTCCATCGTCTAGGTAAATATAATATTCAAAAAAGTCGTCCTATTAAGATATACTACGCATCAGAAGACTCACCCAAATATATATTGCGCAATAAATCAAAACTGAATGACAAATCGATCAAAATATATCCCGATCAAACACCCCTCCAACAAAGTTACTTAGAAAACCTCCGAAAAGAACTCGAGCAACGCACAGGAAATGGTGAGACAAACTTAAGTATTAAATACCTGAAAGGCGTTCCAAAAATTACTCAGGCTGTATCAAAAAACTAACTGTAACGACTTCACAAAATAGCCCACAGGTTGAAACTCAAAATACTATTAATTACCAGATTACAGATAACTATACAAATATTATTACTACTACTAAATCTCTAAAATTCCTATATACGAATGCTCGAAGTATTGTCAAGCCAGGCAAACATGACGAACTTAAATGTATTGTAGAATCCTTCCACGATACTATACATGTCATAGTGCTCACCGAGACGTGGATCTAATCAGATGAAGAGGCTCAAAGACTGCAAGTACCAACCTATACTCATTACTACAACTTCCGAACAAATGCCAGAGGAGGAGGGGTTTCAATTTACGTACACAATTCACTGAAGCAAACCTTAATCGAAGAGAAAACTGAAGATGATAACCATTACCTTTGGGTCCACCTGGAAAAATTTTCTCATGATGTTGGAGTTGTTTACAAACCGGAACGGACGAATGTAACAAGATTCCTGGACACCTATTCATGCTATTTACAAAAGATGAAACGAGCTATTATATTTGGGGATTATAACCTCAATCTCCTTAAACCTGATAGAAACGTGAAAGACTACAAATATTTATTAAAAGAAGATGGCTACACAATATTAAATAGGATTTCTAAAAAACACTGTACACGAGAAACTTCAACTACCAACACTATCTTAGATCATGTGAGTACTAACCTGCAAATCACCGACTACAACTTTAATTTGGCAGTTATTGAGTCATCGTTTTCAGACCACAAACAAATTTACTTTGAAATTAAAAGATTATATCCAGAACTACTGCAGAAGATGAGATACAAAAAAACTGATTATGTAAATTTATTCAAAACTATAAATGAAATCAGGTTTGAAAATGAAAATGATAACTATTTGGCACTTGAAGAATATTTGAAATCTGTGATCAATAAAAACAAAACTGAAAAGACGAAGATTCTTAACCCACCCAAAACCGATTGGATAAATAAAGATATTATTAAAGCTATCAATACTAGAAATGCACTGGGTAAGAAATTGAAAGAGAATCCTGAAGACGTAGAAATAAAAAGCAACTTTATAGCTGAACGCAATGTATCCAGAATGTAAAGAGTTCTTATTATATAAAATCTTTCAAAAATTGTATTGGAAAGCCTTTTAAGATGTGGAAGTTGATTAACAGTATAACTTGTAATAAAATAAAAAGTAACTCAGCCCCTACAACACTTGAAGGCCCGATTACTGATACAAAACTTATATGTGAGAGTTTTAATCATTACTTTTCAACTATTGGTACAGTGCTAGCGAGTGAAATCCCAAAATGTAATCAAAATAATGTAACTGACACGCTTTCGAGACCCCGTACAGGTACGCAGGCTGGTATAGAACTTGCAGAGTTGTCACCAACTACTACTAAAGAAGTTTCAAAAATTATTGACGAATTGAAAACCAACACGAGCACTGGTATCGACGGCATCAGTACTAAAATAATTAAATGTATTAAAGATTTACTTTTGGATGACTTAACAAAATGCATTAACAAAAGTCTTCAGGAAGGAATATTTCCTGATACTCTAAAAATCGCCAAAGTCACACCGATACACAAAACCGGAAACAATGCAGATGTAAGTAATTATCGCCCAATTTCGGTCTTACCGATTGTTTCTAAAATATACGAAAAAATAATCCATAATAGGTTACAAGCTTACTTAAATTCTATAACTTTTATTTCCAAAAACCAATATGGCTTTCGACAGAAATCAAATACCCTATCCGCGACTATTGACCTTATTACTAACTTAAAAACTAACATTGATAAAAAACAAATAGCTTTTGGGATATTTATTGATTTAAAAAAGGCATTTGACACGGTAAGTCACAAACTTCTTCTTAAAAAACTAGAAAACATCGGTATTACTGGCTTAGCATTAAAAATATTACAGTCTTATCTTGCTAATAGGTACCAAGTTGTTGGTATTGGTGAACACCGAAGTGAACCCAAATCCATTACCTGTGAAGTACCACAAGGTTCTATACTAGGGCCTTTGTTATTCCTTATCTATATCAACAATATTAATGAAATTGGACTTAAAGGAGCTATTTCATTGTATGCCGACGATACTAGTCTTTTCTACTTTGGCAGTAATATAGAAGGAATTGTTAAAGAAGCACAAAGTGATCTTGATAGACTGGCCATCTGGTTTCAATGCAATCTGCTCACAATAAATGCTAGTAAAACCAAATACATGATATTTTGTGCTAAAAATAAAAAACTTCATACACATGATGAATTATATATAAATGGTCAACCCTTATTAAAAACAAATGATGAGAAATATTTAGGTCTTACTCTGGATGATAAACTTTCAATGAAACCTCACATTGAGAAAGTAAGAAAAAAGATATTATCACTGACTGGTGCACTTAAAGGAATTGTCCGATGTCTTCCACTGCGCGTCAGGTATATTATTTATAACTCGATGGTTAAACCACATCTCGATTATTTAATCGAAATATGGGGAAGTGCTGCCAAAACTCACCTTAAAAAGATACAAACATCTCAAAATAAAATTATTAAAGTCTTATTCAATTATGATTATTTAGCATCCACTCAAAAGGTTTTAAAAGAATTCAAATTCAAATTCAAATTCGTTTATTTCTTTAACAAGTTTTGTACAACATAGATAGTGTTTGATGCGGCCTTTAAGCAATAAATGCTTGTATTAGGTCACATCGCTCTTCCGTAACAACAAAATAATTTAGTCATGTACATGGACAAAACTAGAACTAATGTTTACTTTACATAATAAAAATAAAATAGATGGTACAAACTATGGATGAACAATTGATTATTAGGTATATAAAACACTAAAGCTCTTAACTAGGATTTAAAAATCATGCAAAAGGAATATTAAGGTCTATATGTGATGTGTATACGATGTGTGTTTGTGTGTGCGTGTGTGTGTGTGTGTGTGTGACATGTATGTATGGTGTCTATGTGGTATGTGTGTATGTGTGTATGGTGTATGTGTAATGTGTGTGTGGTGAAACCGAGTTTCTGTAATAGACGAGGGAATACACGTAGGTACATGCCCATCAATCATTATGTGTGCTGTAGGAGTGCTTCAGAATCATCATATGAGAGTGGTTTAATCCATTTAATAATAAGCTTTTTACATTCATTGTACTGTTTGGGATATATGTATATTTCCTTATTTATGTTGTTGTAGAGTTGTGATGATCTTTTATCATACTGCCTACCACCAAACCTTGTTTTCTTTCGAGGGATCTGTGCTATATCATATTTTCGTCTTTTTGATAAGATATTGGGCTTATAAGGGAGCTCTTTATGTTTTTTTAAAACAGTTTTTACAATATAAAGTTTTCTCACCGAGAGTAGATCACTTATCTGATACAAGCTCTCGGTAGAGTACCTAATCTTTTTAAAATACATAATTTTAATTATGGCACGCTGTGCTCGTTCTAAGTTTATAAATTGAAATTTAGCTGCACCACCCCAAACGGGAATACAGTACTCAAGGACAGATTGTACCAGAGCAACATATATTTCCCTGACAATGTTTCTGTGTGATACGCCATCATGAGTAAAATTAGCTGGAACAACATGCCTCAGTGTTCTAAATACCCAGGAAAGTTTTCTGACTCTGTTTGCGACCTGCTCAAGGTGATGGTACCAAGACAACCGCTGGTCAATAACAACACCCAAATACTTTGTGTGTGAGACTTTATTTATCATGGGGCATAGACAATGTTTGTTTTCAACGTTGCCACACGTATGGACTTTAATGCTGAAGTCTTGGTTAGGTTGAGTACGAATAGTTAAGCTAAAACATATATAATTCGTTTTTGAAGTGTTGAGCGTTAAAAGGTTATTATTTAACCATGCAGCAATTTGAGATACACCATAATTAGCCCTATTTTCAACTTCACTCCATGACTTTCCCGTAAAAACAATAGCCGTGTCGTCAGCATATGAAAAAATTTTAGCGTTGTTAATTTTCATACTACAGAGGTCATTTATGTATGCTAAAAAGAGGGTAGGGCCCAGAACGCTGCCCTGTGGAACGCCAAAAGTTATATCTGCAGCATCACTGACATATTGCCCCATTCTAACCCGTTGCCTCCTATCAGCGAGGTAATTTTTTATGAGTTTTAGCGGGTTTCCTCTTATTCCAATCTTTTCAAGTTTGTTCACAAGGATTGGGACAGAAACAGTGTCAAACGCCTTTTTAAGGTCCAAGAAGATAGCTGCGCACTTATTTCCATTATCAAGTTCATCAGCTACCAGGGTGCTAAGAGCTGTAACAGCATCCTCTGTAGATAAGTGTTTCCTAAAGCCAAATTGTGAAGGGGATAGTATTTTAAATTGATCAAGATATTTTAGAAGCCTAACATTAATTAATTTTTCTATTATTTTAGATAAAGCCGGTAGCACCGATATAGGTCGGTAATTGTTAACATCGTCTCTGTCCCCACCCTTGTGAACTGGAGTGATAATAGATTGTTTAAGAGGGTCCGGAAAAACACCGTCTCTAAAACAAAGATTAGCAAAATGGGCTAAGACTGGAACAATTTCGTTATTGATGTACTTAAGAAATCTTGTAGAGATATTATCCCAGCCAGGCGCACTGTCTGATTTTAGGCTCATCAGGGTTTTCTCTACTTCACTTGAGTCAGTGTCCATCAATACAAACGAATTAGCCTGTGTAAGGTTGTTGGTTGAATAGACAAGATCATTTTCTGTATTAGGTTTAATTTGCTGTGCTAAATCCTTACCAATATTAACAAAATAATTGTTAACAAAATTTACTGATTCAGTTGGGGTAGGTTTAATGTTTATTAGCTCGGTATTTAATCTTTTAGATTTGCTCGTGTATGTAATGTTTTTAATATTCTTCCAAAGTAATTTACTGTTTGAGACTGACTTTGCAAGTAATTCCCTATCATAAATTCTTTTTAATTTCTTTAAAAGCTTATTACAGTGGTTTCGGTATCTAGTGTACGTTATTTTATTGATTTCATTAAATGGATTTAATTTATATTGTTTTTGTAATTTATTCCGATTTTTTATGCAGCGAAGTATTCCAGGGGTAACCCATGGCTTAATGATGCGTTTGCTATTGGATGTTTTTACTGTAGTTGTGTTGAGACTGATAGATTCATTTAATTTGTCAAGAAGTAATTTAATTAGTAAGTTAGGATCATTACAGAAAAGTAATTCAGATAAATTTTGCTCCTGTATTTTTTTTAAGGCTTGTTCATAATTAAGTATAGTCGTGGTTTTATTTATAGCGTTGTTAGTTTTCTCCTTTGATAGTGACATAAATGTAGTGTAGTGGTCGGTTATTGTAGTATGTAGGATAGCAATGTATGGTGTAATTTTTTTTCTATTAATTTTTAACATAAAGTGGTCCAGGCAGTTTTTTTCCCTTGTGGGTAAAGTATGTCCAGGAAGTATTCCATGCAGAGACAACATATTTAAGTAGTTTGTTCTATTTTTACGATCCTGTGACGTTTCTACGTCTTTACAATTAATATTGATATTAATATCTCCCGCTATTAATATACTATTCTGAGAAGTGAGTGTGTCAAGATGAGCATTCAAAGAATCAATAAAGCTATCTGTATTGCTGTGTGATGGGGAGCGATAAATACACAATATTTTGTAATTTAGTAACTCTATTTGCAAACAGGACGCCTGGGCTAGCTTTATTTCCTTCACTTTGGGTTTTAGACACGTTTTAACATAGGTTACTACTCCATCGTTTTGATTTTGGTGTTTTGTTGTAGCAAAAGAGGTGTAATTATTTAGTTGTGGAATCGGTTTGTCGTCACTTAGCCTACACTCAGTTAGAATTATAATATCTGTCTCAAACTTAAAAGTAGATAATAATGCTGTAAAGTCGTCATAATTTCGATGAATACTCCTTATATTTTGAGAAATGATAGTTAGGTTATTTTTGTTCACTAAAATATGCTTAGAAATGTCACAGCAATGACATTCAATACCTACTATGAGCAATTTCAATTTGGTCAATTTCTTGGATAGTTTGTAAGGTGTCAGCCATTAAATATGTGTTTGGCAGAATAAACGTCAATTCTTAGTCGTATATTAATGTAATAGAGTGAAAGTATATTACTGGGAAAAGATATGTCTGCTGCAGATACATTACATGTATAAACGAGTTTTTGAATGAAAGGCAGCTGTTTCAAAGTATTTTGTATGTTTTCGATTGGGTTATTTCTAATGCAAGTTTGTGTGAATATGTGTGTATGTAATGTGTATATGTGAGAGAGATTACATGTATAAACGAGTTTTTGAATGAAAGGCAGCTGTTTTAAAGTATTTTGTATGTTTTCGATTGGGTTATTTCTAATGCAAGTTTGTGTAAATATGTGTATAAGTAATGTGTATATGTGCGAGTAATAGTTTGTGTCAATAATCGAATAGACCATTAGCTTATATGATAAATAATAGTTACTAAACAAAAAATACGATTTTCTAAAAAAATAACAAAGAGTAGGTAATATTATCGCATTTACAAAACATAGTAAAAAAATGAAATAGTAATTTACTAGTCATTTCTTGAATCTAAGATTGTGTACCTGTTCCTCGCTCGTAATGATAATCGTAGGTGAGAGCTCGTCTTTCTTTAGATACACTTTTCCGTAGGCGGTCCAGCAAAATTTATAGTCTGCAGTTTTAGTTAGATCCCGGGCCAAGAAGTGCAAGCGGGTTCCTTTGGGAGTCAGGTGGTCCGATAAGAAAATTGGAGTATCTTCCTGTGTTTTGAATCCAAGATGCTTGCAGCACAACTTCGATTTATGCTTTAAGTTAAATGCTTTTCCCATATTTAAAAGTTCAGTTTTCTTCAGTGTGGAGCCCGTTTCAACTATGATCGGAGTGTTTTTTATATCAGCGTTTTTTCCTCGTATTCTATAAATATCTTTTATGTCATTTTTACTGATGGTGCAGTTTATACTCTGAGAGAGACATGTAACCATTTCTATGAGGTCTTCTTTTGACTCATTCTCTTTTTTCGGCACATTTTTTATCACAAAATTGGTTTTTCGCGATCCTATGTGAAATTCCTCCAATTTGTTCTCCAAAAGTGTGATGTACTTTTTATCTTCATTAACCAGGTGTTCTAATTTATCAATTTTCTTTTGGTGCTCCTCATTCTGTGCAGTTAAGTATGAGATTGAGTTCTCTATTTTGGAATTAGACTGTTGAATGTCGGTAAGAGTGAGAGTAATTTTTTGTATGTCTTGTTGTTGTTTTTCAGAAAAAAGCTTAATTATTTCTGTCATCTCTATTTTAAATTGCTCTAGCTGTTCTCTCATCTCTTTTTTAAAATCCTCCAGCTGTTCACACATCGAGGTTTCTTCCCGGCTTCGTTTTATTCGTTGAAATACATAATTTGTTGGCGGCGTCTTATTTTCAATTTCTAACAAGTTAATCTCCGTATCAGATACAGATTTATTCATTGCGGTACTTATGGTAGTTCAGATAATATAAAAATAGTATTAATGAGTGCGGATTTTCTATTAGGGTATGGTATTTATTGGTATTTATCGCATAAGACCAAGGCGCAATTATGCGAATAATTATTATTTGAGCGCAGTCTGAGGGGTGGGCCCGTCGAGATCCTGATGCCCAATCACTTAACAGTAGGTTGTGGTCAGGGCGTCGCCAAGCAGAAGGGAGGTGCGCACACGCAGTAATTAGTGATGATTGGTATTCTTACGTTCTCGCGGGGTGTGGTCTTCTCTGGTGGTGGTAGCTCAGGTACCAGGCGCACACGATTAACAGGAGTAAACCGCTGCCGATGTACGGTGACAGCAGCGTAGTAAGCACCTCTTTGTTATATATGCACTCCGAATATTTTTGTTGAATTAATTTTGCGAAATTTAATTAAATTTATGACTAAATAATTGCGTATAGTTTTGAGGCACGTCAACACCTTACGGCGGTCCGGGGGAAGAGGACTAAAAAACTAAGCTAATGAACATTGATCAAATTTATAAATATAATACCTGCATACTTGTACGTAAAATAATTAATAGAGACATACATACACAAATAACATTTACAAAAAGAATGCAAATTCAAAAACGCATGACGAGGCAGGCAAACAATATAATTTTAAGAGCACCAAGGACAAACTACGGTAGAAAGACTATCGTATATGAGGGGGCTGAACTCTATAACTCTTTACCTAAAGTTATTAAGGAATCCAAATCACTTTCAACTTTTAAAAGGCTACTAAAGCACCACCTATGTAATGCATAAATTGTAAGTTTTCACCAATTTTTATACCTTAATTTTAGTTTATTACCAAGCGAAACCGTCGCTTATCTTAATTATTATGTTTTTCCTCATAGAAGTGAATTATTGTATTCTTTTTGAGCGAAATAAATTTCTTAAACCGTAAAAACAAAAAAATGTTCATAAAATGAAAACTACTGTGACAAACAAAGTTAAGGCAACTATTCCGCATTAAACTAAAGAAGAATCACGTAAATCGGATCATAAATCCCAGAGTAATCTATGTACATACATAAAAAAAAAACAACCGAATTAAGAACCTCCTCCTTTTTGAAGTCGGTTAAAAAAAAGAACAACATACCGTCGAATTGAGAACCTTTGGAAGTAGGTTCCCTACTTCTTTTTTGAACTCGGTTGAAAATAAGTAATAAGTTTAATTTTGGAAGTCGGTGGCCATACAAAACAACAAACAGAACCAAAGCCGCCGACTTCCGAAATTGAAGTTATTTTTTGAAGGTTAAAGTTTTTAAAGGCGGCAAACTTTTATAACCAACTTAAAAAAATGGTTTTCTATGCATAGACTGTTAACTTACTTTGTCATCGATGACGGCCGCTAGAGGGAGCACGTCGAAAACATTGTTTATCGCGTTCCATATCTTCAAGCCTTCGATATCACCGTATTTGCCTATGCACTCTCTGCAAAAATATTTGATCAAGTTTTTACAGTTGTTTCATGTTTCTGTCGTTATGGTCGTAGGCCTGTGCATACATACCATGCCAGGCCTTATTTGGGTAGTTCTTCGAAATTTGATTCTTCGACTGATCCATATGGGCAAAATTTAATTTCAATTTCAGCTAAGTAGCACATGTTCTTATGAAAATAGGTATACCAAATAACATATATTTGAATGAGGGACTCGTTTTTATAAAGTAGTTTTGAAGATATCGACGTTCGAATATTTTGTGCCCAGATGAATCAGAATTTGTTACAGATAAATCAGAAACAGAAATAAAAATGAAAAACTGTATGTAGATAGGCTTTGTAGTACGAAACGAATCATATTTTAATAACAACAATAATATGTTTTTCTGAAAACCATTATGAGGATCATACATTTTTATATCACGGAAAAAAAATTGGTGAATTCAAAAATAATTCTTGTAAATCCTTTTAGTAACTCCATTTTATAATTGTATTATATGAGAAAGCGAGAATATTGCTATATAACAAAAATTTTAACTATTGCTAATATTTGTATTAATACAATAAATTCCGTTGGGTACTAGAAAGTTATTATAATGGTACCCTATATTATAAATTATTATTCTATCCGTTTATTTATTTTTTTTCGTGTACAACTCATTAGTCCTATTTATTATACTTATAACCCTTCATAATTAAAAGATCACAGGAGTACTAACATATTCTAATAATGGTACTTTTGACATCAGTCTTAGTTAAGCAGTCTTAATTAAGTATTAATTGGAATTACCAATCACATTAGTGTATTTATTACTAACAATAAAGTAACAAAAACGAGATCAACTTTAATTAAATGGCATTTTGACAATTATCTTTATTATTAACTTTCAAACATTTATTCTAAGTATGGTTAGCTAATATTAGTAATATAGGAAATATTTCCTTGGCTCTTTACAAGGAACCGAGCTGCTTTCAATATCATCCTCTTGTTGGCAAGATCTTGAATTTTGGAGGAAGAGGGAATAATCATATCATCCACGCTTTTCTGATGAACGGTCGATAGGATATCTCTGATGAATTTTGGAGTTATAATTTTTTCATCGATTGACGAAGTCTCCATCCAAAAGCTGTCATCATCGGGAAGGGCCAGGTCTTGTAGGGTTGTATCCGAATTAAATAATTATTATTTATTATTAACTAAGACTTAAGACATATCAAAAATGTCCTATTTAGAACAAGTTTATACTCCTATGATTTTTGAATTAATCATTCAAAAAGCTATAGCTAAGTAAAAATAATAGAACAGACTTATACACGGTCAAAAATTGGACAAGGAGAATAATTACGCAACAGCTTTTATTGCCTAATTCTCCTTGTCCAATTTTTTCTGCTGGAGATGGGAAAAACTATTTTTTTTATGATTTATGTGGGGTTTTGACCATACGAATCAGGCACAGATGAATCAGGATTTTGCCTACTATCATGCATAACTCATCATACATACAGACGTCATGATTGACATTTTTCTACACGAATCTATAACTCAAAAGCATCACACGAAACACAGATTGAAGTTTAAAAACAATAAAATAAATTTTATACAGTAGGCATTGTAATCAGAGTGTCGCCTGAACCAAACACAGATGATTCAGATGTTTACCTTCGTACCACCGGAATCTAAGCCAACAGCCGCACGTCCGCCTTTTAGATGATTCGTTGCAAGACTGCCCCCCCCCCCCCCGCGCGGGAAGCCAGACTCTCATTATTATTACCCGACCAAGTACGGTCAAGCGCAGCTTACGCCACATTAATCAGTTTTATACGCCGGACACTTCTTATTTACTCATTTATAAACACACTTAGGTAGTTATAACTAATACATATTTTTTTTATAAGAGATCAATTCATTTTATAATTATAATTTATATTGATGCATCAAAGGGAAAATGCAACATCGACCATTTTGTTCCAGAAAATGGCAAACGGACGCGTTATATGAATCAGAAGAACGACCTTCAAATATAATTTGTACTAGTAAGGGATAAAGATAAACTGTACAAAAAAAAAATTACATACCGTTCTGTTAGATACTTACAGAAATATACCCATAGAAATCGAAAATTTTGTCCCTGAAGAACTACCCATTTATTAAAAGCTAATATTAAGGCAGTTCAACTTCAATCACAAACAAAACCCACTGATAGAAAGTGAACATCCTCTGTATATCCCTGATCTCGTGGTTCCCGCGCACCAGGAACACGGCGTCAGGTCGCTGCAGCTTAGCAGCCAGGAGGTACGCCAACAGCTCGGTGCCGTGCGGCCCTCGGTCGACGTAGTCACCCAGGAACAGGATCCGCGTGGCCGCCATCGCAGTTCCGGACGGCCACAGCGCGTTTTCCATTGACAGAAGAGCGCTCAGATTGCCATGAAGGTCGCCTGCAATTTGCAGCTTGGTGATTTATCACACGATGCATGCATCATCATCGGTCGAAACTTGTAATGGATGTGGTGTCGCAATGATGCAGCAATGTTCAAAGTTACAACTACGAAGGTTTATACAGAAACTATGGAGGGTAGAGGAGGTAAGGAGAACTGTCTCTGTGTGTATGAGAAAGTGTCCGTTAAAATGTCAAAATTAAATATGGGTGGCGCTACAGTCGCGACCGAGTAAAAAATTTATAAACTCCTGACATCGTAAGAAGTCCCATTTGACGTTTCTTCTTTTGAACTAGTTCGTAAGAAATTAAAAAAAAACTCGAGAGGTGTCAAGGGACACCCGGATGGAACGAAGTTCCTTCCTTCCTTTCCTTTAATTAGTGAAGGAATTGTAATACAATATTACAATTCCTTGTTAAGGTATATATGGGAGACTTCAGAAAAAGTGTTTGTAACTTCCAATATTTTATTTTACCACACAGCTCAACACATTAAGACACTCATGATAGGTTTCAGAAGCCATCCGCCATTTTTCTAGCAGCTTACTATCATAGAGTTAAACTAACCACAGACAAAAATAGTGATGCCACATTGTTTCTCTAACACCCTTCCTCAATGTGAACATCACTAACACTCAAGAAAGAAATTTAATTCTAACAAACTACAATACCTACAACAATATTTTACTGCAACACAAATTTATTTAACTTCACAACTGACTCTACATAAAACTCAAAGTTATTATTTACTTAAACATCTTTATGAGAAAATAACATTTCTCTTAACTTAACAAAACTAACTCTACCTAATCCCTTTGTACATATATCAGCAAGCTGATCTCCTGAAGAGACATACTCCAAACATACAATTTTATTTAAAACCTTTTGTCTCACAAAATGATATTTGATATCTATATGTTTAAGACGCTTATGATGTTCTGGGTTCTTGGCAACATGAATTGCAGACTGATTATCAACATATAGAACCGTTTTCCACCCCGAAGGGAAGAAAACGATTATTTCAGGTCTTGCCGAGGCTTGACCTTTCGGAGATTACCTATCACTTACCTACCGTCACACACATGTACTTACGTTCTCCATTCACTGTGCGCAAGGATGTGCAAGGGGAGATGAGAGGCGCGCGGGACGCGCGGGGCGCCCGGCTGGCGCGTGCGACGGCGTTCGCGATCGCGCTCTTCAGTACCTTCTCTGAAAAGCCGGCTAGGCCTTACTCAGGTCAAGCCTCGGCAAGACCTGAAATAATCGTTTTCTTCCCTTCGGGGTGGAAAACGGTTCTATTTCAATGCTTGTCCTCGGCTTGACCTTTCGGAGAGATGTTTGACTTCTGCCGGCGCCAATAGCGTACTGTGACTCGTTAAAGTAATAGACACTCTTGGAGATAAGGCCATTAAATAAGCATAAACAGTGTGTTTGTCTAAAGTCTTTTATTTTCTACCATAATGTAGCCTTACTAAGCTAAGGTAATAATTTTAAAACAAAAAATTAAGAATCTTCCTTCACATATTGAAGTTAAATTAAACAAAACACTTAACCTTAATAGTTATAAGAACAGCCTTTTTATTACTTAATAGGTATGGAACTTTATTTACGAATCACAGCTCTTATAATAACCTAATCAATTAAATCTAGATAAAAACACCCTGCTACACAGCTTTAAAAGAATCGTTCAATAGTGTAGCGTTAGCGTCGCGAGGCTTTTCTACAGGTTTACAATAGTGTTTAAAGAAGTTAACTGAACCCTTCCAGTTCCCCCGCTGCAATATTTGATCTAGCGGAACATTTTGCTGATAATTATAGGATGCAACGGCGGAGCGAATTGAGCCAGCACTACAATTTATACCAAGATCTGCAAAAGGTGCCTTAAGCCACCCAGCAATAACCGCTCTCGAAGCGGGCTTTACTACACCTCGAGTACTGATAAATAAATTAGACAAATTTTTACGTGCCTTTCTTCTGTCTGCTGAGACATTGATCAGGCATTTTACCCATATGACAAGACTCAGAACTGGATCTCCAGAACAGTCCAACTGCCAGCCGGATTGGCGGTGCTTTGCACTATCAGACTTGGACCCAAAACTAGGCCAAAACATTACCGATGTGTCTGTAATTTCACAATGATCTTTGTCAATGTGTAAAAGAGTTAAATCATGAACTCGACGCCCTGAAGCTATAAGTAAAAGTAAGGCTACATGCCTAGAAACCTGAAAGATACTGTCATGTAATGGTACATGAGACCTCAGCCACTGTACCATGTCTTGAATATTCCATATCCTGGAACGAGCTGTCGCCCTTGTAGAGCAATCATTATTACTTAGGGCCTTAAGCATCGTTGTAATTAGAGGATGGGACGATAGACTTTGTCCAAGCAACGGATTAGCTAGGGTAACTACCACTGATTTATGAACTAATATAGTCGAATATGCTAACTTCCTTACTCGTGACAAGTAACCGAGGTAAGACGCAATGTGTTGCGGGTTAGGATTGTTTGGTTTCACTTTGCTCTGTCTACACCAAGCCACCCATTGTTTCCAAGCCGATCCGTAGGTCCGCCACGTAGAATTGCGCCAAGCTGAATGAAGCAAAACGACGTCTGCGGGGTCTAAACCAACTGCTAGATCACTCCACCCCGTATCTTCCAAACCTCTAAAATGAGTTCTTTCGCCATCGGAGGAGGACAGTTGGTGGACATGTCGACTAAATGAAGGTCTGTATTGAATATTTGAAAAGGAGCCTCCATCGCCCTGCGTTTGAGATCGCCCCTCCAAAATACCTTCTCCCAGCGAGGCACCACTACTAGGAATATCCCCACAGACTTGTTCAAATGCTGAAGCACTCTGGGTACTAATGGTGGAGGTGGAAACACCCAAGCTAGGCTGAAGTTCCACTGTTGGCTGAACGCATTTATGAAGCAAGCCTGGGGATCGCTCGAGTCTATCGACACATACATCGGAACCACTTTCGACTGGGCTGTAGCGAATAAATCTATCTGGGGTATTCCCCATTTTAGAAAAACCTTTTGGGTTATCTCGTCGCTGAGATGCCAGTCCGGAAGTGGTTTCCCTCTCGACAGACAATCTGCAATTGAGTTGTATCGACCTGGTAGGTAAAAAACGTGAAGAGTCGCTTCCAACTTTACTACCAGATTCAACAATTTCCTTGTTGCCTCTAGAAGTCGAACCGACCTTGTGCCCCCTTGATTTCGAATGTATGAAACCACTGTCTTGTTGTCGGACTGTATCATTATAGATTGCTGCGCCACTACGTTCCTGAACTTTGACAAAGCCATGTAAACTGCGAAGAGTTCCTTCTCGTTTATATGCCAGTTTACTTGGATACGTTTCCACACACCCGACAGGTAAAAATCCCCTAGTTGTATCCCCCATCCTACGTCGGACGCGTCTGTAGTTACGAACAAAGTCGGTTGAGGGATGAAAAGACTGGTTGGTTTTTTTATGTTTTGGGCCCACCATAGGCAATCTTTGAGAGCTGTCATGGGCATTGCTATCATCAGACGTGGACGGTCTTCTGGAAGCTTCCGACTTGCCCTTTGCCTGTGCCTCGTATTTAGACGGCCCATGGGAGTTACGAGCGATGCGAAACCTAACCTGCCCATGAGGGACATGCCCGTTTTCCAAGACCACGTACCTCGATTTTGGTGTCTGTTTAAAACTTTTTCTAAAGCCCTTATTTTTTTGACGGGTAATCTCTTCTGATTTTGTTTTGTATCCCACACGATACCTAGAAATTCTATCTCCTGCGTCACCTTTGTAACCGATTTTTCTAGATTTACGCACCACCCGAGACTCTGAAGGAGATCTAAGGTGTAGGCAATTTGATTTTCTAAAACTTGCGGGTTCTGATGCGCCAACAGAAAATCGTCTAAATAGACTATAACTCGAATCCCTTTTTTTCTCAGTACACTCGCTACCCAGTTGCTGACCCGAGAGAATGCTAACGGGGCGCTGGACAACCCGAACGGGAGGGACGTCATCTGAAAAAGTTCGTCCTTGTATGCGAAACAAAGGTACCTTCGGTGGCTCAACTTTATAGGAATGTGAAAATATGCTTGACTTATATCTAATTTCCCCATGTAGTCCCCGTCTTGAAGAAATTTGGGTACCTGAGATTGGTTTATAAGACGGAATTTTCGCGGATTGAGGTGCTTGTTTAAACGACGAAGGTCGAAAATCTGTCTTACTTTTCCGTCTGACTTTGGAATTAAGAAAATTCGTGACAAAAATCCCGTCCTGACATCTGACTTTTCTACAACGCCTGACTTCTTTAGTGACTCTATTTCCTTGGTCATGATTATAGAGGGCTTTGTCACAAATTTTCTCAACAGTTGGTCTGTTAGGGGAACTGAAGGTGGCTTTTTTACGAACGGTATCGCGTAACCTGATATTATATTTAAAACAGGGGCTGGAGCCCCCAGCGTCCTCCATTGCGGTAAAAAACTCTCCAATTGCCCCCCTCGGAAATAGTCAAAATTTGCGACCTCTTTGTTGACGATTCTCACCTCGCTTGGATGCCTGATTACCGGTTGAGTGTTGTCTAGCGCGTAGGTTGGCTGAAGTCGACTTACGAAAGGATGTCCGAGAAGAGTTGGCGGTGTGGGTCTGGGTGAGGGCCGATGATCGCGTTCGCCAAGCAGGATTTTTTGACTTAGCAACCCGTGAAGATGTCGACGGCTCGAAATGAATCCTTTTCTCCTTCTCTCTTTTCTGGAAATCTGCCGAATTTAGAGGGAAAAATACGCGCAACACCACCGTTATCCTTAATGAAGAGTGATAACGCTTTCTCCTCAAATAAGTGAGTCGCCGATGGAGGAATTTGATGTAATGACAGGTTCAGAATATCATTTCTTGGTTTAAATGCCTTACGCCTGAAATCAATCATTTCGGCTCGGTGCGCACATACAAACTGCAGGAGATTATCAGTAACCGATCTGAACGGGGAGTTTTCGGCTAACACCTTCCTCACCTCCTCGGCTGCCATTGCAAGCAATTCCTTGCGATTCTCCTTAAATCTTCTGCAAGAAGATCTGCCTTCCTTTGAAGGAGGAGGCCGCGGGTGATAGTACCCAACATTCCCTCTTGTTTTGCCAGTAGAGGGGATGCGTGACTTGCTTGGCCTCCCAGTTCAGTATTAATCTTTAATGCGCTAAAAACAGGAGCTGCATGTAAAGACTTCTCTACTTCTTTGTACCTTATTCTGTTCCAGCCTTCTGTGCCTAGTCTCTGGCACTCTATCCCTTCCTTCTTAATCTGTGGATTAGGTTCTGGAACAAGAGGTTCTGCCTCTTTGACTTGAGGTAGGAATTCGAGTTCATTTAAAAATAGTTCCCCGTTGTCGCAATGATTCGGTGAAGCTAATTCAGAGTCGAGTCGCGGGGCTCTCCAAGTGTCAGTGCTTAGAGATTCATTGTCGGATACAGCTGGTCCAGACAGCTCGCTTTCACGGTCAGAATAATTATCTTCGGAGAGTTCTGCTTCACGGGGATTTGGCGTTTTTAGTGACTCAATCTTGTCCATTAACGCTGAAAACATATCATCCATACGTTTCTCTAGCACATCCACCTTTGACTTTTTCGGCTTAGGTTGGGATGACAAAGTAGATGAATTGCTTCTTCTTCTACGAGCTCGATCATCTCCCGAATCTATCTCTCCCGAAAGGATAGCATCTGCCTGAGATCTCGAAAGCAACAAATGCTTTAAAGGATTAAGGGCTTTGTTAAAAATTTCAGTCTGTACCGCGGATCCCCTTATTCGGTTTGACACGGCTGGTGGGCTCATTATGAGCGCTCGAGTGAACTCCCAATCTAGTAGCTTAATCTTCAGTTCTCTAAACCCCTTCTCCGATAGGTGGTCTGTTTCCGGATCAAATGCTCTAGCGAGACCAACAGTTGGTAGGGCAAATCTTAGTTTATTGAGGAGTTGGGGGTCTAGACTGTCCCCAAAAACTTCTTCTTTGGTTGCTCTAATTACCTTCCAGTCCGCCCAACCTTCTGGCAAATGTTCCTGAGCAAGCAGCTTTAACCTCTCCAGGATAAGGTTTTCCCGCTCTGTGTCTGCAGATACTTCAAGAAGCTCGCCAAGGGTGACAAACACCCCTCCTTGAGCCATCTAGAAAAGCATGAAAAGAAGACCATCACCAGCCAGCCAAGATATAGCGAAAGCTTAAATGACACAAGGCTTTATAGGAGAATGCATCACAGTAACAGCAATTGCCTATTTAAATGTGAAGAGTTGCCATAAATAATAATAATAATATTAACGCGTGTTGCTTCCTGGTGGCAGGAGGCCAGCCTCAAGTGACCCCCCCCCCCCCCTTCTTTATACAAACAAGAGACGGCTCTCCACATTTAAACGGCTGCTTCTATAAAGTCGACAGATCCAGATTGCGAGTCGATGACTGCACATAATGCGCGTACGGCTCCGCATATTGTATCGACGGCTCCGTTTATCGACGCGACGGCTCCGCTTATCGAGCTGACGGCTCCGCTTATCGAGCCGACGGCTCCGCTTATCGAGCTGACGGCTCCGCTTATCGAGCCGACGGCTCCGCTTATCGAGCCGACGGCTCCATATATCGAGACGTCGGCTGCACGTAACGAGCCGACGGCTGCGCATAACGAGCCGACGTCTGCACATAACGAGCCGACGGCTGCGCCAGGCGAGTCGAAAGCACTACCCGCGACATGCCGCCAATGACTGTTAGCGCATTTGACAAGAAAGCGCCTTTCAATAAGTTGCCGTGGGCGAACAATGAAAGGTATTTTATTAAGCTGACTGCTGCTGTAAGCGAGCGAGTGCTTTTAATCTGCATGATACTTTGCACTTCCTAAACGCACAATAAAACACAAAACAAATATATAAGCACTAGACTTACCATTTACGGAGAAACGGCAATCCAACACAATAACACGAACGCTACAACAGCGTTTGCAAACACAAAATAAATACACGTGTGCACACTAGGTGAATAATAGCGTACTGAAGAGCGCGATCGCGAACGCCGTCGCACGCGCCAGCCGGGCGCCCCGCGCGTCCCGCGCGCCTCTCATCTCCCCTTGCACATCCTTGCGCACAGTGAATGGAGAACGTAAGTACATGTGTGTGACGGTAGGTAAGTGATAGGTAATCTCCGAAAGGTCAAGCCGAGGACAAGCACTGAAATATAATAAAACTTTTACAATCAACTTGTATTTCTTTTAATAAATTTCTTATCCAGCAACCCTCTGCAATTCCCCTCGCTAATGCTACATACTCTGATTCTGTACTCGATAATGATGTACACTGCTGTTTGTTACAAGACCACGACACTGTGTTACCAAAAACTTTCATGACATACCCCGATGTTGATTTCCTGTCTCCTTGATCCCCTGCCCAATCAGCATCTGTGTATCCTTCTAATTGCACATCCACTTCTTTCCTATAAACTAATTTTAATCCTATAGTCCCCTTAATGTACCTCAAAATTCTTTTTAAAGCTTTCCATCGGCTCTCATTAGCACAACTTTGAAAGCGACTTAAATAGCTAAGTGCATAGCACAAATCAGGACGTGTCCCTAACATAGCATACATGAGACTTCCTATTAACTGTCTACATCTTATTATCAGTTCTTCATTTGTAGAAACATCTTTTTCCAAAACTAAACCTTGTTCTATGGGTGTTGCTATGGATTTACATCCTTCCATATTATACTTCTTTAATAAATCTTTTAAATACTGCTCTTGGTCCAACTCAATTACATCATTCTTCTTTGTCATATTTATTCCAAGATATCTTAGATTATTACCCCCTAAATCTTTCATCTCGAATTTTTTCTGTAATGCTTCTTTTAACTTTTGAATTTCTTGCTTATCTTCACATAATATAATCAAATCGTCAACATATAATATAACATAGAACTTTTTAGCTTCCTTATAATATAAACAATAATCACACTGGCTTCTTACAAACCCTTCCTGAATCATAAATTGATTAAATTTCTCATTCCAATATCTTGGAGATTTCTTTAACCCATACAAAGAACGCTCCAATTTCAAAACCTTGCCATCTTTTTCCATTCCTTTTGGTTTTTCTACAAACACTTCCTCCTCTATGTTCCCATATAGAAACGCACTTTTAACGTCCATCTGCTGAATATCCATATTATATTTAACTGCTATTGCTAATAAAATCCGTAGTGTAGGTAGTTTGGCCACTGGAGAATAAATCTCAGAATGGTCAAATTTATCATCTTGTTTGAAACCTCTTGCAACCAATCTAGCTTTAAAAATATCTTTATTGTCTTCTTTTTTTATCTTAAATACCCATTTGGTGTCAATCAATTTCTTCCCTGCTGGTAAACTAACCTCTCTCCATGTTCTATTTTTATTTAATGCATCTAGCTCTGCTTGTATTGCCTTTAGCCAATCCTCTTTGTGTTTTCCATTTACAGCCTCTTCATAAGTTAATTGTTCTTCTCCTTGTGCCATCATTGCCATCTCATAATCTTTGGTCCATACAGGCTTCTTTACTTGCCTTTTACTTCTAGAACTTTTCTTATCTTCATAATCAGACATCTCTGCTGCTGCATCTAAAAATTCTTCTTCCAAGTACTCTTCCATCATGTCAACTTCACTGGACCTGGCATCTTCCACAATATCCCTTATTTCTTCTTGCTGTTCAACATCTGTACCTTCTTCTATATCAACCTTTTCATTTCCTTCATTGACCTCTTCTTCTTTGTCTGAATCTTCTTCATTCTCTATAAATGTACTGCTCAAATTTATATTTTTCTTTATTTCTTCTTCATTCTCTTTGACAAACACAACATCTCTATAAATGTCTACTTTCTTTGTATCTGGATACCACACCCTGTATCCTTTTGTACGATCACCATAACCAACGAAAACTCCCAATTTACTCTTTGAGTCCCACTTCAATCTATTTTGTTTTGGTACATATGTATATACTTTACTACCAAAATCTCTCAATAAAGTAATATCAAAACTCTTATTGTACAGCAACTCATATGGTGTTTTCCCACTTACCTTACTTTTGCCCGTTCTATTTATTGTAAACACTGCTGTGTTTACTGCTTCTGCCCAAAGTTCTTTACATAAACCTGATTGAATAATCATTGTTCTCGCAGATTCAACTACAGTGCGCATTTCACGTTCAATTCTACCGTTTTGTTCAGGTGTATAAATAACTGTAAACTCATGTACTATACCTTTTGTTTTAAACAAATTCACTAAAGCACGATTGGTAAATTCGGTTCCATTATCTGAGCGAAACCTTTTTATTTTACACCTAAACTCATTTTCAAACTGCTCAATAAATTCTTCAATTCTCTCTTTAGTTTCATACTTATTCTTGATAAAATATGCAAACCTGTAACTACTATAGTCGTCCTTTAATAAAAGAAAATATGAAGAGCCTCCTACAGATACTTCTTCCATAGGGCCGCATAGATCCATGTGTATGAGCTCACCTGGCTCTACCGACCTACTGCTATTCTGATGAAAAGGTAATCTATGCTGTTTCCCCTGAATGCATGGTAAACACTGATCAGTCTGCCCTTCATACTTTATGCCTTTTAAATCTAAAAACTCTTTTACATACTGATAATTTTGGTGTGCAAACTTACTATGCCAATCTGTTAAAGTTAACAAAGCCATGTCATTAAATTTAAAATTCATGACATACATTTTATCACATTTGTCAGCTACACCAGTTACAACACCATTTTTATAAAACTTACACCCATTATGATCTGACACCATCTTATGACCTTTATTAACAGCTGAGCCTAAAGAAAACAAATTCACATTAAGTTTAGGTACATACAACACATCATGCAAAATGCAAGGAGTATACTCTGAACCATTATAAGCATACACTTCAACTTTTCCAGTACCTAAAACTTCTAATTTTTTACCATCACCAATTGTAACAAATCTTTTAGTTTGAATTTCACAAAACTCTGTATACATCTCTTTAATATAGCACATATGGTCACTTGCTCCGGAATCTAAAACAAAATTCTTTGAATTCAACAAATTACTCTGAAACTCTCTAGTTACAAATGAAGTTTTAGAACTGGAATTCTTATTTTTCTCATTAAATTTATTATTTACTAACTTACAGTCTTTTATTAAATGCCCTGTCTTCTGGCAATTATAACACTTCCTATTTTTACACTCATTTCTTTTATGGCCTACTTTACCACACTCAAAGCACTTCACACTATGTTGCGCACCAACCACCAAAGCCGAGTCTGGCTTATCACTGCTACTGGCACTGGTAGAGGGACCATTGCCACTCCGCTCCTCCTCAACCAACAGACGACCTGTCAGCACCTGCAGCTTTTGTTGTTCCGCCGGCACACTCTCCCATGCAGAGACAAAATGCTTATATTTATCCGGTAGTGACATTAGTATCTTTGTAATTATCATATTTTCTGACAGTGTCTCTCCCGCCGTTGCTAACTGGGTCACACATTCCTCTATTTTAGATATAAAGACAGTTATGGGATCCTCATACTTTAGATTAAAAAACCTCTGTTGCAACAAATGTATTCCGACCTTTGTTGATGGTTCATAAAGAGTGCATAGCTTTTGCCACATTTGAGCACTACTTGTGCACGAAATCAAATACGTCATGACCATCTCCTCAACTCTAGTTACTATAACCTCTTGGGCTTTATTCTCTCTCTCATCCCATAATTCTTGTGCTTTAACATCTATGTCAGGCCTCACTTCAGTGCCCGTGACAATCCCCAATAACTTTTTTGAACGGAGAACAATAGAAGTTTGAAAACGCCACGCCTGCCAATTACGGCCATTTAAAACGACCGTCTTCTTATTATTCTCTGAACTAGACATTTTATGTAGGTACAAACTACTACTCTCACCAAAGGCAATTTGCTTGCTAGCTCGAACCGCGGGGCTACGCCAAACTCCAACTTGTTGCACGTGGCCTCACCGCGACTTACTCGAACAAAGCTTGCAGTTGCAACTAAATTCCCTCAAACTTTCATGTCTGGGCCCATAACCTGTTAAGGTATATATGGGAGACTTCAGAAAAAGTGTTTGTAACTTCCAATATTTTATTTTACCACACAGCTCAACACATTAAGACACTCATGATAGGTTTCAGAAGCCATCCGCCATTTTTCTAGCAGCTTACTATCATAGAGTTAAACTAACCACAGACAAAAATAGTGATGCCACATTGTTTCTCTAACATTCCTTCACTAATTAATGTGATGCGTTAAAGTGAATTTAAGTGGCTTTAAGCTAGGGCAAAAAAAAGCGAGGAATGAAAAGTTATTATGGCTGCTTACATTGTAAGTAAGTAATTTTAAAGATTAACATTTTCTAACATGTTAGTACAATGCGTAGTTATTTCGATAGAAAGACCAATAAATTATTTCTGCGCCATCTATTGGCCGTTTGTAATTCGATCTCGAAGAGCACAGTTGCGCCAATGACGTTAATAGATGGCTCTTAAATCAAATATACAAAAGTGTCGTGACAACTTTTCGTAAGATTTTTTTCCGTCTAGCCCCCTTTCACAACGCGCGATAAGGAACTTCGTTCCAATAAAATTCATAATCCTAATTAATTACTATGTTACCCATACACTATAACAACAAGTATCATTTGTAAGCATCTAGTTTAACTTTATATTGAAAAAAATGCACTCAAAAATACTAATTAATCGTTGATTCTTATTCAAATATGATATGTCAAATGGGATTTCTTAGATTGTCCGGAATATAACCCAGCATACATGCGTCAACAACTGCTACATTCATACCGTACCCTGTGCCTACCTACGCTAGCACCATTTTGGCGGGTTTTCAACTGTTATTTACTGCGTAAAGCTGGATACTTATTCAACTTTCCCCTATATGGGATAGTTCTCCTTAACTGAAACAGAGACAGTCGATTGGTGCACCAACCGTTTTGCGCGACTAAGGCCTCAGCCTCGAATGTTGCGGGCAGCGGCGGCGCGGCAGCGGCAGGATCTAATGCGTAAAATCAAATGGATTGACCCTCGAAAACAGCGGCGCGGGGCGGGGCGGGCAACGAGCGGTGCACTCCACTCAAGTGGTGACCGCCCGCGCGTCTGCATTGCAGTTGCAGTGTAGTGCAATTTATTTTTAGCGTTGGGAAATAAATTTGAATCAAAAAGATGTTGTCGCCGTTGTTCAAAAATTTAGTTCGTGAATAAAAACAAATATCTCGACGACATAACCACGAATACAACACTACGCAGCTATAGTGCCACGCGAACTGCCCGCTCGTTTCGAGAACGGGTCTGCGTTGCACGCTCCGCCGCCGCCCCGCTGCCCGCAAGATTCGAGGCAGAGGCCTCACCGACGGCGTAGACGGGCGAGGAGATGCGTAACACGCGCGGCTCGGCGGCGCAGAGCGCGCGCACGGTGTCGGCCAGGCGCAGCAACAGCGCTCCCAGCGCCGCTTCCTCCGCCGGACACATCCACGCCCACGCCGGCTTCATCATATTAAGCCCACTAGACAGCCGACGTGACTGCAAGGGTCATGGCAGAATTTGTATAAAAACAATAAAGATGTTTAGAGAAGTTGAAATTCTCATTCTTATACCCTTGGGTACTGGGTACCTAAAGAGTATCTTCAGGCAGTTACAATATTTTTAAAACCCCGCAATAAAAATGGATGTAACAAAAAGCTCATTCTTTCAGAACGAAACCGCGGCTGACAGTAACAGTGACACTGACAACTGCCGTTTCGCAGTTCTTACACTGAAGTTGCATCGTTCTAGTGGAAATAATGTCACAAATAATTATTATTTTGTTCCACATACTTAACACATCACTTGTCTGCCAATTTGATAGATCCGCTAATGTCACGTGTCCCTTTCTTTTTTTTATAAACACAAAATAGGCAACGAGATGAAACGAAAAAGTGTTATTTTCATTTCGAAATATTTTAATTATGCGGGAAATTAAAAATATGGTAAGTATATCAATCTACTCCTGGTAATATGTATTCTTCACATTGGAAAATATTTTATGAATAAAATTGAATTTAATTTAATTTTCGCCATGATTCTTTCCACTAACGGTCTAACACACCCTTTGGCTCAGCGCACACCGAGAGCAGAGCATTTTTAGAGACCACAAAAAAATGACTTTTAAGACTGTAGCATTCAGTGCAAAATTAAATACACGTCCAAACTTGATGCTCGACCATAATCGAGCTTGCAAGGTGCGTGCGTTCTACATGCATGTAGCACGCACGCATCTTGCAAACATTGGAATCACATGCACGAGCGCGCTCGAGCCACCCGTGCTCAGATCAGATTCAGTCAGTATTGCCGCAGCGAGAAAACTGTCTGGACGCGCCGTAGGTAGTAAACAACGCCAGATTATGGCATCAAACTGGTCATGCACGCCCGCCTGGCAACCCAGAGCATTTTCAACCACAATTTTCAAATACCATGCGAGAACATTCTGCAGTTTGGTGTGCGCTGGCCCTTTCAACTCAATTCGGCTTTCGTCCATAGAAATAACCCGTTTTAAACAAAACTACAGTCATAGTCTCCTCATCATCATCAACCGGAAGACGTCCACTGTTGAAATAAGGCCTGCCCCCATAGAACGCCACAACAATCGGAAACCTGCCGCTTGCATCCACCGGCGACCTTACCGATGTCATCGATCCATCTGGTGGGAGGCCTACCAACGCTGCGTCTTCCGGTTCGTGGTTGCCACTCGAGAACCTCTCTTCCCTATCGGTTATCGGTTCTTCGAGTGATGTGGCCTGCCAATTGCCACTTCAACTTGCATATTCTGAGAGCTATTTCGGTGATCTTAGTTCTTCGACGTATTTCTTCATAGTCTCCTATTAAACACTGTTGGTGAAATCTGGCTGGATGCAGTATAGACTTGTCAGTTTTTTAAGAGCTATTTGGGTCAGTTAATTAGTTTGCTGCGGGTTGTCAGCCCTTAAATTGCTTCACGTGCAATGCAAGGCAAGTTGAAGTTCCTAAAAACGTTACAAGATCGTAAAAATGTCGTCGTACTAACATTATGCGGTTTCTCGATAGCGCTAGCGAAGTAGTGCACGGCTGCTATCGCCTCCACCGGCAAACAACTGGGTCCGAGCACGTCCCCCGAGCGCACCCCGTGCGTTAGGAGCTCACTGGTCGACGGGCTGACTGCGTCCTCTGTGCACAGGAGAACATTGGACCTCGAACTCATTTTTTGGGAGAATCACCAGTTGATTGCAGTTCGTGATGATCGATTTACCTTTTACACAAATTCCGTAGTAGAGCGATTTTTTTAAATACTCTTGTTCACACCCATGTTACGTTTAATTTGCCAAACCAGCTTATGCTCAGTTTCTGAGGTGATTTAACTGGACTATATCTATTCGATAGTGCTTGTTACGTATGGGAGAAGTTTATTAATTTAAATACATTTATCGTATCGTGTAAATGAGTTTTGGGGCCCCGCAACAGCGAAATAATATATTTTTAATAATTATTTCCGCGTAGGTACGCTGACATCGCGTCACCAGGCTACAACACCGCGTAATGTAGGTTCAAATTCACTTGACAATAAGATGTTGTCCGCGCCTTGCTCGCGCGCTACCCACGGCACCGAGCAGGTCCGCGCGTTAGTTCGTTTCCCGCCGTGGCCGTGCGCATGACAGGACCTACTCGGCTCCCGATATGCTATTCGTCGCCGCCGCAGGGTCTCAAACACTAAAACGATTTTAAACTGTTTTCTTTTACCCGACTAATCACGTACTGCGTGCTGTACGCAACAGTGCTATTGGTTCGATATTGCGTTTCCGAGCACTCAGTTAAGGAAGAAAATCACTCAAATAGATAACAGCTGTGTCGAATGAATAGCTATCGAAAGTTTATCCGAAGACCTCAGAAACCGGGCATTAGTGTTTTTTTTTAAATCTATTGATAGGCATACGTTTGACCACTATAACTCACCTGATGGGAAGCGATGATGCGGTCTAAGATGGAGGACGCTTGCCTAGAAGTAACCTATTCACTCTTGACTTAAAGACTCCCAGGTTGTAGCTATGAGGAAACACAGACTCAGGCAGGGAATTCCACTCCTTAGCAGTACGCACAATGAATGTGTTCCCAAAACGTTTCGTGTGTGAGGGTGGGATGTGCACCATGTACCGGTGGCGCATCGCCGTACGTCTTGTGGTCCGATGATGGAACGGGCTCGGCGGAATTAAATTATGCAATTCCGTCGCACACTCCCAAAAATGCAGCCGATAGAAAACCGACAGGCCAGCAACTCGGCGTCGATGCTCAAGGCATCCTCTTGGCTCGTTTCTTAATTGACTCTAGGGCATCAAGCTGGTATCTGGCAGATCCGTCCCAAAGATGAGAGCAGTACTCCATACACGATCAAACTTGCGCTTTAGATGTTTAGTATTCTTTGTAGCAGTTACCAAACCTAAGTAAAAAGTAGCAAATAATCGCACCGTCAAAGTTGTTAAGCTGGATCAGCTCGTATGGCGCTCGGCGGTGCACGTGCAAGGTGTGGGCGGCCACCCTGTAGTCCGGGAGCACGTCGCGCCGCGCCGGGGCTGACGCGCCTGTACCTTTCGGGCTCGTGGCCTGTCCACCTGGCGCGTTTACTGTACAATCCACTATCTATGTTTGTACTAAGTAATGTTATCATATTCAAAAACAAAAATTTAAATAATTTATTTGCGGAAATGAGGTACAGAAGGTTCTTAAAGACAAAGGTCTTTAAGAACTTTCTGTACCTTCTGTACACTCTCAGACTATGTTGATGGAGTGATAGTCTTCACCGGGTGCCGGTTATAGCTGGATGAGAATGACTAAGGATCAATGGAAGTGGCTTTGATCCAGCGGTGAACTGGTATAGGTTGATAGTTACGTAAAATTTGAACGCCGAAATTATTGCAGCTCGGCTCGGTTCTTCCATCGATCCTTAGGCCGGTCAAGTTACACCGGGATGGCAACGGTCGGCAGCGCAGCGGCCGGCAGTTTTGCTGACAAACTATTTTCAACTTTGTCTTTACACATCAAAGCATAGTATCCTTTAGAGATTTGTATGAGTCGCGAGCGGCAGCTCGAGGCGCCGCGAGCCATTGACCGCCGCATAAAAGAACGGTTCGCCGCATCGCTGTGATGTGCTGTCGCATTTTAGACCTTTTTTCTATTAAAGTATTTCATGCACACATACACACCCGTATATTGTACTCTTTCATCATAAACCAAACAAAAAGAGCGCGGTAGGTATATGATTCGTAGGCTTATTGCGGCCCGCTGTCGTTTTCTGATTATGGGATTGAAAAAAAGCTTTTTACAAAAAAGACAACCGCCTTCAAAAACTAAAAAGTGAAAAATAACTTTAGCACAGAACACACATTGACTTTAGTTTCGGAAGTCGGTGGCAATACAAAACAACAAACAGAACAAAGTCACCGAATTTCAAAACTAAAGTCAATGTGTGTTCTGTGCTAAAGTTGTATGTTGTATGTATAGTTTATATATTCGTAAGTTTATATCTTTTTAACTTTTTTAATATATATTTTTTTTTCATATGCACCTGCCATGTTATCTCTTCACCACCCTTGGTTGACTGGTAGAGAATGCCTAAGGCATTAAGTCCGCCTTTGTACCTTTGTGCATGAAGTATAAATAAATAAATAAATAATAAATAAAGTTATTTTTCACTTTTTAGTTTTTGAAGGCGGTTGTCTTTTTTGTAAAAAGCTTTCTATTTTCCGCTTTTTAGTACGTCCTTCTCATCCAAATCTATTAAGAAGAGATTGAAAGTTATCTACTCCGAAGATTGAAGAAACTAAAAGACAAAGGTCTTTAAGAACTTTCTGTACCTTCTGTACACTCTCAGACTATGTTGATGGAGTGATAGTCTTCACCGGGTGCCGGTTATAGCTGGATGAGAATGACTAAGGATCAATGGAAGTGGCTTTGATCCAGCGGTGAACTGGTATAGGTTGATAGTTACGTAAAATTTGAACGCCGAAATTATTGCAGCTCGGCTCGGTTCTTCCATCGATCCTTAGGCCGGTCAAGTTACACCGGGATGGCAACGGTCGGCAGCGCAGCGGCCGGCAGTTTTGCTGACAAACTATTTTCAACTTTGTCTTTACACATCAAAGCATAGTATCCTTTAGAGATTTGTATGAGTCGCGAGCGGCAGCTCGAGGCGCCGCGAGCCATTGACCGCCGCATAAAAGAACGGTTCGCCGCATCGCTGTGATGTGCTGTCGCATTTTAGACCTTTTTTCTATTAAAGTATTTCATGCACACATACACACCCGTATATTGTACTCTTTCATCATAAACCAAACAAAAAGAGCGCGGTAGGTATATGATTCGTAGGCTTATTGCGGCCCGCTGTCGTTTTCTGATTATGGGATTGAAAAAAAGCTTTTTACAAAAAAGACAACCGCCTTCAAAAACTAAAAAGTGAAAAATAACTTTAGCACAGAACACACATTGACTTTAGTTTCGGAAGTCGGTGGCAATACAAAACAACAAACAGAACAAAGTCACCGAATTTCAAAACTAAAGTCAATGTGTGTTCTGTGCTAAAGTTGTATGTTGTATGTATAGTTTATATATTCGTAAGTTTATATCTTTTTAACTTTTTTAATATATTTTTTTTTTTCATATGCACCTGCCATGTTATCTCTTCACCACCCTTGGTTGACTGGTAGAGAATGCCTAAGGCATTAAGTCCGCCTTTGTACCTTTGTGCATGAAGTATAAATAAATAAATAAATAATAAATAAAGTTATTTTTCACTTTTTAGTTTTTGAAGGCGGTTGTCTTTTTTGTAAAAAGCTTTCTATTTTCCGCTTTTTAGTACGTCCTTCTCATCCAAATCTATTAAGAAGAGATTGAAAGTTATCTACTCCGAAGATTGAAGAAACTAAAACATCCTCTAAGTAAAATTTTTGGGTATTTGTTGATTTTTTCAAAAAGTGCTGAATCAATTTCGATAAAATTTATATGGGACCACCCCTGAAGCATACCCTATACATAAAAATAAGGAACTTCGTTCCAAAAAGAATTTTCAAAATCGGGTTACGTTTGCCGGAGAAATCGCGTAACAAATCGCGCACATACTTAATGCAATTTAAGACTTATACGGTTTTCTCATGGATGCCATTGTCAGAACTGGACCAAATTAAAATGGAACCACACGGGAAACACCAACTTTCAAATAAAAAAGAATCATCAAAATCGGTTCACCCAGTCCAAAGTTATCAACAGAGGTAACAAATAAAAAAAAAATACTGACGTATTGTTAACCTCCTCCTTTTTTGAAGTCGGTTGAAAAGACAGCGAATGTCCAGGAATGAGTATCAAGTCGAATGTATACTTTCTGCGGAAGCAGTGGGACAGGTTTTTTTTCGATTAGTACGAGTAATAGCCCCCCCACCCCCCGGAACCGACACATAAGAGGTAATAGTTATTATAGTAATCTCAGATTATAAACCTATTGTTTTATAATCTGAGATAGCAATAGTTTAAATGTTAATTTGGTGCATTATACCTGTGACAGCTTGTTGTTTTGAAAACGCGGCCGACGTTGAAGCTGCATGTTTAACTCGTTCTCTGAAAATCACAATCCACAAATACATTACTCTACAAAGATTTTTAATAAAACCTTATTCTTATCATTCATATAATCCTCTTACTGAAGGTCCACGATATACGCGGAGATACTCCTGGGTGCCCGCATTAGGGCACTGGTTCCTCTCAGTCGTAACTCGCTGATTCCTCTGAGGAAGTCCGTCAGCGGCAGTTGATTGTCTGGCTGCAATCCTAGTTGTCTGCAATTGTGCCTTAAACTAAATCTAGATTCTAGAACTACAGAAGACTGATCACTCGAGAGGACAAATTATAGATACTTGTTATCTTAGGTGTTGAAATACTTATACCCAACTGGGTGATTACGACCAATCACATAACGGCTTAGAACAGACGGTGAAACGTGCAGACCTGAGACAGGTATCAGCATCTCTGGCAACGCTAAGAGCGTCGACGGGCTGCTGGCGGGCAGTGCGGATAGCCGCCACCAGCTCTTCGAACTCCTCATACTCCAGCTTCAAGTCGCGATTGAGATCGAAGTACCTGAGTAACATTCAACAAGTACTTAGTTATACAAATCTGTCTACTAGATCCAGCAGTCGACGTAACCCAAAGGATATGGCTAAAGTGGCAATAGGCATAATCTGATCCGACGCCCTCAAACAAAGTAGAACGACGATTTCGGCAGGGTGGCTGGTAATACTACATATATACTTACATAAACAATCTCCCTAACCACATAAATGAGTCATGCGTATTGTTCGCCGATGATATCTCTATCCTAACATCGTGTGATAATAATATAAATCTAAACCAAAAATTAAATTCTATACTTGACACTGTAACACATTGGATGAACGAACACAACCTTGAAATTAACTATAATAAGACAAACTTGCAACTGCAAGCTTTGTTCGAGTAAGTCGCGGTGAGGCCACGTGCAACAAGTTGGAGTTTGGCGTAGCCCCGCGGTTCGAGCTAGCAAGCAAATTGCCATTGGTGAGAGTAGTAGTTTGTACCTACATAAAATGTCTAGTTCAGAGAATAATAAGAAGACGGTCGTTTTAAATGGCCGTAATTGGCAGGCGTGGCGTTTTCAAACTTCTATTGTTCTCCGTTCAAAAAAGTTATTGGGGATTGTCACGGGCACTGAAGTGAGGCCTGACATAGATGTTAAAGCACAAGAATTATGGGATGTGAGAGAGGATAAAGCCCAAGAGGTTATAGTAACTAGAGTTGAGGAGATGGTCATGACGTATTTGATTTCGTGCACAAGTAGTGCTCAAATGTGGCAAAAGCTATGCACTCTTTATGAACCATCAACAAAGGTCGGAATACATTTGTTGCAACAGAGGTTTTTTAATCTAAAGTATGAGGATCCCATAACTGTCTTTATATCTAAAATAGAGGAATGTGTGACCCAGTTAGCAATGGCGGGAGAGACACTGTCAGAAAATATGATAATTACAAAGATACTAATGTCACTACCGGATAAATATAAGCATTTTGTCTCTGCATGGGAGAGTGTGCCGGCGGAACAACAAAAGCTGCAGGTGCTGACAGGTCGTCTGTTGGTTGAGGAGGAGCGGAGTGGCAATGGTCCCTCTACCAGTGCCAGTAGCAGTGATAAGCCAGACTCGGCTTTGGTGGTTGGTGCGCAACATAGTGTGAAGTGCTTTGAGTGTGGTAAAGTAGGCCATAAAAGAAATGAGTGTAAAAATAGGAAGTGTTATAATTGCCAGAAGACAGGGCATTTAATAAAAGACTGTAAGTTAGTAAATAATAAATTTAATGAGAAAAATAAGAATTCCAGTTCTAAAACTTCATTTGTAACTAGAGAGTTTCAGAGTAATTTGTTGAATTCAAAGAATTTTGTTTTAGATTCCGGAGCAAGTGACCATATGTGCTATATTAAAGAGATGTATACAGAGTTTTGTGAAATTCAAACTAAAAGATTTGTTACAATTGGTGATGGTAAAAAATTAGAAGTTTTAGGTACTGGAAAAGTTGAAGTGTATGCTTATAATGGTTCAGAGTATACTCCTTGCATTTTGCATGATGTGTTGTATGTACCTAAACTTACTGTGAATTTGTTTTCTTTAGGCTCAGCTGTTAATAAAGGTCATAAGATGGTGTCAGATCATAATGGGTGTAAGTTTTATAAAAATGGTGTTGTAACTGGTGTAGCTGACAAATGTGATAAAATGTATGTCATGAATTTTAAATTTAATGACATGGCTTTGTTAACTTTAACAGATTGGCATAGTAAGTTTGCACACCAAAATTATCAGTATGTAAAAGAGTTTTTAGATTTAAAAGGCATAAAGTATGAATTGCAGACTGATCAGTGTTTACCATGCATTCAGGGGAAACAGCATAGATTACCTTTTCATCAGAGTAGCAGTAGGTCGGTAGAGCCAGGTGAGCTCATACACATGGATCTATGCGGCCCTATGGAAGAAGTATCTGTAGGAGGCTCTTCATATTTTCTTTTATTAAAGGACGACTATAGTAGTTACAGGTTTGCATATTTTATCAAGAATAAGTATGAAACTAAAAAGAGAATTGAAGAATTTATTGAGCAGTTTGAAAATGAGTTTAGGTGTAAAATAAAAAGGTTTCGCTCAGATAATGGAACCGAATTTACCAATCGTGCTTTAGTGAATTTGTTTAAAACAAAAGGTATAGTACATGAGTTTACAGTTATTTATACACCTGAACAAAACGGTAGAATTGAACGTGAAATGCGCACTGTAGTTGAATCTGCGAGAACAATGATTATTCAATCAGGTTTATGTAAAGAACTTTGGGCAGAAGCAGTAAACACAGCAGTGTTTACAATAAATAGAACGGGCAAAAGTAAGGTAAGTGGGAAAACACCATATGAGTTGCTGTACAATAAGAGTTTTGATGTTACTTTATTGAGAGATTTTGGTAGTAAAGTGTATACATATGTACCAAAACAAAATAGATTGAAGTGGGACTCAAAGAGTAAATTGGGAGTTTTCGTTGGTTATGGTGATCGTACAAAAGGATACAGGGTGTGGTATCCAGATACAAAGAAAGTAGACATTTATAGAGATGTTGTGTTTGTCAAAGAGAATGAAGAAGAAATAAAGAAAAATATAAATTTGAGCAGTACATTTATAGAGAATGAAGAAGATTCAGACAAAGAAGAAGAGGTCAATGAAGGAAATGAAAAGGTTGATATAGAAGAATGTACAGATGTTGAACAGCAAGAAGAAATAAGGGATATTGTGGAAGATGCCAGGTCCAGTGAAGTTGACATGATGGAAGAGTACTTGGAAGAAGAATTTTTAGATGCAGCAGCAGAGATGTCTGATTATGAAGATAAGAAAAGTTCTAGAAGTAAAAGGCAAGTAAAGAAGCCTGTATGGACCAAAGATTATGAGATGGCAATGATGGCACAAGGAGAAGAACCATTAACTTATGAAGAGGCTGTAAATGGAAAACACAAAGAGGATTGGCTAAAGGCAATACAAGCAGAGCTAGATGCATTAAATAAAAATAGAACATGGAGAGAGGTTAGTTTACCAGCAGGGAAGAAATTGATTGACACCAAATGGGTATTTAAGATAAAGAAAGAAGACAATAAAGATATTTTTAAAGCTAGATTGGTTGCAAGAGGTTTCAAACAAGATGATAAATTTGACCATTCTGAGATTTATTCTCCAGTGGCCAAACTACCTACACTACGGATTTTATTAGCAATAGCAGTTAAATATAATATGGATATTCAGCAGATGGACGTATAATCAGTCTGCAATTCATGTTGCCAAGAACCCAGAACATCATAAGCGTCTTAAACATATAGATATCAAATATCATTTTGTGAGACAAAAGGTTTTAAATAAAATTGTATGTTTGAAGTATGTCTCTTCAGGAGATCAGCTTGCTGATATATGTACAAAGGGATTAGGTAGAGTTAGTTTTGTTAAGTTAAGAGAAATGTTATTTTCTGATAAAGATGTTTAAGTAAATAATAACTTTGAGTTTTATGTAGAGTCAGTTGTGAAGTTAAATAAATTTGTGTTGCAGTAAAATATTGTTGTAGGTATTGTAGTTTGTTAGAATTAAATTTCTTTCTTGAGTGTTAGTGATGTTCACATTGAGGAAGGGTGTTAGAGAAACAATGTGGCATCACTATTTTGGTCTGTGGTTAGTTTAACTCTATGATAGTAAGCTGGCTAAAAAAATGGCGGATGGCTTCTGAAACTATGAGTGTCGTATTGTGCTGAGCTGTGTGGTAAAATAAAATATTGGAAGTTACAAACACTTTTTCTGAAGTCTCCCATATATACCTTAACACTTCAAGGCGTGCCTCGATAGCCCCTCAAAATTCGTATTCATAGTTGACAGATTAAGGAAACTATGAGATTCCTCGAATGAGTGTGAGTCGAGGGGATACGTCACGAATACGTCATTATTTGGAGGAATATTTGGTTGTTATATTGGCTAAACTTATTTGGAGAGCAGTCTGTGAGCAGCGATAATGTGGTTATCAACTTGAACTGTCACATTTGTCAAACAAAAGTAGAATGTTTTAAATAAACAAAGCCTAATATATAACCACTTGAAATAAAAACCATGTCCCTAGCAAAAATGGCGATACAAGCGCTTGGGATCATTGTTCATTAGTAGTGTTTAACTATTGCCAGTGTTGTGTTGTCGTTCAATTATGTTTACTTGTTCAAAATGACTGAATATGAAAGACAGTTTTTTAATTAATGGGAAAAGATTTGTCTTCAGGAGTTATTAACAAAATATAAATTAATCACGGTGGCTACGACTATGGGGAGCTCAGCAGCTAAAAAAGCTGCATGAGCTAACCTAACGGAGGAATACAATCTCATCAAAACAAATTCAACAGTAAGGGCGATTGTGCACTACAAGGAATTTTACTGTCCGGCAGTCCGATTTTTTACGGTCCGATATGGCACGCCATATAATGTATATACTAGTTTGTGCACTATACGTAATTTTACCGTCCGACATTTTACTTTTCCCCATTCCGGAACGGCTTTTTTCGGTCCGAAATGACAGCAATGAAAATGGTGTTTATGCTTGTGCACTACGTCCGTTTTCATGAGCAGGCGGGGCGGGCGCAGGGTAGGAGGGTGCGCATGTCGCACACACAGGACGCTGTGCGTTTCGTTGGGCCTACCCTCACCTCCTTGACGACCTGCGCCCACGACGCACGGCTCCTTCGTTTCATTCGGATAAAAGCGACTACGAAGTTTGACAATTTAACTTGATCAATTTCACAATCATGTACGACATTTTTACGCTAATTGAACTTGTTGAATCCAAACCATGTTTATGGGATAAAACTATTGATGCATACAAAAACAAAATTATGAGAAGCAATGCATGGCGAGAAATTTGTTTATTCTTCGAACCGGAATTTGAGGGATTTGATGACAAAAAGAAAGACGAAATACGTAAGTTCTTATATAATTTATTTGTATTAAATTTTTGACATTTCCCATGGCACAGATCCTACGGGACTTGAAAAATAATTGGCGAAATTATTTCTTATATCGTTAGTTGTTCGTCCCGCCTGGACATTATTGGTAGCGACGGGAAGATCTTGCAAACCGTTGTGATTAACACGTACGAACATGTCGTTATGTGTGTACCGATCTCTTTCACGAACAATATTGTGTAAAACGACGCATGTTTTGACTATGTCTTTACTCAATTGTTTTGATACGTTTAGTGGACGATGAAGTATGCGCCACTTATTTGCCAATATACCAAAAGTACATTCCACATATCTGCGTGCCCGAGACAGTCGATAGTTAAATATCCGTTTTTTTATATCAAGATGTTTTCCACCATAGGGTCGTAACAAATTGTCATTAAGTTGAAAAGCTTCATCGCCCACTAAAACGTATGGCATTCTGTTGTTTAGAGAAGGATGCAGAGGAGTTGGATTAGGTACTTGTAATCTTCCTTCACTCAATAGCTTATAAAACCTTGTACACTGCAAAATAGCCGAGTCACAGTCTTTTCTATAAGCTCCTATATTGACAAACACAAATTTATAGTTAGAATCGGTCACTGCTAGAAGCACTATGGAATAATAGCCTTTATAATTATAATTCATAGACCCGGCAGAGGGAATATTCTCAACTCTTATGTGTTTTCCATCCACGGCACCTAAGCAGTTTGGGAAGTTTGCTCTAGCTTGAAATTCACTCGCCACTGATTTCCAGTTGTCTGTATTCGGTGGTGCAAGAAATTCACTGCTTAATTCATCCCATATTGTACGGCATACTAAAGTGATAATTTCACTTATCGTTTTAATACCCAAATGGTAGCTATAAAACATATCGGTGAAAGTATTTCCACTGCCTAAGTACCTGTAACAAATACATACTTCTATTACTTTTTTGTTTCAGTTAATACTCTCACCCATAAATGGAATAACACGAGAGACTATTTCATCAAATCTCTGAAAATGAAATCTGGGCAATCTCAGAAAAAGCAATAATAATATATTTACCATAAACACTTGATATTTTTATTAAAAATTATCAAAGAGGATTCGACAACCTCTAACATAGTAAAATTCTCTCAAGATAGTGACAACGAATCCAGACCAGGTACATCATCGTCACTAAATCCGTCCCAAGATAGTGACAACGAATCCAGGCCGGGTATATCAGCGACCCCCGAACCAATTTCTACGCCAGGGTCTTCTCAAGATGATTCATCTGCATCCATAATTCGTCCTACAGCGTCACTAACCCAGAACCGTAAAAAAAGATTAAATCCAGTTGATGTGGAGATATTGAAGGCAATTCAAAGTCATGGGCCACGACAGGATGAATTTAAAGATGATGATAAAGCATTTTTGATGTCTATTTTGCCAACTATTAAACGCATAAGCGAAGATGATAGACTAGAGTTCAGAATTGACGTGATGCAGCTGCTTCGCAAATATACGAATCGCATCCGAACATCTTCGCTCAGCTCTGCATCATCATCGCCACTGCCTCCGCTATATGCATCTGTCAACTCTCCAACTAATGAAGTTACCCCGTCGCCGCCCCATCTACCACAAACAGAACATCAGATGATAGCACCATCGATCTACTATCCCTCTGCACCATCAACGTCACCACCTCCACCGCATGTTACGTTGCCGTCGCCTACTTCTCTGCCACAAATGGAAAATCAGATGACAACATCTCCAATCTCTCCTGCGGAATCAGTGCCGCTTCTGACAATAACTGAGTTGTTGCAACAAGACTTTGAAAACTTTTAATTTTTATTATTAAACCGTTTAGCATTGTAACCTGACTATTATTTGAAATATTTTTTGTAATATAAATGCCTACCTCGTATTCCTGGATTGAAGAGATATAAGTGTAAACAGAAAAAGTATGAATTTCAGTATGAATTTGGCTGTATCAATCAAAGTCACCTTATTATCTAGAATATATGTATGCAAGTGTTTATTATTAGCTACGAAACTAAAAGAAGGGACAACCCTGCAGCAGTAGGTATTTAAGTCTCCAACGGGGCGAGAGTTGACCTACTGTTCTGGTTTGCTCAATAACTCAATAAACACACTGTATAAATACTGTACATGTACACACTTACCTTAATGTTACAGCAAGCATTTCATTTGGTGGTACACACAGCCTTAATTTTGTATCTTGTTTCTTGATCCACGCGCTTAAGCGGTATAGCAAAAAATCATAAGTACTTGTAGACATCCGATAGTAGTTAAAAAAAATTCTTTCATCCTGTCTCAATTTATTGTGGTTTACGTAAAATGACCCTGTCAGGTACCTTTCACTTATAAGGGGATGAACCCAGAATTCTTTTTGTCTTCTACGCCTTCGCACGTAGAGTAATAAAGCAAGCAACTGCCGACGTTCCAAGAAACTCATCGTTCAGAGTAATTTCGCGTGCGTGGCGTGTAGTTGCAAAGACAGAGCTACCCTAAACCACAGAATACTTAATAGTTCTACGTACAGAAGGGACACTCCCTTCCCCGCGCTATATCAGATACCGCACCCTTACCCCGCACTTACAGGGGCTAACCGCCGACTCTTTAGCCAGGGCGCTCAAAATCGTAAGAACTGCAGCGCTGTAGGTACTGCTGACATAAACACACAATTTCGCGATTTGTTTTGTTTTAAGTTTTATTTATTAGTTGTAATCTCGATGATTCATTTATTTTCCAAGTTTTCGTCGTTTTATAATAATACAATTAAAACTTCCGTAATAATAACATACCAACATTACCAGCTATTAATATTGCTCTCTCTCTTTATTGTCTTTGTTATGTACTTATGTCCCTTTCTTTCACGTTCTATTCATTCTTGGAATTGAAAAGTAGTACCCTACGCACTAACTTTGTCGCGTCGCCCCATTGCGTTGCCGCGTAATGGTACGGGGCGATCGTGAATTCCATATTTTGTAATTAGGTACCTTCATTTACCATTATTGATGAATAAATAAACCTCTTTACATAATAAATATTATAATATTACTTTTGTGTCATTACAAATCCGAGTATTCATAATCAAATATCATTAATTTTATTTATTAGAAATAAATAATTGACCGCTCGGACAAGATCACTTCATAATAATGCTCGAAACGTTCGGGTAGTTCCGTCGTCGTTCGGTTCGCCCGACGCAAAGCGCTGCACTTTCCGCGCCATTTTGCAACCCTACTAAAATTCACGCACACATTTGCACGTGTACAGACGTCATTTGGTTTTGTAGTAGTAATAGGTAATTATTTTGCAAGTTTTGTATGAAGTGTCCGAGGTGTGCCAAAACTGAGGCGTATCATCCGAGTAAAGACGGACAAGTGCACAAGCCAATCATCCGTTTTTTTCATGCCACTTGGGACCGTAAAAAATCGGATGTTCGGACAGTAAAATTCCTTGTAGTGCACAATCGCCCTAAGTACTAGTGCAAATCAAACTTTTTTATTTCATTAAACTTTATTTTGTTGTACAATGATTCAGTTTTATTTCTACTACCTAATCAAGATCAAGTGCTGGTTTGCTCTCGCTGAGCAAACTGATGTTGAGTTATTAGAAGTTATTAATAGTAATAACACACCTTCGGTACTTACATCAATCATTAAGTAAATTAAACTCAGGTACCTTCTAGGTACATGCTACTAGGTCCAACAAACTTTTACTGATTTTTAATGTTATTTTTCTTTTAGCAGAATTTGAAATGAAATCAAACAGATTTAAAATGTCGCACCTCAGAAATTAATTAATGAGAACACAATATATTAAATACTATTATCCAAATTGTTTTTGTAAAATGATTATGTTCTATATATCGGTTTCTTAATATGGATTTTATTGGAACGAAGTTCCTTATCGCGCGTTGTGAAAGGGGGCTAGACGGAAAAAATTCTTACGAAAAGTTGTCACGACACTTTTTGCTATAGTAAGCTATTGTAAGCTGTGCGGCGTCGCATGTTTCTCTGTCTGTCTCTCTCTCTCTTATAGATAGAAAGCAAGCCAGATATTTTCATTTCTATTATTATAACTTAAAAATATAAAATTTTATTACAATTTATTATTAATAAATAATTAATAATAAATATATAAATATATATATTATATATATAAATATATATATTATATATATATATAAATATTATTAATTAATTAATTAATTTTATTTATGTAGGTATTATTACTTTTTTTTTTTTTTTATTACAATTCCTTCACTAATTAATCGAAAGGAACTTCGTTCCATCCGGGTGTCCCTTGACACCTCTCAAGTTTTTTTTTTACATTACAGGATCCAGAAATCTATGGAATTGAGTGATTCAAAAGGAATTTTCTATAAAAAGAGAAGGGGAGCTGCACAAACTAAAAATAACCGAGAAAGATTTTTTTTTTTTTTCCCCTTGTCCTAGTGTTCATCAAAAGGATGGACCCTAATCTTATTACAATCTAGCCCTGTATATAGACTAATAAGTAATTTAATTAAAACCTAAACTGTTATTTTGTCTTTACTAAGAATGTGTCCAATGGCACTTTTCTTATTGTTTCTATTAAGGCGAATACACTTCGTTCTTGTGTTGATTTGGTAACACTTGTGCTACATAACACTATTCACTTTCACTAACACAAAACACTAACTCGAACGGTTTTGTTCTTTTTAGTCTTCTCACTATGTCCGTGTGGTCTAAAAGCTGGATCGCCTCGACGTTCACATGCTGATGAAGTCGCTGTTCGTGAGCTTCTGCAAATTTTTGTATCACTTTTTCGATGAACTCAACTTTTAGGTCCCGAACTCCCGATGGAGGTCATCATTTCGTATGTACCAGGGTGCATTTACAATTTCCCGTAGTACCTTGTTCTGGAATCGTTGGATGATTAATGCATTGGTCTGTTTGGTCCCACAGCTGAATACCATAAGTCCAAACTGGCATCAGGACTTGTCTGTAGAACAACAATTTGTTTTGCACGGACAGCACGGAGTTTCTTCCAAGCAGCCAATACATTCTTTTGAACCGTAGGTCGAGTTCATTTTTTTTCTTCTTGACGTGGGCTTTCCATCGTAGCTTTGCATCAAGGGTCATACCGAGATACTTGGCTGTATTCTCGTAAGGGATTTGTTTGCTATTAATATAAACTGGAAAATGCTGTTGCTTTTGGTTTGTAAACTCTATGTGTACAGATTTGGATTCATTTAATTTAATCCTCCATTTTTTGGTCCAGTCATAAACTTGATTAATAGCCATTTGAACCTTTTCTACTGCTTCTTCGTGGCTGTTTCCAACGGCCATTATGGCTGTATCATCAGCAAAGGTTCCAATGGTATTGTGTTCTGATTCAGGAATATCGCAAGTGTATAGTAGGTACAGGACCGGACCTAACACACTTCCTTGCGGTACGCCAGCTTTTATTTGTTTTAGTTCTGAATAAGCGTCTTCTTGTCTTATTCTAAATACTCTGTTTAGAATGTAGGATTCTAATATATCTGCAAACTGTTTCGGTAGGAGTCTCTTCAGTTTATGTACAAGGCCTTCATGCCATAGTTTGTCAAACGCTTGAGCTACGTCTAGAAAAACAGTAGAACAAACTTTCTTGTTTTCTAACGCTTTTTCTATTACGTTCGTGATTCTGTGCACTTGATCGATCGTTGAGTGTTGTTCTCGAAAACCAAACTGGTGCTCTGGTATAATATTCCTATTTTCCATTATTGGTTTAAGCCGTTTGAGTAGCAGCTTTTTGAACAGTTTTGACATAATTGGTAGTAAAGAAATCGGTCTGTATGATGTCGTTTCGTGAGCCGGTTTCCCAGGTTTTGCTATCATTATTACTTCAGCAACTTTCCATAAATCTGGTACATATTTAAGCCTCAGTGCGGCATTAATAAGAGTTGCTAACTTAACCAGACCCTTTCTTGGTAAGTTATGAAGTATTTCCCCTGTTATTAAGTCGTAACCTGGTGATTTTCGTGGGCTTATTTTATGTTTTATTTCTCGTAAGACTTCGTTCGGTGTTACTAGTTTGATCGCATCTGCATGATCTGGCATCACTATATTACTCAGGGTGCGGTCTTCAATGATGTCCCCCTCGTTTGGTTGAAATATATTTTCAAGATGCTCTGCAAACCTCACAGCTTTTTGCTCATTAGTAAGTGCCCATTGTCCGTTTTCACATTTGATGGGAGGGATTTGGGCTATCAGCCTCTTTAAATGTTTAGTAGCCTTCCAAAGGGAGTAGTCCGTCCTTCGGTCGTTACTTAGTTTCAGAAGGTAGGATTTGGTTGAGTCGTCTTTATAGTCCTGGATTAGTCTTCTTAATTTTTTTGTAAGTTTGTTTAATTTTCGTTTGTCATCAGGACACCTAGATTGATGCCACGTTTTTCTTTGTCTTCTTTTCTCCACGATTAGCTGCTTGATTCTGAGGGGGTAAATATTTCCCTTCGTCCTTTTGTTGAACTCAGGTGTATTTTCCCACGCTGCTTGCTGAATGTGCATTACGAACTTTTCAACTTCGATGTTTAGATGTTCGGGGGTTTTTAATGGAGCTTTAAGGTCTATTTGATCATTTAATCTGGCTTTAAAGCTCTCCCAGTCCATACACTTATTGACAAGAGTGAGACTGTTTTCTTTGTTTAAAGTACTCTCGCTAATTTCTAAGTAAATTGCAGAGTGATCTGAGTTCAAGTCATAGCTTTGTTCCGCCTTTGTATAGCTAGTTGACAGACCCTTGGTTACGAAAAAATCGATTAAGTCCGGTATTTTATTTAGATCTGTTGGAAAATAGGTGGGCTTGCCAGTAGATATAACGTCACATTTTAGCTCTTTTATGGCACTCAGTAGTTCTTTGCCTTTAGTAGTAGTGAGTCTGGAACCCCAATACGTATTCTTAGCATTCAAGTCACCGCCTAAGATAAATCTATTACCAAAGTGGGCTAGAAAACACATATAGTGGTCTTTTTTTATCATGTACCGTGGTGGACAGTAGATGGCACACACTGTTAAGGGGTATTTTTTGGTTTGTGGACAAATTGCTTCTGCTTGAATATCTTTCTCTTCGTATTTAACAATTTCATAGTGCTGCAGGTTTTCTTTAACAATAACGGCACTTCCGCCTCTTGCAGTATTGTCTGGGTGTAGTGCATGGTATACTTTGTATCCTTTAAACTTAATATAACATTGCTTTGTGAAGTGCGTTTCTGATATCAGGCACACATCAATTTTTTCTATTTCTAGAACTACTTGTAACTCATTCTGATGTTTTTGTAACCCATTTGAGTTCCACGCCATAAGTTTGAGTGTATTATTCATTTTTTTGTTTGAGAAGTAGCAGTTTTGTTGCTATTTTCAATTTTTTTTAATCTCTCGTCGAATGATGACATTCATTTTAAGATTTCATCCAACTTTTTGTTGTTGTTCATATCAGCCAAAGGCGCTTTCGCTGTGCCTCTTGTAGTTACTTGAGCGTATGAGATGTTTTTACTTGTTTGCATCGTGGTTTGACTTGGTTTGAACTGGCTAGCGTCTGCAACTCTTTCGGCAGGTGCACTTTGCTGAGGGTTCATATTATTTTTTTTCGATTTTTCAGTCGTATCTGCTGTATTTCCTTGGCTACTATACATCCCCTGTAGTTAGCCGGATGTGGGGCTCCGCAATGGACGCATTTTGGCTTCTCTTCTTTTGGTTTTCTGCAATCCTTGGTGAGATGTTTGCCTGTGCATTTTACGCACCTCGGTTCTTTGGAACAGTACTTTTGCGTATGGCCGTACGCCTGGCATCTTTTGCACTGAGGTACTAGTTTTGTGGATTTTAACGGTTGTATTTCCACATTACATCCTAATAATTATGTGTTTTATGTTAAATATTTTGTTAGTTTCCTCATCATTTGAGAATGTCAGCATGAACATGTTGAGTGGTTCTTTGGTTTTCTAACTCAAATTGTTGACTGCTTCTAGAATCTTGTAGCCTTTGCTGCGCAAGTCTTCGACTACTCTTTCCAGGATGCATGTGGAATGTAATTTCTTTGCCATTACTCTTATTGGCCTCTCTTGCTTGTTTTCATATGAGTGCCAAAGGCAATCGTTATCTGAAAGGGCTTTTGAAATTGCTCTGTAAGATTCTTCGTTTTTGGCATTTACTTTTACGGTATCTCCATTCATCATTTTGATGCTGAACGCGTCAGCTGATTGACTCTCACATAGGAAATCACAGAATTTTTGGTAATTCTGGATACAATGGGTGAACCACAACAATGGGTGGTGGCAAAGGAGTTTTGGTGGGTTTTTCATTACCTCTATTTACGTCTCTTCCGTGTTCATTTTGGGAATGTCGGGCAGGAGAGGTGTTCAATTTTCTTTTCTTCCTGCTCTTTTGCCGTATCCACCCTGTTTCTCGAGCGAGTTCTTCTTCGTCCGTCGTATTTTCAACATGCGGTGAAGAAGTCTCAATGGCGGTTGTTGCTGATTTCGGTGCGTTTTCTGTTTGAAGTTTCAGCTGTTGCTGGAGGCTTTCTATTTGACTTTTTAAGTCATTTAGGTTCTGTTGGAGCTTTAGACGCTCATTTTTCTCTTCACAATAATACTTGTACAACAGATGTTCCGTCTCTGTTTTTAAGCTCACTCTGGTATTACCCAGTGTATCCATTTTCGAATCCATTATAAGATTTAAACGAGTATTAACTTCGCCTTAACAATAATATTCGCCGTCAGCCGTCAGCATTAAGCAATAACTAGGTTATTGCGATGCAGCCGACTTGACGGCGTTATTTTGATGCGTAAGCACTTAGTACGCGCGCGATCGCATGCAACACAACTGTTTTCTTGACACTTGAAATGAAATGATTATGACCGAGAAAGAATGGATGGTAAAGGCGGCAGAAGAGAACTACTTGAATGTTAAAGTTGAGAGGCAAGCTGCACAGGAACTTCATCACTGTAATAGCTAAGAGTGAAGAGGCTGAATTGCAATTGACAATATTTAGAAATAAAAGTTTGAACATTAATATTTAATTTATTTACATGTCTTGCCTAACCATCCACCTACTTTAAATATCTAAATATTTTTCTATACTATTAAATAAATAGGTGAAATAGGTATATTCAAAATACAGCTAAGTACTTACTTCTATTACAGTTACCTATTTAATTGTACCTAACAAAAATTAAAAAAAATAAAACTAAACATTTACAAATGTTTCACATGTAATATGTACCTATTTTACCTTGTTAGACAACCATTTACTTAAAAAAAAAAAGAGAAAGCTGCCTAAATGAAAACCCTTATCAATCTGCAATTAATAAAAATTTATGTATTATAAAAAGAATATGATAGGTACTTTTAAAAAAGGGTGTAAATAAGAATTTAAAACTGACACATGTAAGTAGTTAAATGTTAAAAAATTAAAATTCAATCTATTAAATTAAAAGTAACACACACCTAAACACTACACTTTACTTAATGATATTGTATCTATTAATTACAATGCCTTGCAATCAATGCATCCCTAGTAACGGTACCACGTAAACTATTTCTAGTGTGAGAGACTGGAACAGAATCAATATTCGTGATGGGTTCAGGCATTTCTTGTTGACATTTTCTGTTGCATAAAGTCGTAAAGCGGTTAACACTTGCTAACGAATCATGAGTTGAATTGGCAAACGTCTGTTACCACCAACATTTTCAAACAACAAGCAAGGGTAACAAAAAGTTATCCACAATATCTCTAGAAACACAAAATCTAATTTTAAATTAATTTTCATCAACACACTTCAATTGGATTTTCTGCATCTCGTATACCATATATCATACCGATTACCATACGACATATCAATTTTTTTTATACTTTGAAGAGATTTTTGTCTATTTGACAAAAATCTCTTCAAAGTATAAAAAAAATTGAATAAAATACGCGTAATTGTTCTATGATTCCTTCCTCAAGGTAGATCGCGACGTACCTTATATTTGACAGTTGGTTCCTCAACTCAAACTCACCTCGACTGAGGAAACTGTTTGAGATGAGGAGTAAAATGACAACTATGAATATCAAACCACCTAAGTGAGGTTGAGTCGAGTCGAGGAAATCATGAGTTTTTGACTTAGAATATGGGTGACAGACTCCTGTAAACCCCACTTTAAAGACCTAAAAATATTAACCCTGCCTTGCCTCTACATACTTGAAATTTGTAAATTTGTACGAAAATATCCGCAATTTTATACCAAAAGAGAAGATATCCAAACAAAAATTGCACTTAGACATGGAAGCAGATTAAACATACCCACTTCACGATTAAAAATGCACTCGTCTAGTACATTTGTTATGTCCATTAAAATATACAATAAGTTACCGGAATACATCAAAAATATAAATAACAATAATGTTTTTATCCGATATGACTTAATAAGAAGAGATATACTCAGGACTTTGAACTTGAACAAGACTGATGTAGGCACCTTTCACCAAATTTTAAGTAATCCGAATTGTGACGATGCAAGAGACCTTTTTCAATTCATGGCCCAGATTATTTAGTTAGTTTTAGTTTAGGGTATATTGTAAGTTTAGGTTACGATGGGACTGTCATACGCTACGCGGAAAAGTCCCTTAAAATTATAGAATAAAAAAATAAAAAAAATGTTTTTATCAATAAATTAAAACAACTTATCTGATAATCAAAAGTTACTACACTATTGACGAATATTTTAGTGATAAATTTCAACAATAGTAAAAACTGTGGATACATAAATACAGCATAAATTACAATTACAAAAATAATAATAATACCTATATTTCATTTTAAATTTCATTTTGAATATAATACTATTATAAAACAATTGCATTACAATAAATTACAATTACAGAAATAATATAATACCTACATTTTATTTTTAATTTCACTTTGAATACCTATAATACTATTGTCAAAGTGAAATTTATAAAACAATTAAATTATGATCATTTCAAATTTATGTGTTAAACAGTGCACAATCAAAAACAATAGAATTCCACAAAACTAAATTAAATAATAAAATTAAACAATAAAATAAATAAATAAAATTAAATAATACTGAATACTAAATTAATTAATAAAATTGTAAATATTTAGTTTATTATAATTAATTAGTTTATTATTATAATTTATAATGTTAATAATATCGAATGAATACCGTGCAATATATAATATAAAAATATAACTTAAAACCAAGTAGGTATATAAATACTTATAATAAAATAGAAATACCATATAAGCGAATTTTATTATTTTAATGATAGGTAGGACTATTTGAATTTAATATTTGTCTTTTTTTCCTAACAAAAAGCGCCTTCATCCTCTCTCCTATTACAATATTACAAAATTAACTTTGCTGTGCCCGACAGGGTCCATAATTGATTCGATGTTTTAACATACCAACTATTTGTACACATTATGGAATGCAATAAAGTATTGAGTATTGAGTAATAACTGGACAAACGAAGTAGATCGAGGATTGAACTGAATGGCGTACGATTGAAGGGTATAAGTATGTTAAGCAGTGGATTGCTATAGGCTGATGATGCCTAGATTGCAAATATGAGCTTATTCGAATCTCACCTAAATATATATCTGCACCGTATCTCCGCTGATACGCCGGTGTGCTGAGTACTAGGCTCCACCGCCGCTGTCCACAACATGAGCTCCAGGAAAGACAGCCCCCCTCTGCCTGTCACGTCCGCAGCTCTGACAAATAACTTTTGAGAGAAATCATGGTAACCATACATTATTTGTAGAAACAGTCATGGTCATCAATGGCGAACAACAAAGGGAGTCACACCGGCTACTTCGTGGTGCCACATTAAGGGTCGGCGCGCGATACGTAGAAAATCTAAAGCAAATCGAGGGACATTCAAATGACATAAACACAAACAGCGTAACGCATGCTTCCTTTTTTATTTGATAACTAGCTTCTGCCCGCGACTTCGTACGCGGATCCTGGTGCTTATGCCAGCGACAACGGGGTCGGCAAAATCGAAGATCTGAAACGTCTCATGTCGAATTCTAAGAGCCCGGGGATGGAAAAACAACGGGATGCGCGAGATGATTCGAGACGTTCAAAAAGTACAATTTTGAATCATACCTCCGATGGCGGAATATGTGGCGTGGTTAATCATAGGAGTATACGTAAATGAACTGCATTCCTTATCAACCCAAGGAAGGTCGCCATGACCTACGGCTATATCTTGAGACACATCCAATTCTTCAGATGATATCGACATTCTGTTCAGAGAATGTCGAAGTCGATCAAAATTCAAACGTTCGTTGCGCTCTTCTTCTGTCTCTTCATGCCGTACTCCAGCAATTCTTTTTCTCTCACTTTCTAACTGATTATGAATATTTTGTTGTGTGCGTGTTCGGGACAATCTATGCTATAATATTATAAAGCTGAAGTTTGTTTGTTTGTTTGGTTGAACGCGCTAATCTGAGGATCTACTGGTTCGAATTAAAAAAATATTTTTGTGTTGGATAGTCCATTTACTGAGGAAGGCTATAGGCCAATGCGAAGCTGGATCGGGTCGCTAGTGTATGATAATCTCGATCAGCAGTTAGTCGTGCATCACGTTCATCATTCGGTTCAAAAGACCTGTTAGTAGATGTGCGAATACGCTGAGACCTCAAGCGCAATTCTCTATCCGTGAACGTCTCCGACTCGCGAGACAATGTATGACGTTCACGATCAGCGGTCAGTCGCGTATCATATTCTTCACTGGTCTCTAGAGACCTGGATGTAGATGCGCAAATACGCTGAGAACGCAGGCGTGCTTCGCGATCTGAAAAGGTTTCCACGGAGCGAGTTGCAGCCTGATGTTCTCGAACAGCATCAAGTCTCTCCTGACGCTCTTCGGTAGATTCTTGGGATCTTATGATCCTCAATATTTTAGCTCCTTTGGAACATTGGGAAAGATTTGACCTCTTTCTAGGCATGGTTATAGTTTTATTGTAAAGAAGATACCTGATCAATTAAAATCTAAGTGACAGCTCCTCTGCGTTACCGGGTAGGCTACCGCGTCACGAAGATAAATGGAAAAGGAAATTAAACACCCAAATAACATAAGCCCGAAGGCGGCATATTTATTCGATAAAATAAAAAAAATAAATGAGAATTTTGGCCAGTAGAGTCAAATTTTCAATGATATACCATCGTCATCAAAAATCAGTCCTAAACTGTTACCGCCTTCACCGCATGGAGGTACTCCCAGCTTATGTTATTTTATAAGATACAGTGAAATTAGTGATAGCTTTGATTTTCACATCATATGTTTCTGATCTTCGATTTTTATAAGTCAACAGGAAATGCCCATCAGACCAAACAATTTTTGCTAAGACGTCATTCCTATATGTGTCATGGTGTAGCTGGGCTCTTGGAGTTCCACATCAGGTGTTCCAGATCTTCAAATTTATTCTCTTGGCAAAAAATGCTCATCACGTGGAACAATATTTGCTATGGTACCATTTTTGTATCTCTTATAGTTTAGCTGGTCTGTTGCGGTTCTGCATCAGGTGTTCAAGTTTCGAAGATAAATTATAGCCTATATGTTGCCCAGACTTAATACCTATACAACAAAAGAAAAATCATTCAAATCCGCCTAGTAGTTCCGAAGATTAGCGTGTACAAACAAACAGACAAACAGACAGAATTTTTTTTTGGATTCGTGCTCTATTACTGTTCCTAAACAACCCTCAATTTTTTTTTTTTAATATATTCAATGTACAGACACAGTTCTGTTACTGTTTTATTATATGTATAGAAGATAAATTGAGGTAGGTACCTGAAGAGACTTTGACATTGAGACCTCTGCCAGCCAACGTCGATCAAAAATTGTGAGAACACGTGCATGCTCATGTACAACGCGGGGAACACCATCAGCACGAACTCGCGGTAAATTCTTATTTGATCTGTAATATAAACCAAGCCTTCAACGTATCGTATTGTTAGAAGAGCTACTGTACCTAAAGCTTATGGGACGTTAGGACGTTAAGCCTTACGGTAGGTACCTATACTAGTCGTATACCGACGCGGTGCGTTACGGCGTGTGAGGAATCGGAAGGTTTCTAGTTTCTATAAATTAAAGAATACGAATGAAGTAAAAAACTCCTATTCATAACGTCAGCAATAATGCAATTGTTTGCCTTGCACTCGGCAAGGCAAACAATCGCATCGATATAAAAAAAAAAAAAAAATTAAAAAACCCCCAACCCAAAAGAAGCGAAAATTTAAAAAGTCAAAAATAATGCCTATTGTTGAGCCATCAAATTCAAATGAGTAACATCTATATATTTTATTTTTTTAATTATAGAAATTGATGGATGGCACGATAATATTTTGTTCGTTGAAATGGCGCTATAATGTCGCGGCGGGGTACCGCTAAGTATAAAAAGCTTTTTACAAAAAAGACAACCGCCTTCAAAAAGTGAAAAATAACTTTAGCACAGAACACACATTGACTTTAGTTTCGAAATTCAGTGGCTTTGTTCTGTTTGTTGTTTTGTATTGCCACCGACTTCCGGAACTAAAGTCAATGTGTGTTCTGTGCTAAAGTTATTTTTCACTTTTTGAAGGCGGTTGTCTTTTTTGTAAAAAGCTTTTTATTTTCCGCTTTTTAGTACCTCCTTCTCATTCAAATCTATTAAGAAGAGATTGAAAGTTAACTACTACAAAGATTGATGAAACTAAAACGTCGTCTATGTAAAATTTTTGGGTATTTGTTGATTTTTCAAAAAGTGCTAAATCAATTTCGATAAAATTTATATGGGACCACCCCTGAAGCGTACCGTATCTATAAAAAAAAGAATTTTCAAAATCGGTTTACGTTTGCCTGAGAAATCGCGTAACAAATCGCGCACATACTTAATGCAAATTTAAGACTTATATGGTTTTCTCATGGATGCCATGGTCAGAACTGGACCAAATTAAAATGGGACCACACGGGAAGCACTGGCTTCCAAATAAAAAAAGAATCATCAAAATCGGTTCATCCAGTCCCGAGAAATCAAGTAACAAACATAAAAAAAAAAAAAAAAAAAAAAAATACAGACGAATTGATAACCTCCTCCTTTTTTGAAGTCGGTTGAAAACAATAAGTAAATAGCTAAAATAACGACATTACATAGGTACTTATAGCGCTCCCAGACTTAACAATTATACACCCAACATAAAATAAAAACATATAGTATAAATATAGTAAAAATATGTATAAAATAATATAGTAATTTTTTCTACTGCAGAGCCAGTACATGACATATGCATTTCGTGCATATGTCATGTACTGGCTCTGCAGTAGAAATGTTTATTTCTTTAATCGTCTTAAAGTCAAAGTCAAAGCATTTATTTCAATTAAACCATTTGCAGGCACTTTTGAATAGTCAGAGAGTCAGTTAGTTAGTCAGAAAGTTGAAGCTAGTTGCTCGTTCCAAAACGTAGGGTAGGTCTCTATGGAGAAGAACGAGCAAGAAACTCCACGGACACTCTTTTCAATCAAGCATTTACAATTAAGCTTTTACTTATTAATTAAAATGAGTCCAACTACACTTTTCCATTGTTCACCACAATACCTTCTGAAATCTTTAAAAATGGAAGATAAAGTAACTCCTATTGGAAGATAGCAGTTACCTAGGGAAGATAGCAGCATCTTCGTCTCAGTGGCGGGACTTTCATACAAGCCGAAAAGCCGGGCTTGCACTAATCAGCATAACATGAGCTAATCAATAACTGAGCAACTTGGGTGATTTTTTCTTAATAGCAGAAAAACGGTCAGCTTGCCCTAACCTTGACCCATAGGCACGCCACTGCTTTGTCTGTCCGGCTCCAAAATTTTTTCGTGTATTTCTTCTCTTTGGATGCATATATATGTGTTAAGTACATGACTTATTACAGCTACTACAAAGCGCATTCATTGGGCGCTTCTTTTTCTGATTTGCAAGAATATCTTTTGGGTCTCTCAATATCTTTGGCTATAAACATTCTATTATGTACTTGTTTTTCTTTACCATTCGGCTTGTCATTACTCGTAATACTATGTTTCCACCAGCTTTTGGTATAATTTCGTCCCAGTCAATGTCACTAGTTGCACGTGTGTTTTTGCAAATAAAGACAAGCATGTCCCTATTTTATTAGGTAAAATGGTTGATGCTCTCTATAATGGCATTTGTAGTGATTTTGACCAAATCATGACTTGCTGGCAATTCAGAATGACTGTCTCCTAAGTTATGTTTGGGAACCGATTCCAAGGTTTGTAATCATTCTTGCGAAATTGAAGACGTAACGACATTAATAGTTCTGTGTAGTTCCCTTCACCTATTTCTTCACACAAGCTTGGACAGTACTCAGATTAATTTAATGGGATTAAAGGACTGATAACACGACAGTCTATACTTAAGTCCATACGGTCGTCGGTCATCATATGGTTCACAGAGACTTGGAGTGTGTATCAGTATGAGTATGGAAAATGTGTTTTTCTTACTCGTCCGCTGTTCTTTTCTGACTAATTTCGTTGCGGGATCCAAGACAGTTGTAATGTTTCTCCTGGACTCGTCGAGCTTCATGGCCCGGCCTCCGACGCTTTTCTAGTGCTCGCTACTGTTGATTCTGGCTTTCAGGAGTTGCAGTGGTTTGAGAATAGTGTGGCGAGGGGAACCGATCACTTTTCCGAAATGTTTTTTTCCGAATTTCATTTTACCGAAAACTATTGACCGATGTCTTTTTTGCTATATGCATTATTTGACATATTTTTATATCATCGAAGTATCATGTGTCATAAGTATTATTTTACCGAACTATTTTTCGTCGATTTACAAATTAACTTTTTGCTATTGGCCGAAGCCTCTTTTGAACTTTTTTCATTTGCCAAATGATTTATTTGCCATATTTTCACCACACCGAAACAACATTTTACAGAATACTAGCGGGCCCGGCAGCCGTTGTCCTGCCTGAAAATAAAAACAAGTCCTAGAACTACAACGCCACCTATCGGGTCCAATTGTAAATCTAAACCATTCATAAATCCACTGGAACACACACAAAACATTTCATCAAAATCGGTCCAGTCGTTTAGGAAGAGTTCACTTTCATACACACGCACAGAAGATTTTTATATGTAAGACTAGCTGACCCGACAGACGTTGTCCAGTCCCGATCTACCTACTTACCTGCCTATTTACCTACATCTACCCTACACCTACTCTACACCTACCCTACACCTACCCTACACCTACCCTACACCTACCCTACACCTACCCTACACCTACCCTACACCTACCCTACACCTACCCTACACCTACCCTACACCTACCCTACACCTACCCTACACCTACCCTACACCTACCCTACACCTACCCTACACCTACCCTACACCTACCCTACACCTACCCTACACCTACCCTACACCTACCCTACACCTACCCTACGCCTACCCTACACCTACCCTACACCTACCCTACACCTACCCTACACCTACCCTACACCTACCCTACACCTACCCTACACCTACCCTACACCTACCCTACACCTACCCTACACCTACCCTACACCTACCCTACACCTACCCTACACCTACCCTACACCTACCCTACACCTACCCTACACCTACCCTACACCTACCCTACACCTACCCTACACCTACCCTACACCTACCCTACACCTACCCTACACCTACCCTACACCTACCCTACACCTACCCTACACCTACCCTACACCTACCCTACACCTACCCTACACCTACCCTACACCTACCCTACACCTACCCTACACCTACCCTACACCTACCCTACACCTACCCTACACCTACCCTACACCTACCCTACACCTACCCTACACCTACCCTACACCTACCCTACACCTACCCTACACCTACCCTACACCTACCCTACACCTACCCTACACCTACCCTACACCTACCCTACACCTACCCTACACCTACCCTACACCTACCCTACACCTACCCTACACCTACCCTACACCTACCCTACACCTACCCTACACCTACCCTACACCTACCCTACACCTACCCTACACCTACCCTACACCTACCCTACACCTACCCTACACCTACCCTACACCTACCCTACACCTACCCTACACCTACCCTACACCTACCCTACACCTACCCTACACCTACCCTACACCTACCCTACACCTACCCTACACCTACCCTACACCTACCCTACACCTACCCTACACCTACCCTACACCTACCCTACACCTACCCTACACCTACCCTACACCTACCCTACACCTACCCTACACCTACCCTACACCTACCCTACACCTACCCTACACCTACCCTACACCTACCCTACACCTACCCTACACCTACCCTACACCTACCCTACACCTACCCTACACCTACCCTACACCTACCCTACACCTACCCTACACCTACCCTACACCTACCCTACACCTACCCTACACCTACCCTACACCTACCCTACACCTACCCTACACCTACCCTACACCTACCCTACACCTACCCTACACCTACCCTACACCTACCCTACACCTACCCTACACCTACCCTACACCTACCCTACACCTACCCTACACCTACCCTACACCTACCCTACACCTACCCTACACCTACCCTACACCTACCCTACACCTACCCTACACCTACCCTACACCTACCCTACACCTACCCTACACCTACCCTACACCTACCCTACACCTACCCTACACCTACCCTACACCTACCCTACACCTACCCTACACCTACCCTACACCTACCCTACACCTACCCTACACCTACCCTACACCTACCCTACACCTACCCTACACCTACCCTACACCTACCCTACACCTACCCTACACCTACCCTACACCTACCCTACACATGAAAAAGGGGATGAAAAAGGGGGGAAAAAGGGGGATGAAAAATAGATGTTGGCCGATTCTCAGACCTACCCAATATGCACAAAAAATTTCATCAGAATCGGTCAAGCCGTTTCGGAGGAGTACGAGAACGAAAACTGTGACACTAGAATTTTATATTTTAGATTACCTGGTAGCATTATCAATATAAAATAAAATAGTGTCATAAAAAATAAATAGGCTACAAAATTTAAGTGACAGAAACGAATCGCTGCAAAACCGACATCACGCAGTCTTGTCTGCCCTACGCCTAGAGTGTAATTTAAGCCCGCGTAGGCGCGGAGGGGTGGGGCGGCCCGCGAGCTGAGAAGCAGGCGGTTTGAAGGCTCGCCGCCGTGGCTGAGGCTGGCCGGCGGAGCCGGCCAGCAAGCCGAAGCTGCGGTGGTGAGCATTAAAACCATCTGCGACGATAAGCTCGCGTGGGGCCGCTCAGACCCACCAGCGCCGGAGCCGTGACAGAAACAATGCTTGTGCATGTTGCATGCCTGCTTGCATGTTTCATGCTTGTTTGCACGCTGCATGCTTGCTTGCATGCTGCATGCAAGCAAGCAGATAGCAGAATGAAGCAGATATGAAATAGTGTGCACAAACTTTCTAGGCGTTTGATGAAATGAAAATATGGTAATTAAAACAGTGGCATAATGAATGTTTGGAATCATAATACTTCGAACAAATGTTATTCGGCTAAGTCTAACTTCGGTAAAAAGTTTATCGACCAAATGAAACGTCGGAATAACGAAAACAATCGAATTGATAATAGGTCAACTGATACAGTGGCAGACGTGACTTCGATGAAGTAAAAAAAAACAAAACGATAATAGTTGAAAAGTTTTAGGTGAAATGAAATTCGGTCAAATATTTTTCGACCTTATGATAGGCCTGTGGCGAGCGTCCCATAAAAAAAGACACTTGGAGTATCCATGTTTATACCTTTTTCTACTGCACTATTTAGTTCAGGCGCCATTGTGGCACAATTAGAGTATATTGCATATTGTTTTGGGATAATTTTATCAACAATTTATTACTATAACCACTCATTATTAGAACATAGCACATTGATTTACTAATTACTCCGAAAACAAACGAAAACTGTTAATCACGTCAATAGCACAGCAATCAGTTGAAACTTTCCCGCCGCCGTCGCTCTCTGCTATGTAGATCGACCAATAACATTGAAATCGATCGCCTGCCCTTTGCTATGATTGGCGCGCCCGCGTCGCGCTGGCCCTTTTAGTCTGTTTTGACAAAACACTGTATCTTGCAACGTGCGAGGATTACTTTGGCAATACACTGCATCTTCAATTGCAGTGTTTTTCTATTTTAGGCCTGTAGTTTTAAGTAAATACAGTATAATTTGCTTTGCAATATCTCAGTACTTTCATACAAAATAAAAAAACTATGAATGCGGTTACATAAAACAGACTGTATCTGCAGATACAGTGTTTTGGATTTACAGGGTACAGCTGCTACGCGGGTTACGGCTCAGTGTCGACTAATAGAAGAGTCGATGCGAATAACTACCTCTACTCTTCCACAGGTAGAAAATATCAAACAAAATATTTTTGTCTGATTCATTCTAGAACAGATCCTGGAATGGCATATTCCAGGATCTGTTCCGTCTCTCTCGGCTCTAAGGAGCTAGAACGCTCTAAATTTAAAATGCCCGGTTCTACGCCATATTCAAAGGCGTACCTTAGTATACTGCTTTAGACAGACCTACATTGGCTACATTGCGACGACACGGCTGGCGCAGTGGCTGAGCGATCGACTGCTGCGCAGCGTGTTGCGGGTTCGATTCCCTCCCAGGGTAAACATTTGTGTGATGAGCACTTGTGTTTGCCTTGTGTCTGGGTGTTGTTTATCTATATATGTATGTATTTACAAAAAAAAAATATGTATTTGTGTAGGTATGTATATCAGCTGTCTGACACCCATAGTACAGGGTCTCCCTAGTTTGGGGTCAGATGGCCGTGTGTGAAAATGTCCCCACATATATAGGGTGACTGGTAATTAGTGTACGATACTTAAACACGTGATTGTGTTCATGATAACAAACAACTTTCCCGAAGAAAAAATGTTTTTTGTACTGGTTCACTTTAATCACAATAACACAACAGTCGTATGAAATTCACGCGCGCGCACGCCTGTGACCTAAAGTGAAACAGTACAAAAAAAAAAAATTCTTTGGGAAAGTTGTTTGTTATCATTAACACAATCACGTGTTTAAGTATCGTACACTAATTACCAGTCACCCTATATATTATTATATTGCTATTATTTTATTATTATATTGCATACTCATATTTACTAAAAATATATTGTAGCGAGTAACAATCACCGTCACCATCCGTCACCATTCACCAATAACATGCGAATACCATGCCACCTAGCATAAGATAAGTAGTTAACCATCGCGGTTGTAGCCTGCAGCTTGCAGCAGCTGATGGTTGGGAGACGCCATCGTCACCGCACCACCACCCACGTCCACCCCGACCACCACATTCTCTTCGCAGATCTCGACCAGCGCGCCAGTTTCTATCTCCTAACAGACGAGTCATTTTTTATAAATTTCATTATGCACTTATTAATCGAAGATATTTAGCAACGAACATTTTAGCAGCCGAATAAAAAATATAATGAAAAGGCCATGGTTGCCCAGAGAAAGGAAAGAAAGAAGAAAATAAAAAATATTCTGTACCATATCCCTGTCAGGATTCTTGCCTTCGCTAACGGCCATGAGAGCGAACAGAAGTATCTCAGGACTGCGGAGGGAGGAGTGGGCTCGCTGGCGCTCCAGCTCCGGTGCGTTGAGCCACTGTAGCCGGTTTCGCACACCCTGATTAATTATTTATTACATACAAAACGATTAATTAATGATGTTAGTTGTTATGATTTTGAAATTAGTTCTAAAATGACTGCTAAAGACTATTGGTATGATCCCAATAAAGCCTAAAATTGTAAGTGTGGTTAATTAGTGTGCACCAAGGTTGAGTTGTTGTGTGTTGTACCTTATGTTCCTAATAATTAACAAACATATTTTTGTTATAAAAATAAATGTGACCTTAAATATACCTTTTTTACCCTACCTACAGATTTTGTGTGGTGTCTGATAAGTCTATCACTCTCTCTGAAATTCTTCAGTTCCCTTCCGTCGTTTTGGACAATTATAAAGAAAGTTGAGCCGTCGGATACATTTTGTTAATTTTGTTGCAAAAACAAATCTTAATCATCAGACAGTAAAAGTAGAAAATGTAATAAACACTTCCCGAATCGTAACCTCAATCTTTCTCTACTCACTAATTTAAACACACCTCTGACATCTGCCAACCCTAGTTTACTAAATACTAACAGCAGCTTTGTTCTTCAGCCTCTTCTTGATTTCCATTTTGACAGTCGCTTTGTACACGGCGTGGTAAACGCAGTCCTTGACATGGTTCGGTATCCAGACCTTGGAGACTCGCATTGGGTGGCAGCCGGTATTTGCGTCCAAGCCGAACAACTGTAGGATGATTGTAATAAATAAATTCAGGAACATCATCAGGAAAAAAACCGGACAAAGTGCGAGTCGGACTCGCTCACCGAGGGTTCCGTTCAAATTCCGTGATTTGTTCACCCATATAAGTATGACCGCGCATACCTCGATGATTGATTACCTACGCACTTTAAATAAAGACTATATTTTTTATGATTTAATTAGATACAAATGTATAGTTTTCAGAGTTTTTCCTGTACTTGTAGTATAAGATGAGAATACTTGCCAAATTGTATAGTTCTAGGTCAACGGGAAGTATCCTATAAATGTTTATTCCCTTGGGAGTGTCGAAATATACGTTTTTTGCGGTATAAAAGGCCGTATCTTTTTTTCACGTTAACTTAGAAGTTTGATTTTTTCACAGCTTCAAGGGACTGTAGTACCTACCTATATGGTTTTAATTTCAACTCTACCTTCACGTGTTCCCGAGATAAAGGGTCTTGACCGACGGACAGACAGACGGACAACAAAGTGATCCTATAAGGGTTCTGTTTTATTCCATTTGAGGTACGGAACCCTAAAAATAAGAATGACAATAGAGATGTAAAAAGCACGATGCTGAGTAATTGCAATTTCAGAGTTTGAGTAGGAATGAATACAATTCAATCATATATCTCATGCCCCGTATACACTCGGTAGCCGAAACTGTGGGCAGGGCACGAGGATCCACTTGTCCCAAACTAACCAGCAGTGGTAGTCGTCGGTAGGACTATTACTATCTATTACATCACATAACAATGGATGCAGCTCTCAACAAAGGTAGTGTAATAATGGGTATTGTAATTTCCTATTGTTCACCCTTAGAGCATTCTCAAAGTAGTCATCACACTATGAGTATTTTCACCAGTCTCGAATTTCACGTCTAAGTCACTGTTCCATCAGAGCTACCAAGGACAGGACGATGGGTAGGTAGATAGCACAGGCCTGATAACAGCTCTGCTAAAATACTGTGCCTTGGCCTAATCCTCAAACAGAACCAAATCAGGTAGGTACCTCAAAAAAAATTTTATTACTCGTCATTTTCCAACTGTTCTTTTCACATTTACTGGAAGGTAACCATGTTTCTCCGCTCGCCTCTTTGGTGAAGAGATAAGATCGGTCGCCGGTACAAAACACCAAAAGGGACACCACATCACATAAATCTTTATAATTCTTGAACATTTTAGAGCATTAGAAAATTAGTAGTAAGTAGAATAAAATAATGTCCGTTTATGACGAAATCATCTTGGCGATTTCAAAGAGTTAGACATAATTATTACAAAGTACTCTGTGAAGTTATGATAATCACAGAGCGACTTTGCGATTGTAGCTTTCGATTTGAAACGCGCTGACAGAGCACTATTTACTTGCACTTTTATGAGAGGATTTGACAGAATTAAGCTGTTGGTATTTAGTTTTCTTTTTTTGAGAGTATACGAATTAAAACCAGTTCAGTAAAATAAGGTTTTAACAAATAAATACTGTTCGATTGGCACAAAAACTTTACTGTTACTGTAAAAGCCCGAACTACGGTAAATCCTAAGATTTTCGAGTTTTTACCACCACTTACTTAGGATTTGCCTCAAAGACACGGTAAATGTTTTTGGTCTCGTATGTTGGTACTCGTGGCATTCTGCAGCCCCTCCGCTACCCGTTCCATCTCACTCTACCGTCTCCACTCGCGTTGATCAATCGTTTGACACGTTGGAACGTTCGGAAGTTACACAGTCAGATTTCTTTTAGGTATAGGCTGTTTTTTTCTGACGAAAATGGAGTTTTCGTCAGAATAATAACCAAATGATAAAAGGTCGAAAACAAATAGTAAGAAGCTGCATTAAGGGGAAAATAACACTTTATGACTGTCTGCAACGGTAACAAAAATGATCACAAAGACGATCGACGGAGCACCGTAGCGGGACTCCTATCCTATTTCTGTCTGCAGGGTTTAAAGGAATGTAACCAAACCAAACCTCGGGGATCCTCTGCGTCGTCGGTTGAAATAAATGATTAAGAAGTACTCATCCGTTCATTGCTTTTTTACCAAAACCAACATTCACCAACCATCACTGGTAAAACCTAGCATGTACTAAATTCTAATAGTAAAAGCCCGATAAAATCGTTCCTTTATTTTATATTCTTACATTTACCGACGCGTGTTGGTAAATTCCAAGATTTACTGGTAAAACCTAAGATTAACCAACATTCGGGCTTTTACAGTAACATATTATATACTAGCTGACCCGACAGACGTTCTCCTTGTCCTGTCAATCGATTTTTCAATTTTTCGAACCGTATAAACCTTCCCTTCCAAATCGGTTCAGTCGTTTTGAGTTTTAGGGAGCTAACGAACGATTCATTTTTGTTATATATTATAGATTACTAGTTAGCTAATCCGACAGACATTGTCCTGTAAACTCGCGAACGGCTGGACCGATTTGCCTAACTTTGGGTTTGAAATCCAGGAGTAGGGTAGGTAGGTATAGGGTAGCGTAGGTAGGTGGGGTAGGAGTTAGGGTAGGCAGGGTAGGGTCGGCGCGGCATACGCTGGCAGAGTGTGCCGCTTGGGAGGAGCCGCGCCGTGCTCTCGTCTCAGAAGTAGGCAGTGACCTGTCGCTGTCGGCCGTGGTCGAGTCGATGGTCGACAGCGCAGAGTCCTGGGACGCGGTGGTTTCCTTCTGCGAAAGTGTCATGTCGCAGAAGGAGGCTGCGGAAAGGGAGAGGGAGATCTCAACCTCCCACCCTGCCCGCAGCAGGCGCACCGGGCGTCGGCGAAGGGCGGACAACGCCCTCTTCCGGCCCCCCTAAATGGGTCCAGGGGCGGCAGACTCGGGGACGTCTGTCGCCCCCCACATACACCAGGACCCGAGGTGGCGGCGCGTAGTGTTCCACGCGCGCCCCTCTAAGACGTCCGGGGGGGAGTCTAACACCTCACTCCCCCCCCTGACCCGAGAAGTGGCCCGCTGCAGCGGGCCGTCACCAGCCGGGGGTTGCGGAAGTATCTCCAGTTCCCGCGACCCCCGACGTAGGTGTGAGATGGAACACCGGGGTGGTTTTTAGTCAGTAAGAGTCACAGACCCCTCGGGCGGAGGAGTCTGTCAGTGACAGACCCCTCCGCCCGCCCCAGGGAGGAGGACATCCATGAGGATTTTCCACACAGTACCAAAAAAAAAAAAAAAAGGGTCCATATTGGCTCACCTAAAGTTCTTTATCCGAAATTGTACTTCCTAAGGATTTGTAATCCTAATGATCACTCTTCCTAAAATTTTTCATTCTAAAGTTTTCATTCATACCTACTATTTGTAGTGCTACCGGCGATGTTCATAACACTCATGTTTCCGAAAATTGAAATTAATAATATCATTAATGTAAATATATTTAAACTCCTACGGTTTTTCATCATAACGCTTCTATCCCTAAACATAATTACCATAATATTTTCACTCATACTCAGAAAGAAACATTTACCAAGTGTAATAAAAAATATATGTGGGTAGAAGATGATATTTATAGTTTTAATTTTTTACAAGCAAGCATGCAGCATACAAGCAAGCATGCAGCGCGCAAGCAACCATGCAGCGTGCAAGCAAGCATGCAGCATGCAAGCAAGCATGCGGCATGCAAGCAAGCATGAAGCACGCAAGCAAGCATGCAGCGTGCAAACAAGCATGCATCATGCAAGCAATCATGCAACATGCAAGCGAGCATGCAACATGCAGCAGGCATGATTTCCTTTATTTTCCCACTCCCTCGAGTGGGAAAATAAAGGATGAAAAAAAAAAGTGATCTTATAAGGGTTCCGTTTTTTCCTTTTGAAGTACGGAACCCTAAAAAAGGAGGTACTCGACACGATGTATGTAAGTAGGTACCTAATATCATTTATGTAGTTTGGAAGCCATAGATATTTTGGAGCAGTTCCATTATGTATTGTTACCGACATAATTATATGAATATAGGTACAGTCAGCAAAAAAGATAGGTATGCAGGTCATAGGAAATGGTTGAAGTTGAAACCGATGGATGTTTTCGAATGAATTTTAATTCGTCGTTGTCGTGTCAACCTTTAGACGCGCCCACTGCTGGGCATAGGTCTCCCCAAGAGGGGGTATAGCCGTAATCGCCATGCTTGGCCGATGCATGTTGGCGATCGCAGTAGGTGTTATGGTACTCAGAAGGACGCTGCTGCCCATCCTTTGGTCAATATCCCTCTGTCGTCTTCTACGACACCCACGGGTAGAAATGGGGTGGTGATATTCGCGGCCGGCACCACACGGCACTTTAATTAAATCATTGAAATGCTTATTCTCTATTAATATTGTTTTATTTTATTCAAAAACATATCTCCTTTGCTGACTGTACCTGTCGAATTGATAATATCTTTATTTTTCGTTAAAAAAATACAAAAATTGAAAAAGATTATGGCTCGTTAATTTTAGAACGTAGAAGTACTTAGAATCGACAAGCCTTCAATTTTACGAGCCCTGTAGATATTTTTATAAACGTTGTTTACAAGAACTTGTAAAAACTTCCTTGTAAAGTGTAACTTGTAAACGTGTGGACTTGTTTGATCACAGTTCTTCTTACAGTGCCTACCAAACGGTATAACATAAGTACCTATATGATGCCAATTCACCTAATCTGAAATTCACCCCTTCAGACTTATTAGGGTTCCGTAGCCAAATGGCAAAAAACGGAACCCTTATGGATTCGTCATGTCTGTCTGTCTGTCTGTCCGTCCGTATGTCACAGCCAGTTTTTCCGAAACTATAAGGACTATACTATTGAAACTTTGTAAGTAGCTTTGTAGTAGTTTATTCTGTAAATCGCATTAAGATTTTCACACAAAAATAGGAAAAAAACAACAAATTTTGGGGGTTCCCCACACTTTTCTAAGCTGAATAGTTTGCGCGAGAGACACTTCCAAAGTGGTAAAATGTGTAAAAACCAAAAGGGTGTGTCCCCCCCCGTAACTTCTAAAATAAGAGAATGATAAAACTAAAAAAAATATATGATGTATACATTACCATGTAAACTTCCACCGAAAATTAGTTTGAACGAGATCTAGTAAGGAGTTTTTTTTTAATACGTCAAATCGTAATACCTTTCATTCAATCAACTCAATTATAAAAATAAAAAAACTTTTATATTATGTTACTTGCTGCTACGGAACCCTTCATGGGCGAGTCCGACTCGCACTTGGCCGCTTTTATAATAATAACCTTTATATTCGTTGAAAATAGCGCCATCTGTAAATTACGTGAATAGTGTTGTTCCAAGAGAAATAATCGAATCGTCAGTTAGTTTAAAACTCAATGAAAAAACATCATAAAAATTATTTACATGCTTTTAAATTTTTATACGATGATTGTGGTACATAGGCAGTTCATAAATATCACGATAGATGTCACTAACTTCGGAAGCAAAGCACAGGACATTAAAAAATAAAAAGGCAAATATAACACAACTTTTACAAGGATAACTCTACATTATGTTTTAGTACCGCATTTCATTAATATTAGGCTGTAATCTATTGTACGCACATTGTGTATTCCATTCATTGTCATCAGGTATATTGATTCGTTTGTGCTATAGCATAGCATTATGGTGGTGTATATAGTGACGTAGCGATCACGCCACCTTCTTCATTCCTATTCTAGCTCTGTGATTGGACGCAAAATATAATCCCCCACCCCAAACAAAAATACGACACATTCAACACGTTTAGTGCTGTGAGCTTATCTCGATTTTCTACTCGATTACGATATCAAGTGCTAATTGAACTATAAATTTATTTTAAGAATTTCTCACTATGTTTGAATGATGTATTGTATTTAATAACATACTTTATCATGTGGTGGTTATAATTAACCGCCTACAATCAAGTGGAAATGCACACAAAGTATGGTTTTCAATCTCATAATCGATTAAATCACATGAATGTCAAATTAAAAAGCAGAGGACAACCCTAACTAGTTCGGATTTGATTTGCTGGACGTTGGAATTCCGCTAGTGTTTACCTCAAATTTATTTGAAAATTTGGTGATAATTTACAAGTGTTATATACGCAGTGGACCTGTAAGAACACTGGGTGAGTATTTCACTTAAATAATCTGATTTTAACGCTTTACGGAATTTATAGACCGATCGCAAAAAATATAACCTAAAAGAAAATTCTGTGCAAGATATCGTATCCGAATTTGCCTGTTTTACTTGCCTTTAAGTTAAAATCTTTCCGACAAATGTATTTAGTAACAAATTTAAACTGATTTATTGATATTATCTTGGTATTTCGACCCTTACTTTTGTCATAAATACCGCCATACACCAAATAAGTCTTTTAAAATTTCTTTAACGCAATAACTTATTTAAATAAATATAACAGGATTGTGTGGAATCTTAATTGAAGAATATTTAATTCAACCAAAATCCGGTCACTTTCTTGCATAGTAAATAATATTTTAATTTTAAAATCCTTTATTTAAATCGTATGGCTTGTGTTATTCCGTGTTTATGACTAATAGTGTTATATATTTTTATCATTCAAAACATTAGATAAAATAATCAATACTTTATTATGATAATAATAACCTATTTGTAATGACTTTTTTGTGTTGTGTTGTGGGGTACCCACTGAATTTTGTTTTGATACTAGTTACTCAAATAATTATCGACCATTTTAAAATAATTTAAAACAGAATGGTCTGACCTCCTGAATAAATCTAACAAATAGTTACTTTTTAATTAGAAACATATTCCTCATTTTCTCCTGCAACATATCATTATGCTGATGCTATGCTGAACAATTGTGTTATCTAGCCATATGAACTTCATCTAGTTACACATGCATTGTTATATTTTAAAATCAATAACATTTAGGTTCAATATTTTCTTGATAAAGATTTCCATTGTATGAGCATTTGCTTTGGATAATCAGGCAAGCCAATATACTTCCATATGTTAGGTAATTATGGTGGTAAGGGCCCAATCACCCAATTTTGAAGTGCCAACATTGGAGTGATGGCTTTAAATATTTAATTATTTGATAAACCAATTGGATCCCGGAGATAATGCCTTTAATAAGTCCACACAATGGAAGGTAATTAAAGTAACATAAACAATGTGTCTTTATTTAAATTTTTAAGTACAATAATCATTGCTTACATAATAGGGTACTTCATTATTATACACCTTTTGCCCGCAAGTATTGATATTAGGATAATAAACAAGATTTCTTAAACTGAATAATATTTTATTTGGTGAAACAAAAACGACTAACACTGTCACGGCTGTCACACACAGAAGAAGAAAATATAAAAAAACTAAACAGGCAAACACTCATTCAGCATACAGCCGAGTACTAAATTTAATCCAATACTCCCACTAAATTTAATACAAAAGAAAACTTAATAATTCCCCGCTTTAAAAACTTAAAACAATAAACAACTTACAAAACTGACAAAATTTCATCTCTTATGTGCTCAAATTTAACAGTAGGCAAAGCCTTAGTCAAAATATCAGCCAGTTGATCTGAACTTTGCACATATCTAATAATTATTAACTTTTCTTTGACCTTTTCTCTAATAAAATTGAATTTAACATCAATATGTTTTGTCTTTTTATGATAAACAGGATTATTTATTAATTTAATAGTGCTCTGATTGTCAATACACAGAGTTGTGCAACTTTGGGTAATATTAATTTCTTTGAAAAACTGTCTTAACCATAAAAGATTCTTAGCAGCTTCACAACCAGCCATAAATTCAGCTTCAGTTGTTGATAAGGCAATACAAGGTTGTTTTTGACTAGACCAAGATACAGGTCCACCATTTAACATAAAAATATAACCAGTGGTTGATTTCCTTGTATCTAAGTCCCCAGCAAAATCTGAATCTGAATATCCAATTAAACTTTCAGAACCTTGATATTTTATACACAAATCTTTAGTTTTAATAAGATATCTAAATAATCTCTTAAGCTGATTAACATGTTGTACACTCGGATTATTAATATATCTACTTAACAGATTCACACCATAAGAAATATCGGGCCTAGTTGCTGTAGATAAAAACAATAATGACCCTATGGCTTCCCTGTAAGGAAAATTAATCTGCACATTATCACTATTTTTAGTTAACTGAACATTTACATCCACAGGTGTATTACAAGGGTGTGCAGTACTCATATTGTATTTATGTATCAACTGCTCAATGTATTGTCTTTGACAGACACAAACACAATTATCAGTTTTTAAAATTTCTAAACCAACAAACCGATTTAGAATTAACTCTTTGATCTCAAACCCTTGCTTTAAGTGATTTACAATTTCATCTAATGGAGCATTAGATTGAGACATAATTAAAGCATCATCTACATATAAAATTAGCAAGGCTTTAATACCATGAAAGTTACCTACAAATACACAATTGTCTGCTTGTGACTGAACAAAACCAAATTTCAATAAAAAATTTGTAAACTTATCATTCCAGCAACGAGATGCTTGTTTCAGTCCATAGAGTGATTTATTCAATTTACATATTTTATTTTGTGGTGCTTTCACTCCTTCTGGAATTGACATAAAAATATCCTCTTCTAACTCTCCATACAAGAAAGCTGTCTTGACATCTAATTGTCTTATATACCAATTATATTCAGCAGAGATAGATAACAGTATTCTTATCGACTCATATCTTGTAGTAGGTGAAAATATTTCCTTGTAATCTATTCCTTCAATTTGTGTAAAACCACGAGCACAAAGTCGAGCTTTATATCTTTCAACTTGACCATCTTGGTTTCTTTTAATATTGAAAACCCATTTCGATGTTACAGTTCTCTGATTTTCATTATCTACAAAACTCCAAGTGTTATTGATATGATGAGCTTCTAATTCTTCATTTATGGCTTCTAGCCATAACTTACATTCCTCACTATTAATTGCTTCATCATAAGTCACAGGTACACCCAACTCCATTAAATTTGCCTCAAAAGAATTATTTCTTCGCGGTCGCAAAATCATATTTGAACAACCTATGTCAGTAAGATCAATATCTTGTGAAGGTTCATAGTTTTCATCACTTTCATCGATGGCAGTATGTGTGCTGTCATCACTTCCAAAATTCTGATCACTTATTTCAACCTCTGTGCTGTCTATCACTACTTCAGCATTTTCTTCATCATCATCACATACGAATAACTGAGCTTCTTTGTGTTTTAATTCTGGACTTTTCTGTTCATTGAAAATAACATTCCTTGATATTGTAATTCTTTTTGTAGATGAATCATACATTTTATAGTTTGTATTGTCATATCCAACTAATATCATCTTACGACTTTTAGGATCAAGCTTCTTTCTCAGCTGATCTGGCACATGAACATAACCTTCACATCCAAAGACTCTGATATGGTCTAAACTAGGTTTTGCACCACTCCACAACTCCATAGGTGTAATATTTGGTGTCTGGCTTGAGGATGTGCGATTTAACAAATAAACAGCACAATTAACTGCTTCTGCCCATAGATTGAGTGGTATGTTACGTGCATAAAGCATGGAACGAGCACTTTCAACAATTGTCCTAATTTCTCTTTCTGCCCGGCCGTTCTGTTCAGGTGTGTAAGGGGCAGTAAACTCATGAGAAATACCATTACTATCAAGATATTCTTTGAAGTCTTTGCTTGTGTATTCTCCACCATTATCAGTGTGTAATATGCGTACACTATGTGAAAACTTGGTTTTAATCATCAAATTATATTTTTTAAAACAGTTTAATACATCATATTTATTTTTTATAAAGTACACATACCTAAAACTTGTGGCAGCGTCTTTAAAAATAACGAAATATTTCATACCTTGTACTGAAGGCACACTAAGTGGTCCACAAACGTCACTGTACACAAGATCACCTGGTTGCTGTGGTCCTCTGTTAGACTTTTTAAATGGTTGACGAGCATGCTTACCGTAAGCACAACCCTCACATACAAACTTATCACAGTCTGATAAGTCCACACCAGTAATTACATTATTTATGCACATTTTTTGAATTTCTTGAATGTTCAAATGTCCCAACCGTTCATGCCATGTTTTAAGATCCAATTTTTGCACTAAATTACATACAGGATTCTGAATTGTTCTCATATTTAACTCATATAAATTGTTGCTTTGTAAAGATGCACACAGCACTATTTTGTTGTCTTTATATATCAAAGCATCAGTATATTTCTTCACAATATGATAACCTTGTCTTGTCACTACTCCTTCAGAAAATAGGTTTCTTCTTAATTTTGGTACATATAAAACATTTTTTAAGATACTCGTCTCCCACTGTCCACTGACGCACTTGTCAAACAAAATATTTCCTTGGCCAATCACTTCCACAGCCTCTTGGTTTCCTAGTTTCAGAGGAGATCCAGTATACTCATACAATTCAACAAAATTTTCACGCTTATAAGACATGTGAGCTGAGGCACCGCTGTCCAATATCCACTTTTCATCATTATTTTTTAAATCTATATTTGCTATGAACGCTAACATATTTCTTTCTCCTTGTTCATGTTGTTGTTGTTGTTGTTTAGGGGCACGGCAATTTCTTGCATAATGACCACGTTTCCCACAGTTGTAACATATAAAGCGATGTGAATTTCATTTAATTCTTCATTCGCTTTTATTAATGGAACAGTTTTCTTCTTTATACTTTGTTTTGCCACTAATAAAGCTGTTTCATTTTCTTCTTCTACATTTAAGCTAGCCTCCTCATCTAACAAGCGAGCTGTCAAGTTTACTATAGTTTGATTCTTAGAATCAAGTGATATCCACGCCTGACGTAAAGATCTGTACTTGGGAGGTAGTGTACTCAATATTTTAGTGATGATTGCAGTATCACTAATAACCTCTCCGCTTTCTTTAAGTTGCTTTGCCAAACTTTCTACTTTAGCTATATGCTGAGCAATGCTATCTGCCGGTGACATTTTATACTGATAGAAACGCTCATGTATCATCATTTTAGTCATCTCGGATTTTTGTTCATAAATAGACTCAAGTTTGATCATCACCTCAAGCGCTGATTCACAATTTTCGATGAGTGCAATTTGATTCAAATCCATAGCTGATGTCAATATGAACATTGCCATCCCATCATCTTTATTCCACTGCATCGCATTTCCTTCTGGTTTTGGTGTGTTGATATCTAACCCTTTGGCGCGGAGAGCACATTTTATTTGAAATTTCCATTGCTTAAAATTCGTTCCATCAAATTTTTCTAAACTCATAGTCTTTCCAAACTCCATTTTACAGCACGCGATTCTACAATGCAACACGTGGTAAACAATACTATGTACTTACTTGACTGTTTTTCTGCTCTTTGTTTATTATATTCATTTACGTGGTTCTGGGCCCATAACCTATTGATATTAGGATAATAAACAAGATTTCTTAAACTGAATAATATTTTATTTGGTGAAACAAAAACGACTAACACTGTCACGGCTGTCACACACAGAAGAAGAAAATATAAAAAAACTAAACAGGCAAACACTCATTCAGCATACAGCCGAGTACTAAATTTAATCCAATAGCAAGTACATCTGCATGAATTTGATAGATCCCTAATTATTGTTAATAAAGTATTTTATAAATAAAAAATTAGGATCCGTAAAAAATTTCATAAATAAGCAAAAGCTAGCTTTTGTTGGTGATCTGATAACGGATGTAGACAAAGTCGCGGATTAAAAAGTAACCTAAATCGTTTCTTCTGGTTCTAGCTTAGTCTTTACCAGAATTCATTAATTTGGTGCAGTAGTTTAGCCAAGAACATGTAACAAATAAAGACATAGCGTCACTTTCGCATCACCTACATATTATAAAACAAAGTCCCCCACTGCGTCTGTCTGTCCCTATTTATTTATTTATCTATGCATGGAAGACTTACAGCTACAAAAACTTAACAACAAAAAGGAAACAATAGTCGACAGAAAGCCAATTACAAGTTTCGCGTTTAGAACCGTTATAGAATTTCGAATGTGAGCAAACCAGCAAAACTATTTTGTTTGAAATGAATGACCGAAAAACAAAAAAAAAAAATGGGTGCGTGTACTTATGTACGAGCGTGAGAAGTTATACTTCTTTGGCATTATTAAAAAAGTATATAAGCACAATTACTCCCGTGAGAATTTCGTGTGACGCTGTGCGCGCGCATGCGCGAATCGTAAAATTTCACTCTCATCATTTTTTCTTAACGCGCCTAAAGAAGTATAACTTCAATATAACTTCAAAAACATATTAGAAAGAAGAACATTAAGCAATTTATAGCTATCTACTTAAAAAATGTAAGGCTTAAGCACCTTCTGGCTGAAGGCACACTAGTCGTAAATAGATCCAAATCATGTGGCTTACATATATTATTGCAATTCTTGCTTGCTCGCACAATATTGCTGCTCTGCCTATAATTCGTAGATGTATGAGATACACGTAAGGGTAGATTAAATCGAAATGTCTTGCTTGGAACGTTAAAATAAAATTTTGATAATAGCTTGGGACTGTCAATATTATTGCTGAAGATTTTTAATAGGAATAAAAAGTCAGCAATCTCACGTTGATCTTCGAGTGGCAATAAATGATACTTCTTACAGAGTAGAAGATAGACCTTTATGCTTAGATCTTTAAAACTACGCAACGGATTTTGATGAGGGTTTTGTAATAGATAGTAATTTGAAGAGGACGGTTTTAGTAATAATTTGTCAAGCGGGCGAAGCCGCGGGCTTCAGGTAGTTTATAAATGACAGTTTCAGAGATCTCCTGCTACATCTACCCATACAAACTTCACCTCCTTTTATAATATCAGTATAGATTGACCTTGAAACCGTACATAGGTAGGTAATTAATATAGTTAAATTAATGAAGTTTTGTGAAAAAAATACTTGGAATTTTCTTGAATACTATTATAAATGCCTACCTACGGGGGTTAATAAACTGTTCAGTCTTATTTTAAAAGTTATTTTGTAGCAGTTTCTGTAATTATTGTGACTTTAAAATTTAAATTATGAATGTAAATGAGTCTAACTACCACTGTGAATGAGCAATCTTTTAAACTGTTTGATACTGACAATGATGTGTTCTTAATCTACAACTACTTGAGATTTGATAAGAATCTTATCATTAGTATGAATTCTCTGTTGTTTTTTTATATCTGTACATAAAAGATAATGTACTGGATTACTTGTGAAAAGAGATGAAATCGTATTGTCTCCATCATGGGTACCTAGTGTGATTTTAGTTAGGGGAAATTACCATGCACCTGGCTACCTAAATCCTGACTTTCCACATGTGCCAATGGTATATGTTGAAAAAAACTTTCGTCCTACCTACCTGCAATGATTTATTTATTAAACTAATACACATAATGTGAAAAAACACTACAAATACAGAGATGCAGAGACAAAACATGGTAGGTGCAAAGATACTTAAAATAATAATATTAGGTAACCCAGGAAAAAAATATAACGGTAATTACTTAGATATGTATATAAACAGACCTGCCTACCTCGTTTTAAAAGAGCATGCAAGCAAACTTCAGCTTGGACATTGGGTTGGCATTATTTTTTACAAAAACAAACAATTATCACATAACTACAAAGATACGCGCTACGAGATAGAGTTTTTACTTCAGCCCACATAATGTCAAAAAGCGTGTTCGCACGGCAGGGTCACGCAAGGCCGTGGACTTGGTACTTCCCGCTCAAGTCCCCCAATTTGAGCTCATCACGCGTCGTAGGAGCACGTGGCGTCGCGTGTCGTGGCCGGCGATCAGACGATCGCACCTGGTGTTTACAGAGAAAATATTATGTACGCAGATATGTGTAATAGTCGTCCTTATCGATTTCAAAACTCAAATAATTTGTCAATACTTCAATACTAATATTATAAATGCGAAAGTAACTCTGTCTGTTACGCTTTTACGTTGAAACGGCTGGACCGATTTTGATGAAATTTGGTATGAAGATGCTTAACCCTAGGAAAGGACATAGGCTAGTTTTTAATCCGCGACGTTATCTCCATCCCCGATAACCGACATTCACGCGGAGAAGTCGCGGGTAAAAGCTAGTTCAGTTCAAATAAACCATTTACAGGCCTTTTTGAATTATCGAGGAGTTAGTGAGAAAGTTGAAGCTATTTGCTCATTCCAAACAGTAGGTTTCTATGGATAACAACGAGCAAGAAACTCCACGAACACTTTTTTTTAACTTCTTTGAAAAAAGAGAAACTCATTCAAAAAAAAAATTAAAATGTGATAAATAACTTTAGCACAGAACACACTCATCTCTTTAATTTCGGAAGTCGGTGGCAATACAAAACAACAAACAGAACAAAGCCACCGACTTCCGAAATTAAACTCATGTGTGTTCTCGTGTTCTGTGCGTTCTGTACTAAAGTTATTTATTATTTATTTATTACTTTTTAGTTTTTTTTTTGAAGGCTGTTCTCTTTTTTCAAAAAAGTTTTTAGTGCCTCCTTATCACCTAAATCCATTAAGGAACGGCAACACAGTTAAAACATAGATTAAAGTCCTCCAAAGATGGAAAGATGGAAGAAACGAAAACGGTTTTTGTTGTTTTATTCAAAAAGCGCTGATTATTTTTTTTGTTTGTTGTATACTAAAACCTTCTCCAGAATGTAACAATCACTTTTCTGAAAACCGCATCAAAATCGGTTCAGCCAAACGGGAGATAATCGCGGACAAACATGCATACATACAAACGTATACGGGTCGAACTGAGATCCTCCTTTTTTTTGTTTGAAGTTTAAAATCAATAAAATATTACAATCTAGCTGACCCGCCAGACGTTGTCCTGTCAATAGATTTTTCAATTTTCTCACCGCTTAAACCTTCCCTGGACTTCCACAAACATTTTTCAAATCGGTCCAGCCGTTCTCGAGTTTTAGCGAGACTAACGAACAACGATTCATTTTTATATTATATAGATTTTGGTTAGGTACATACATTCATGTTTAATTAACCCTATTTCCTTTGTTGGATTGCGTTGCGACAGGACGTGGAGTGGTGGCTACAGCTGAGCTGACTAGTCTACAATATTTCTAGATACTAATATTATAAAGAGGTAAAATTTGTTTGTAAATTTGTATGTAGGGGGTGATCACTGAATCTACTCAACCAATTTCAAAAAAATCTTCCACGAATATTAAGCTTTATTTAGCCTTGAGTGCTTGATAGGTTATATTTTAATTAAATATAACCTATCAAGCACTTAAGAAATTAGGGATCCTTATGTAAGTTTGTAGTACCGGTAACATGTAAACAAGTTAATTAAAAGACTGGTTCATATTTTTCCGCCAGTAAAATCCTTATTTTTGTAGAAAAAGCTGTTTACGGAAGGTTTACAAGGTTTTTAATATTGGTACGTTTTCTTGTCTTAGACAAAAATAACTTCCGATTGTGTGCTTGCAGAGTCTTCATTAATTGCTTGTTAAATCTTTTTAATGACCTATTAACTCGCTGATCGCTCACCTACTCTGACCTTGCTATTTGTTTTATTGTTCCACTCCAACGACATTTGAAGCAAAAAATGTCGTATTAAAATTGAACTTTGAATATGTTTTCGTAAATTACCTAAAAACTGTAAATAATTATTTCTGTTACGACATCCTTGTCAATTTGTGTGCGGTACGATTGCTCCGCTAAGTTATCGAAACAAAAAAAAACATAGTCAAAATTTTTTTCAAAATTTGTCAAAATCGAAGGGTACAAACTAAAAATTTGTCAAAGTAGAAATAAAGAAGTTACGAGAGCGTTACGCGCGAACGTAACGTAGAGGATTGCGCGGCCATGGCGATCTCAGCAACTACAAATTCAAAAGCAAATACAATCACGAGATTGTAGGGATTCGCTTTTGAATTTGTATTTGCTTTTTTGGCTTCACTCTCAGTGTTCCGCAGTCTATCTGCCTTTTGTTCCATAATCAGAGCGTCTAAAACTGTCACCAACCTAACGACTGTCACTACTAATGGATAGTACCTACATACATACATATTATTATGAACATCAAATTTAATATGGCGGAATGTAAGGGGTCAATAAACTTCATAAAAGCTTCAGTACACAAAAGCTTTTAAATCTCACTCCCGTCGGGGGCAACCTCAATAAAATATGTATTACTACCTACTGTTGCTTGTTTATATTTCATAAGTACACGGTAACTTATCATTTATTTATATTGTCTTTCCTTTTTATATCAATAAGATATTGTTACGAGGTATGACGGATAAGGAGCAAATTTATTTAAAACTCAAAGGAGATGCATCAGGTCCGTGTGTAAACTTGAAACCATTCGGAATTTTATTGTAAGCCTTGTTTTGAAGAACGTCATCTTCCATTTACGTTATTAAAAAATGCAACGTTTTGGAAGGTCCAATCCAAACCTCTTTTCTCGCATTATGGATGTATTTCCACGCAATAGGCGTGACAATACTTTGATTTGCTATCCAGTAACTTATAGAAAACTGCCAAAAAGTTGGAAGATTTTAATAAATCTATAAAATTCTAGTAGTAAGAGCACAGATATAGATAGACCCTAAGATAACGCAAGTATCACGATCTATCATCAAGTATGAAAACCAAGCGTGCCATTTTTTTACTACCTATTATGACGTCACAATGTTTTGTTTTTCTTAAATTTGGTATTACCAGGTATTACTGAGGGTATTCGATTAAAAATAATTGTTTTTTAAATTAATTACTCATAATATTAACCACAAAATGACTAACCGATGGAAGGAAACGTTTACTTTATTTTTTTACTTACGATTTTTGTACGTAAGCTAGGCACGAAACTGGGCACGCGAAGTAGTTGCTCTTGCGTTATCTAGGTCTATCTATATCTGTGAGTAAGAGCTTCAATAATTTAAATGTACTTTGACGAAAAACGTTTCAACCCGTGACTTCCTCTGCGTATCTTACGGACCACTAAATGATTGCTAATTAAAAATAGCATAGAGCACTTTGAGGATAACGTAGCTAGAATCGAACCTGTAGTTCCGGAGATCCTGAACGAACATAAAAACCGGACAAGTGCGAGTTGGACTCGCCCACCGAGGGTTCCGTTCAAATTGCGTGATCTTGTCACACAATTTTGTCCGCGTAGGTATACCTCGATGATTGTTTACGTACTTTAAATAAAGACTGTTTTATATGATTTAATTACAAATGTATTGTTTTCAGACTTTTCCTTGTATTTGTAGTATAAGACGATATTAATTGCTAAATTTTTCATAGTCAACGGGAAGTACCCTATAAATTTAGATTCCCTTGAGAGTGTCAAAATATACGTTTATTGCGGCAAAAACGGCCGTATCTTTTTCTCACATTAACTTAGAGGTTTGATTTTTTCACAGCTTCAAGGGACTGTAGACTTGAGTATATGGTTTTAATTTCAACTCGATACCTCCACGCGTTCTTGAGATAAAGAGTCTTGACAGACAGACGAACAACAAAGTGATCCTATAAGGGTTCCATTTTTTCCTTTTGAGGTACGGAACCCTAAAAAAATGAAACATCATGTTATGCCGACTGTTGTATGTATGTGCAAACCATAGACAATTTGGTGCAAACCCATGTTTAGACAAACAAAATTATCTTACCTCTTAAAGATTTAATAGATCAGTATATTGATGGCATGGAAAACAGCATCCAAACCACGATCCAAACTATGTATTTGTTGTGCAGTTATTTGAACAAAAACAAAACCTGTTAGTGCCATTGCACGCAGTCAGCTTGACCGTTTCGCTTGACAGATCAACAAAATCAGGATAATTCTGACGAAAGACAACACAGAACGATGTAAAATTTGTAAGATTAAACAGGGTTAAACTTAATAAACACAATACTAGTCAGTCATCAGTATTTTTCCATGTTCAGACAGTCAGTAATGTTTGGTAAATCAAATGTCAAAACCACATTGTAAAGCATGCGTATATCAATAATACGGTTTTCTTCAATATGCCCATTATTCTGCCATTGCAAGACACGCAGCTTCCGCCCCGTAACATCAGCAATGTACTTCACCATCTTCTCACTGATCAGTCAATTAACTTTCTCTCTCTTCCTTTCTTCGTCTTCTTTCTCTTCTTCTTTTTCTTCGTATCGCTGGCACGACAGTCTTTGTTTGGCCCAAAATTTAGCCACTTCCCCGGCGACTAATCCTTTCACCACGATGGCACGAACCGATCTTTCTGTCTTCCTTTCAACGAGAGTCCTTTCAAGAGGTCTTTAGGTGTAGGTAGACAGCTATTTTTAGTGTTCCGCATCTTAATTGGAAAAACGGCACGTTTAAGGAACGCTGTGATACTTGGTCTTGTTCCCGTTTTATTCATCTTGTTTCCAGGAAAAATGTTTAAGTGTTGAAGGGAATATGAGCACTTGGGATATCATAGTACTCTGGATATAATTACATTACTGGGTACAATTGGATACTGTTGGTACTCTTTGTTTTAGTACCTATGTCTGCTCCTCAAGATATGAGATGTTTTTGTCGGAAGACGCCCCTTCCACGTCCAGTACAAAGTACGTTCACACATCAGGCGAGCGGCCTTTATCTGTGACCCACTTGTCTTTCGATAAACACCCGCAGACGCGACCGTCTACCTGATAAACAATTACTTGTGTCACGTTAAGACAATGTCGCCTGATGATAAAGGGCATTGTCTTAAGTCCGGCTTACTTGTTACGATTATTAAGACGTGATTTCTGAGTCATACAATAGCCTTATTGACTTTTTTAAGATTTTGCTGAATCATCTCAGATTCTCAGCATTTGAATTCGTCACTGACAAGAAATTACTCTCCAATTTAATGGGTCAGGTTTCTCCATTAATAACTTCTCAGTATCGGCCCGAAATCTCGAATTATGGCTAATTTTTTTTTATACTTTTTTCTAAGTATTTATATTTTTAAATTCATCCCACCCATAATATTTATTCCTTATCAAAGCCATGGATGCCACTGCGGCCGGCTCCGCTGTCCAGACAACATTATCATTATTATCTCCAACATGTCAACACTTATCTGGTGCTCTGCCGTCGCCGCTTCCGACGATCCTCCGATAGGAAGCTGACCTTCGATGGTTATCACGCAGTCTACAGTTCATTATTGACGCATCAAGTTATTTATGTTTTTATTTGTTCTAGCCTCCGCTGTCCCACTACTGGGCAAAGGCCTCGGCTAAGTCCTACCAGGTACCTCTTTCCCGCGCCACCTCGAACCAGCCCTGAGGAGTACGCGTCCAGATCATCTCGCTACCTCTTTCGTGACCGTGCTCGCATGTTTTTTTTAAATTTATGACTAGCTCTTGTCCGCGTACGAAATCGTAGATTAAGTAAAAAGTAGCCTATATCCTTCCCCAGGGTTCAAGCGATCTCCATACCAGATTTCATGAAAATCGGTTCAGACGTTTCATTGTGAAAGCGTAACAGACAGAGTTACTTTCGCATTTCTAATATTAACTATGAATATGGAGGAGGAATACGATAGCGACGCGGGTCCGTCGACATCAATGAGGTTTGATACTAGTCAGAAATTTAGTACCTTGTTTAGTTTTAGCCTCTTGAAGAAATGTCCGCTTTTAACTCAATGGCCAACGTCCAAATTATCAACCACAACTTATTTCCAGTTGTTTTATGGAGTCTTATTCTATCTCTGGCACTGAAGCTGAGTCAGAGGCGAACATTTTCAATGTTAAGTCTTTGAACCATCCGTTACGAATTTACGATTCAAAACTAATCAGTTTTACATTAATGCAACAAAGAAACCTATATACCAACATAACTATATATCAGTCGGTGCAGTTGACTTGACAAATAACACGTACAATGCAGTCGTTCCCCTCACCATATAGCATACTTCACGATAAGCCATGTCAAGCACTAAATAGATATAGCATTGCAGACTCTATTCATTAGGCTTTAACTCTCTAATATCGGATGAATCAGACGTAATCCCCCTCCTGTCTATTCATCTATTGATCTATTTTCTGTTCTACATTTCTATCATCATGTAAGTGTTACAGGGCAAATCTTTATGATTTAGAATGTGAACCATTAATTATGTAATATTTACTCTAGTTCTTCGAGCTGTGTTCGAGGTATTTCGAGATACTGTGCTATACAATATACATACTTAATTAATCCTTAATAATAAATTCTTAAGGCAAGTTTCCTATAATTTATTGTATTCAGAAAGTAAAAAGGCCGAACTGGTTGTCGATATCAATCAGGCATGAATCCCGTTTCCAAATTACACAGTTGAACGGACGCATTGGTCCGTTCAACTGTGTAATTTGTGATTTTATTTCCCGCATTTTTAACATTTGCCCGCATCTTCCTATCAATATCAGTTATGTTCCCTTTCAACTATTGACGTATTATTCTTATGGGTAATGTAGCTTCTAAATCTTCCATTTGGAATTGAATCACAGATTCCGCATGTTAGCGGTAAAAGTCATGTAAAAATGTTTTATGATATCTAACGATAAATATTTCTCCCTTTCGAAACCATTATAAGCTGTACTCGTAAAAATCTAAAATGTCTTCCATCATCTTCCAAAGCAAGAAGAACTGTATAAATAACATAAGACATGTAAATTGTAAACGTATTTCTTAAGCTTGGTCTTTGAGCACGCGCCGTGCAGCTAACTGTGTCAAGGGGCGAAAGTTCATAGAGACACGCGTAGTCGCAAGTCTCAGCCAGGGCCCGATCTAACTTTTTAGCCGTTTCAGGCTAAAATCATACTTGCATGTAGTAAGTAAGTATAGTTTGTTTGTGAACAAAAAAATCGCTCATGTTCCCAAACTTAACTAAAATTAAGCAATTTTTATCTCTAAAGAAAAAGACGGCGACTGTTAAGTACTAGAGATGTCAAATTAGGTTTTCTTGAATGAAGTTCAAGAAAAAACTAATTTGACATCTCTGTCCGTGTTTTTAATCAATACTAAAATGACAAACTGTATGAACATTTTAGATCAGCTTAAATTGACAGCGCTTATTAATATCTGTCTCTTTCTTGTTTTATTAGAGAGAAAGAGATATAAATAGCTTAAAATAAGTTAAGCTTGCGCACAACCGAATTGGCACCAATGACCCCTTATAAGTCATATGCATTTATTTATTACAAAAATGCGATGACACGCTTAAAAAGAAGGTCTGGTACTTGAGTGTTGAGTCAGTCAATATTTGTTGGAATGACTTTTTTTATTATAATTAATATTTACAAAGTAATTATTTTTTTTTACGGCTGGCCCCCCCTTACACCGGCCTTTCCTTAGACTGGCCCCGCCTTACCCCGGCCCCTGATCCCAGCACACGAGTACTTCAGACCGGGTGCATTACTAGCTGACATATAACTTGACATGACCGTTGCCTCCTTGCCCTGACGATGTTTACTGACACACATAGATTGTGACACGAGGTGGTAACAATCCTTGGAGTTTGTACTTCAAAAGATACTGTGTGCCTAAAGTGTGTGCCTGTTGTTATCTTGGATGATCGATTTGTGTTTTGAGTGATGGTGAATGGACTTTGTAACGATCGAGAGAAAGCTGTCTGTAATTTTGAGTAGTTACTTGGTTACAATTTGAATGTTTGTCGTATACTACCCCATTAGCCATTATTGCCATGACCTTTAGCTAGATAGCAATTTCCTGCACACATTTCAACCCCAATTTCGGCGTATCGCTTCGGCCTTGGAAATTTTTTACTACCGGATGCGTACATTAAGTGACCGCCAAGACAAATTATGTTGTGGGGGATGTAAACAAGTGAACAGTACACCCATATTTCATTCCAATGGAAGTAACGCGCGTCTATTCTCGTCCGGGAGTGCGGACTTCGCCCCCAGATCGAGCCGGGCCATTATCCCATCGTCCCGTCTGCTCGCGAGTCGCTTTCCGGCGAGTGCCATCCGTTTGTAGGGCGACCAGACGAAGGGTCCTTACTGAGATCAGAACTAAAACCATTCTCTATTTATTCTATCAGTTTATCTAAAGACTCTGGCGGCCTTTCAACCAGCGGACATTCGAACCGATAATTGTATTTGTAACTAGCGACCCGACCCGGCTTCGCATGGGTCTACAGCCTTCCTCGATAAATGGACTATCCAACACAAAAATATTTTTTCACTTCGAATCAGTAGATCCTGAGATTAGCGCGTTCAACCAAACAAACAATCAAACTCTTCAGCTTTATAATATTAGTATAGATTTAACTACAAGTTATAAATTAACCCCAACGAGCAGTTGACCGTACTCGTTGAACTTTGAATGCAGGACTATTATGTAATTGACATTCAGAAACTGCTAAAATTCATATTTATGTGACTATTCCTAGAATATGACTGTTCCTAGTATTGTGTATATTTGCTATTTGATCTTTATGTATTTGCCGAATCAATGGTTCATTTACGTTGGGAGTGGTGCAAGCAGTATTATTTTTTAACCCCCGACGTAAAAACGACGGGGTGTTATAAGTTTGACGTGTCTGTGTCTGTGTGTGTGTGTGTGTGTGTGTGTGTGTGTGTGTGTGTGTGTGTGTGTGTCTGTGGCATCGTAGCTCCCGAACGGATGAACCGATTTTGTTTTTGTTTATTTATTTGAAAGGTGAATTAGTCGGGAGTGTTCTTCGCTATGTTTGACTGCCGCTACAATATAGCTAATCACATATTTTTTCACAACTCCATCAATATGGGTATCAAATGAAAGGGCTTCACTAGTAGAATACTTTACACTATGATAAATTTCAAAGCCAAGATGACCGGCACCACAAAATGGCGAATTACATTTTTTTTTTCACGACTCCCTCAATATGGATATCAAATGAAAGGGCTTGACTAGTAGAATAATGCATACTGTATTGAAAGGGAATGAGGAATATTAATTAACTAACGAAATGAAAACTAAAAACTTGAAAATTAATTTTATAAACTCTAAGGGCCAAAGCACCGGTTCCCTGCTGTTTAAACAGCCGGCTGTTTAAACATAGGGTAGACTGGGTACGATTGTGCCAGAGTACGGTTGTGCCAATTGGACGTAGTTACGCAAAAAGAATCCAATCCACACTTTTTCCAAAATTGAATTATATAATATACCAAACGCATTCTCAGGGTGATATCTTTAATATCAAAAAAGATCTATGTGACGAAATACAACTTTAGACGTATCTACAACTTCTCAAAACCAGACTAAATTACATTTAAAAACTTTCAAATAAAAATTAAATTAAAAATTAAAAAAACCCCCAACGCAAAACATAAAAGCAATTGTTTAAAAAGTAACAAATAATATCTTTTGTTGAGCCATCAAATGTTTGTTCGTTGAAATGGCGCTATAATGTCGCGGCGGGGTACCGCTAAGTCAGCAATAGCTAAATAGGTAAAATAGCGAACTCATGGATTTGCAATGAGATTTGACTTACGCGGTACCTCGCCGCGACATTATAGCGCCATTTCAACGAACAAACATTTGATGGCTCAACAAAAGATAAAATTTGTTACTTTTTAAATAATTGCTTTTATGTTTTGCGTTGGGGGTTTTTTAAATTTTTAATTTAATTTTTTATAATTATAAAGTTAGGTACAAACGCGAAGGCGACGCAACTTAGAACTTGTAAGTTGACTTGCGAACAACGTTATGCTTCCCGCTTCCGTGGCCGACGAGAACTCGTAAGAAGATTCATAAAAGCCGCCTTGGCGATGGTATTAAAAAACTTCGCTTTATGAATAAACTTTAGTTGTAACATAGTTGGTTGGTTACCGAGATTTTGTTACTATCTTCAGTTCAATAAACGTAGTATCTTTGAAATCACTTAAGATCTTTCGAGTGTTTTGTTTCAAAACATCCTTTTTTTATTTTTCACTATCGTACACTGTCATCTCTTATCTGCGCGAATCATTCACCCGCTATGATTCATTCAATTAGAATGAAATGAACCGCCTCGCCGCTGGATATCTTGGCGGTCTGTTTACGAATGCTGATGCTGAATGAACTTATTCATGGAATCGATAAGGCCAATCCCAGATTGAATTGCGTCACTCATTCATTAATCGGGAATAATTGCATTTCCTTGTTTTGTGTACTTTGTTTATGACGCCATTTTATAATGATGGATAGACCGACGCTAGGTTCGATGTTAATTATTTACTATTTACCTCTGGCTATTCAGGTTGAATACTATTTTACATGGGTATTTATCCAGTACTTTGCTGTAAGCACATATGACATAATAAGACACAAATTACCTACAATTACTAACAACATGTGCGTCACGAAAAACCAAAAGAGCTACTTAATCAGTGAGAGCAAAGTCCGTAACATGTATCTACAAACGACAAAGCATCATGGTCACTGCACAGGGAGCGTGCTTAGGTCATTCCGCCGCACGTTTTGCCCATTGTCTCACGTGTGTAGGAGTCTTTATAACACAACAAATAACTTGTCATCTTATATCCTCTGCATCATTAGCGCTTATATCATCGTGTTAAAGTTCACTTTAGGTTGGCGCCTTCCGCAGGATGTCCCGATTTGTTGTTAAGTCATTATTTTATTCGTAGATATGCTACAGTAATGATGAATAATCGGTTTGTGTTACTTAAGGTAATTATTATGAGGTGGATCTCTGTCATTAGTGTCTGCCCAATTATTAAGAACTATCAGTTGACTAAGTAGCATTACTTCATTATCCATCTCAGAGGAGTATGATAATAATAACAAAATGATTAATAAATATAAATATTACTCGAGATCATGGGGTCCCGAACCTTTGAACGGCATACGAGGGGCCGAAGTCAACTCACAGAGGTCCGTTTGACACTTACTCCTCAATTAAATATGATGAAACACCAACCTCAGAACCGTGTTATTATTTTCCAATATTTATTTATTCAATACAATACGAACATTCAAAATCAATAAAATAAGTAAGTTGAAAATAGCCACGAACTCTGCGGCCTGATATACGAATACTTTCAGACCGTGACGTCACCAAGTGAGGACTCAATATCAGTCTTGTTCGTGAACTCTTATTTTTCTTAGATGTTGACTCATTCATGATTTTATCGTACCTACTCTGCCTACGACTTATTGGATTTTTTCGACCTGTCACGAGTATTAGTGAAGATCAATCACTTGCTGATTTACAAGAGTTGTAGCTCCATCAACAGAGGCTGAGACAGTGTTTTTAAATAGGTGTTAGTCTTTAAGTTTTCCTAAAGGTTAACCTATTTAAAGCCACTATTACTTTGTTGTGTGGCTTTTTAACTCCCCGTATATATTGACTACGGGTGCCAACTCTGGTCCGGTCAAACAAAAAGAACTGTGAACCGATGTGTGTGATGTGTAACCGTTGCTAGCCTATCGGTATTTTTCGGGTACATTTCGGAAAGTGTGCTTTGGAATTGCACAACTTCCTTCCCCCATCCCCATTCCATCATCGGACGAGCAGAGATACGGCGAAGCGTCACCGATATACGGTTGAAGTTCCACCGTCTCGAACGAAGCGCTTTGCTTCCACATTTATTCTGCGAACTGCCAGACTGTGGAATTTACTGCCCGCCTCTCTATTCTCCGATACATAATTATAATCTGGGTATCTTCAATGCACGAGTGAACCGGTTTATCCTAGACAAGCGTGTTCCACCTTAGCCCGCATCATCACTTAAGATCAGGTGAGTTGCGGACAAACGCAAGCCTCAAATATTATAAAAAAAATGGATATGACATTCATTCCTTCGTACACCAGATGTTCTCATAGCCCTTTATCAGCCACTTTGGAACCTATAATTGTATAGTCTTTCTATTTTTGCTCACCTAGGTTTAAAGCCAAAGCCACTATACAATACGCGGGTTACCTTGCGAGATCAAATTAAAAGGACCGTGGTGCACCCTGTACTGTAACCTTGTTGCATACTTACATATCGTGTGATGTCGATAGCAACCCTCATTAACACAATATGTCAGCTATGGAGATGGCATCAATTGGCGAACCTTTCAAGCTTACGAGTACGTAAAGCGTAAGATCGACTTTTTACATCGATAGTCTGTTTATTTGTTTCGTATCCATAGGATACCAAACGCTGGACCCTATTACTACGAGGAAAACTCCGCTTTCTAACTATTGTACGGTGGTATTTGGAAACCTTCGTGTGCGAGTCGCACTTGTCCGGTTTTGTATAAAAAACACTTAAGATATGGCCTGTCTTGCGACCCTACTTCATTCAATATTTAAGCTTTGTTATCTGGATGAAATGTCACGGTTTATCGTAAAAGCTATATGATGTCTCCAATTATAATTATCAGTACTTAATTATTTAATGACAATTGATACGACTGAAAGCTCGTTCCTCTAGAATTATTCTCTTTGTACTGACACATAATCACTTAAATACATGATGATGTGAAGTTTGATGTCACAATAGACTCAATGTAGCTACTTGTCGTAACTCCAACTTGTAATCACAGGAATATATCAGCCCATCATTATGTGAAGTAAATTACATATAATGAGGCTTGAGGTAATTTCCTAACGCGACTTATTGTTTTCGCTTAAAATTATGCGTCCAAGGCAAGATCAATCAGCATAAATGGCAGTTCTGTAAAGCCATTTCGAAAGGAGCAGTTTAAAGATAAATATTTTTATGCGTAACAGAAATGCGGTGACGTAGGGAGCCTGAATGATGTATCAACAGTCACGAACACGTGGGATCGCGCGATCACGCCACCGCGTCTACCACGGGCGCCTAATTCACTTCTCTCCAAATTACACCCTGCCTCAACTGTTCGATTCTTTCAATCGACGTTAGTGCTTTTCGTCCGCGTGAGAAACAAGATGAGTTCGCCACACGTGGTACAGGCCCTTCACCGGTTCCACGTCACTCCTGCTTTTCGAGTTTCGACTCAGTTTCCGAACGCGCATCGCGCCGGCCGGTCACACCGTTCGTTTGGTTAACGTCATTAAACAAGTTTTTTTTTATTCTCTCTTGTATCGGGGGCTGTGATAGTCGTTAAGTGATATTTTGTATAGTTCTAGATTACCAGTTACTGTTAATTCGGTAAGTTTAATTAGTTTATTTCGGACATGTGTTACCACGTGAAGCGTAAAGTTTAACCGCGTTATGAACAGTTATAATTACCCTGTGTGTAGGGGTTCTTAGAAACAACATCGTAACAGATCTTTTTGAATATGTACCGGGCCAATATAATGCGTTATCGTGATGCATAAACATTCTATAACAGTTAGCGTGCAACGCATAGATAGCGATCTTTTTAACACCTGACTTTTATTTGCAATTGAATAAAAAGTTAACAAAGAAATAACGGTGATTGGTTTTACTTTTCCCGGTAAGCCTTTACTTAAGAACTTTCACATTTGAGACTAATTATTGCTTGCGTAATCTCGCAAGTGCTTTTGTGGGTAGACAGAAATAAAAAGATATTTTGTTTTTAAAAACGTTATTTTTTAAATAAAGCGTTTATCCTAATGTTGAACATCTTAATCGTCACATTTCAAATTACAGTACATAATTCTCAATTCATAAAAAGACTAACTTTGACCTTATGTACATACAGAACAGTGGGCTTTACTAAAGGATCTAATCATTTAGCTTACGATACGATGACCCCATCACTATCAAAGTCAAATATCATCAACATCATTGACTTAAGTTTATTTAGACAAAGGCAATACCTCTTCCGAGGTCAATAGTTCGCTAAATTTAGTAACACAGTCATGTGGAGTTCAGTTTTACTATAAATTATAGCAATGGTGTGTTTCTAATAATAAATATACAACACCTGCCTACTACTCTTATCTTTGTGTAAATATTGTAACATGCTCCACGTTTTTGTTGTGAAGTGGTCCACGTATTATAATGGCTTCTGTAGTTCTACGTAATGATTACGTTGACGTCTGATGGTAAATATTGTTGTTTCTATGTTCTTTTTAGTCGCTCTTTCTCTCTCTATCACGGTGTCCATAAACGTCTTTATTTTTCTGATGGTTTCTCTTTACATCTAGTTCGATCCGGCTACTTTTGAGTTCATTCTTTTCCTGTTCATTTCTAGCGTTGTTTCTCTATCCAAGGCGTCTACGCGCGCCAGCTGCTTGCGTCAAAACCATTGCTTTCTCACATGTCCTGGCGCTGTTTGTATACATCTATATTATCCGTCATTTCTGGCTTCACTTCCTAGTCATTAGTCATCTTTCAAACAATCTATCCATGTATTATTTTGTCCTCAGCATGACATCTTTCCAGATAGTCTTCTACGTTCTACTGCATTTGCAGTTTTTCAAAGTAATAAAAGGGATATGATTTACCCATTCCTCCTCCACACTTTGTAAGCGTACTATGTTTGCCGTTTTCTGAATTTTTACTGCATTACCTTTTAACTTCTGCTTTGTAAACCATTATTACAATATAATTACAAGTGGGTTATCCCGAGGTTTCCTCACATTACCATTTCCACTAATGACTCTTGTCTAACATTTCTGCATTCATAAATATACTAACCAGTGAACGGAAATAAAAATACTAACATACAAATGAAACTATATTTACAAACAAAGCAATTGTTACGATAACAGTAAAAACTTACTAATTCGTATTTGACCAACTTAATTAAATCGTCACAATGTCGTTTCTATTGTCATTTTAGTGAAGTTCAAACATGAATATGTATTGTTTAAATAACTCATTACTGACTCAAGGACTTTTAGTTTTTACAATGGGTTGTTCTACTCAGCGGTTGAAAAAAGATATTGCGATATACTTTCTTGCAAGGTTACTTTTTCTGCTACTTTTACGTCCACGTCAATTTCGAGGTTATTTACGAGGTTCTCCTTGTAAGACTTATTTTGTATGTTCTTTGTAAACTCTTGTAAAATTTACCCTAGTAGCTGTAATGTAAGCACGTCGTTCTTACTAACACAATAAGTGTTCCCCCCTTAAATACCCCCCTTCAATAAAGGGAACCTTGACATTGAATGTGAAAACCTTGACCGGATACACGCGAAACTGTTAAGAATTGATGTCCTCTTAAGACAAATTTATGCTACTGTTGGTATAGAGCAAGGCTGGCCAATAGATTTTCCAGGTGAGCAAAATTTCTTAGACTGTGGCGGCGCCGGGCCACCGGTACTCCCATATTCATAAGGTTAATTTATACACAATAAAGACAAAATTTGCTTTATTGTACTTTATTTGTAAATGAAATAAAATAACAATTTTTTTTAAATTAATGTGAGCTGTGAAGAGGTTTTCCTGATAGTAATTTGTCGATATTTGGTTTTAAATCTGAAGTTGATAGTACAATCAAATCCGAAATGTGTTTTGCAGTGAGAGATGTGCGATATTTATTTTTAATGTATGATAGAGTTGAAAATGTTTTCTCACACACATAGGTGGATGCAAACCGGCTTAAAATTTGCATAGCAAGGTCGCGCAATGTTGGGAAATCTTCACTAGAAACTTTTTTCCAAAAATTTGCAAAACTTTCTGTTAGCTGCTCTGAAGATACAGTTTCGGAGAAAATTTGTTTAAGAGCAGTGTGATTTTGAAGATCTGTCACTTCAAGCTAAAACGGCTTTTTCTTTTTAGCCAAGAGTAAAGATATTTCATACGATGTTTTGACCATGGCTTCCAATTCGTCATGTTGTTTTACAAAAATATTTTGCTGTGAAAATAGCTCTTTCTTCTTTTTCTTTATAAAATCTGTCCTTAAAGCTGACCCCACTGGATACTCTTTTTTGAATTTCGAATGGTTTTGTTTGAAATGCCGCTCTAAATTATATTTTTTAGCAACAGCTACTGTGGCTGAGCAAATGCGGGCTTTGCTCTCGGTGAAAAGATATTTTGTTTCCCATTCTTCGTGAAACGTCCGAGAGTTATCCTTTATTTTTGATGTACTAGGTTTGCTGAGGGCCATACTAAAACAATAGATTTTACTTGTGAACTACAGTTTACGATTTTAATATGGAATGTAGGTAAGTAAAATAAAATAATTGATTTGGAGAGACACAAGACGACAATATCAATAAAACTTGACTAAATACCTACTTACCTACAGTTATAACATAACGCACGATAAACACACAAAAACTTAAAATGGTAGGTAGGTATCTAAATCAAAATCACAGCACGTACATAGTCATTTACCTGCAGAAAAGATGCAAAGTTTTTGTAGAATTTTTTCTAATTTTCAAAACAAATTGTCACCAAACTGATTTTATTATTGTAGTACCTAATCCAATGCACCCGAACATTCAAGTAAAATTGGTACGTAGAAGTAGCGACAACACCCGAACGACGCGGATCGGTTGCGCTCGGGCGGGCATGTTTTCGTTTTAACCGACCAATCAGGTGGAGGCGGCGACACCGCGCGCCCCGGCATGCCGCTGGCGGGCAAATTCAAATGCCTTGGCGGGCCACTTCGTGGCCCGCGTGCCTGGGTTTGGCCAGCCTTGGTATAGAGGGTGTTTAAATGTAGATGTGTCTGTTCTGAACATACGTACGTGTGTCCTACTTACGTTTGTTGTCGTGAGTCCTTCGTAGACCTTCGCGATCGTTCGCCAACTAATGAGCTTCGTAACAGGATTTACATTGTACCGATCACATTAATTCATCTTTCTGATCTTTTGCCATAACTTTCTTGAATATGACTGATAGTGTCCTTGCCTTAAAAGTGGATAATAAAATTATTCTGCTACGTTGGACGGTTTTCAAGACATTTATCTACAAATTGGTTACGCTTACGACAGATTTACGTAATGTTAATAGAGCTATTTAGCTCATAAGTGAAAATCTAGGGCTTAGGCAACTTACCATAAACCCAGTTTATTTCATAGCTAACCTACTTCTCGAGTTCTCACTGCTTTTATAATCTGTATGCAAATTCCTGTTATGGAGTACTTAATCTACTACTAAATACAATCATTGTTTCTCTGCTAATGAGTGATGCAGTTCCACGATTGTGCTCGTCATGCCACCTAATAACGGTCCACGACGATTGTCGATGACAATTCATGCGTGACCATCGGACAAATGCAAGACGGCGACGTTGCCTTATTTTCTCAGAATATTACATTAAAATGGTCATGATGTTTACAATAAGTGCAGTACTAATCCCTCTGAGCTAAGTGGACTTTGATAACGAGTAAACGTGGAAAACTTCTTCTTGATTTATCTTGATCTTTCTGAAGAAGGCTGTACGGAATGAAAACGTTTTCAAAAGCTGTCATTTGAAATTCTGGAACGTTTCACACACAAATACTCCGTCTTTGGCGGCGTGCTTTAGTATTGAAAGGGGTGTCTTGAAGATGTCTTATGTTAGGGTAGGTTGAAGGTTCTTTTTCCCGTTACGTCGGAGTAATCATGGCATTCGTGTATTGTAGTTCGTGATCTGTCTTCGAAAAGAACACATAAAATTGTATAAAACCATATAATACACGGCCACGTTTCACATTATTAAATGTTAAGCCGCATTACCAATTTGGTTTTTATCTATGAAGTTAATTATGTAAATTACAAGTCTTTTTTTTATTTGCCATTTAGCACTACTTACTGCGTAGTTTTTGTTTGTGCTCTACCGTAGTTTTTCAACGGTCGAGTGATTATGACCGCACCATGCCACGATTCAGCATTGAATTTATAAGACAGTTGCAGATTAAGAATTTCTTTAATTAAACTTCAGTATGATAAGAAGTGGACATGACATTACAAGTGTTATCGCAACATTATATTTACTTCGTGGCAACAGCTAGGTAATAAAAATAACTCCTCGTGTTGATACACAGGACAACGCGTTATTGAAAATAATTTTTAAGACAACAAAGTTCTTAAGTGGTATATAGACGTGGCCCGTGACCTTTAGTCTCCACGTCTTTAATGTAACGAATGATAAAAACTGACTAATATAGAAAGTAGTCAAACGAAGAAACAGACTCATTCGCATGAGTACAATACGGTCAACGTATCTTGGCGCGTCTGAAGTTAGCTGTTTGGCTGCGCAGTGGAACTTTTAGGAACAAAATTGTCTACTGCGCAGCTAATCGGCTAACTTCAGACGCGCCAAGATACGATGACCGTACTGTATTTAAATATATTTTCACTATCTTTTGCCCGCGACTTCGTCCGCGTGAATGTCGGTTATCGTGGACGCAAACGAAGTTGTGGATTAAAAAGTAGCCTATGTCCTTCCCCGGGGTTCAATATCTTCATGACAAATTTTATCAAAATCGATTCAGCCGTTTCACCGTGAAAGCGTAACAGACAAGAGTTACTTTCGCATTTATAATAATTATTAAGTGTGGATTATTCCATCTAAATGTAAACCTTCTTTATATGTCTGTTTAATGCACAAACAGCATGCTGTTGTCTTTTCATCGCTAAGCACACCAGCCATTATGGCAACGAATACGCGCAGAGTTCGTTGATCCGATCCTGCATTGTCTTCGTGCATCAACTTCTATCACTTCCACTGATTGAAATGTTTTGCGCACCTAAATACGAAGATAGAAGGAAAAAGTAATATAATGGCAAATGTGCTAGAAATTAATGTAATAATGTAAATGGTCATCAGTCGAAACACATGGCCGAGAAACCCTGGAATGTTATCTAACTATTGCGTGTTTGGTCTATCGACTACGTGCAATGCAAGTAGTACCCACTGACACTCTTAGTGTACCCACTTTCCTCAAATAAACTAACTTGGAATAAACAGTGAGTAGACAAATGTATAACAATAATTAACGACAGCCCGACCTTGGAGAAAACAAATGGACTGAACAAATTAACGTCCTTATTAAAATTAAGCCTCCAAAAAGGCATTAAGAGCCATTTCACAAAATGATTGCGCTCGAGTTTAGGTAAAAGTCTACATCATTGTTTATATGTGCGTAATTATCCACTCAAACGCAATGTAAACAGTGTAACGCGAGAGTTAGACGTACGAGGCGATCTTGAGCCGTAATCGTAAAGTGATTTGATTAGAGATTTATGAAAAAAAAATCGATTTTATTTAGACTAAGTAATGAAGATTATTAACTAGATTAATAAGCAAACACAAATAAGTATGTTATGTAAATATTTAATAATAATTAAAAAAAACAAACACATTATTTTTAATTAACTGCTTCGTGATAATAAAATTGTATTCTTAGGCCAGGGTCTATAGTTACAAGATAACAAAATATGTTTAAATTTTTTTTTTTTAAATACAATTTACGTAAAAAACTAAAGTAAAATTATATAAAAAAAGGACATTAAAATTAAAATCTGAATAAAAATGAAAAAATGCAATTAAGGTAATCTGTAATCACTAAAAAAAAACAATTATAATTAAAATCAACAATTAGAATAAAAAATTGGATTAAAATAAAAGTTACTTAATATACCTTACTTACTAACAAAAGTTAAAATTAGACTAAAATGCCAATATTTAATTAAAATAACAAACAACGACACATATCAATAACGATATTAATTTAATAACAAAAAAATATTATTAACAATATTAATTTATGCTTTATCTAAATGAATATTTGCCGTAAAGGCATTGATCTTGGTTTTCTTGGATCTATGATTTCCGGCAATATGCAGTCCTGGTAAAATCGAATCAGTTTAGGTAACATTTTCGCCTGCCAAAAATCGTCGTCTCTCTCTACTCTTACTACTTTCAAAGGAAAGTTAGGACCTGTCCATACAGCAAATACACATATGTCTTTTTTTGCTATGTGCAACTGGCCTCTTGGTAGTACCAGTCGTGATTCTTGTTCATCTCGACTTGTGATGGGCTGTTCACTTTAAAACATTTCAGTTTCTTAGCTTGCAAGGCAGTATCAGGATCAATTCCAAAGAGTGAGCTTGGACATTTCACTTCCACTAAACCTTCACTGCACAATCCATCTGGTGTCGCGCCTAAATAAAAATATTCTTCATCTATAAAAAGACCACATTTCTCTATATTTGTATTTACTTGAACACTGAGTTGTTCCAATGCCTTAGGTTCATTGTCTCTACCATGTTTTATAGAGGTAATGTGGTCTAGGTTATCTATACTAATATTATAAACCTGAAGAGTTTGTTTATTTGGTTAAACGCGCTAATCTCAAGATCTACTGGTTCGAATTGAAAAAATATATTTGTGTTGGATAGTCCATTTACCGAGGAAGGCTATAGGCCCATGCGAAGCTGGGTCGGGTCGCTAGTACGAATATAAGACGGATTTCACAAGGGGAGCAGAATTCTGGTTCGCTCGCCTTTTGCAAATCTTAGCAAAGGAGGATGCAGTGAGTATGCACCTTTTAAGTTCAAGCCATAAAGAGCTTTCTGCTTGTAATACTGTAAGCTCTCTAAATTTCATGGCGTTATGAGGTCTGTTCTTTTAAATTGGTTAAAAACAGTTGTTTTCCTCGCTCATACTCTGGTTTCCATATCCGGTCTTTCACAATCCTTTCCATAGTGAGCATCTACTGGATTCAAATTTATTTTTTTGCGAGCACTGCCTGCACGTGCCATTACTTCTCGAGTATTTTTAGCTTGTCTCCTGGTTTCTAACAATTTTAATGACTTTCCTGGACTGGTGTTACAAATAGATTTGTAAAAAGTGTATTGTGGCTTGCCGGTGTTAAAAGATACCACTGCGGCATAGCATCGTGTAGTGTAGGAATCTTTCAAACGAAAAGTTGACCCGTTTCCCACCTACCATCTTAGCCACAATGCTATTGAATTGTTCTGCGCGATTATTGGTGTAGGCATGCAAAAGGCTTCGGGAATTATAGGCAAGTTGAGATGCGTTCTTTTTTAGCTTCAAAAAAAGCGTTGGTATTAGTGGGACTAGATTAGGCTCTTTTTTCTGTCATCTGTGCAGTAATAACTGTGACAATTAGAATGGTTCCCAAATATGTGTTGTGGGCTATTTAAAATGTCTTTTTGGAAGTTTTTAATTTTATTACAATGTGAGCTATTATTTTGTTGCCTATGTCTAATAGCAGCACGAACAGCAGTACGTAGCCTTTTCAATCGGTCCATATTTAAAAGTTTACGTTCGTTCAGAGGAATAGCAGTATCTTTTTGAAGTAAAATATTCTTTCCATTATAATTGCGGAATAAATGGTTTGTGCATTAAATTTTTTGAATGGGGATAACCGGGTATGGTCGACTCTCCAATATACTTTTATAGGTACTAGAATCGCCGTCTGCAATTAGTATGTTGGAAATTAAATTCGTTTTTTCGTTAAAAGGATTGACTTGATAGCAAATATTCTTATGAACCAGTATTCTAATTTTTAGTCGTATCGTCATTCCCACCTTGTATAAGTCTCATGTTAAATCAATCATAATTAAAATAGAAAAAATAAATAGGTATCTTGCTTCTGTTGCTTTTTTTAAAGCTGCAGAATGAAATGAAACGTTTCCTTTTTTTAACGCAACGGTATACACAATCCTTGCGCCCCATTGCTAAACTAAGTAAACAAAAAAAAAAATGTATAAGTGTCGAATTGAGAACCTCCTTCTTTTTTTGAAGTAGCTTGAAAATATATAATTATTCTACAAACAACTAAAATCTTACATACATACTTGATAATAAATAATTACTTTATGAAAAAAAATACAAAGCGAATCAAAACTAAGTGGTCGCAGTATAAAAATGACTTCGCTGTATGAGCGCTCGACAATCAGGACGCGGGATAAAATTACACAGGTACTTCCTTGATGGGCGCTTGCTCCGTACTAATCGGTGCCCACTTGCGTATCGTAATTTATTGTAATTTAGACTGATGTTCAAATCGATATTTTGACAAATTTAATGCTAGGATTTTCAAAATAACTGCAGAATTCGATTCTCCAAAGAACACAGTTTCTTTAGAAATAATTTTATTTTTATAATTACTTCGTATTCAAACCAAAAATCACGATTAAAATGCAATGTAAAACTTAAAAATTGGTCTAACGTTTTATTTTTTTACTAAATAATGGTAATAAAATTCAAGAATCTGTTTCATTAAATGACGACTAAAATATATGTCTGATGCTGAATGTATTTTTTTTAGCTTTATATATAAGTATTACTCATAGATAATGGACTCTGAAATTGACTCTGCGGCGATTTTTCTGTAAAATGGTTGTGGGAGATCTGTCACTACAGATCAAGCAAGTCACTTTTAGTAAATGTGATACATTAAACGTAAACACAAATGATTATCCCATGTTTTGCATGTGTTCAATAATTCCTGGGTATTACTTAAGATGGTAAAAGAGGAGCCTAAAGTCTTAGAAACTCGTGCAAAAGCGTGAAATGGCTCTTAAGAAAGTGTCTTTGTGCTTGAAATACAGCTGCCGTGTACCAGGATCGCATGAAGTAACAGACACGCCTAAAGTATTCTTTATCGGATTAACCATCAGGCTGTTTATTTTGGCTCCTCCACGCACTTGTTTTCCTGGTAACATTTTGCGATACTTAGAATCACGAGGCAAATTCCGCGCAATACAGGCGTGTCCTTCTTATTTTACTGACTTTGGGATATCTGAGTTGAGGTTACAAGGAAAGACTTTAGACCTAAAATATTCATAGATGTTTTTTTTTTTACTTTTTTCCTGTTAAGAGTACTCTATTGCCTTGATTTAGTAGAGCAAGTGTTCCATCTTCATTGATAAACGTGTATGTACTTCCTTTGTTCGGTTTATATTCGACTTTACCCTTGTGTGCCTTTCTCTTAGAAGTTTCCGTTCGAGTGACTGACTTTCTTAATTTTTATTTCGACCTTGCGCAAGATTCCTCTTTTCAAGATATTTAACATCCCTTGTGGTTTACGGTATAGCCAGGACATTCATCCATCAACTTCAACAATGCCTAAAATTATCTTTCCGAAGCCTATAGTCTCCGCTGTGGAATAATAGAGTAACCTTTCGAGCTATTGAGCTCTTCAATAAGGTTATCTGGGGGGCGATCGCGCTAAAATATCCCAACCGAATCAAAACTGAACCATAACCGAAATACAACTTTAAGTACTTTTCGTATCGCGCTAATGCGTTGACATATGGTTGAACCGAAGTTCGACTAGAATAGAGACGCAACCAAACCATAACCACAATTTGTGTTAAAGTTAATACGGAGCAACTTTTTCTGAATTGGTTTAGAATTTTTGTGATAAAAAGTAAGAGGAAATCGTTAAAATGATGAATGGATGTACCTAGACTTCATGGAAACGGCGCACGAGTATGATGCGGCCATTGTGCGAGCCCAATAAAAAAAAATCTGAGTGCAAGATTACAAAGAGTAGCTTTCAAGTTAGGTGAAATGCAGTTCTTTAAGAGATATCGAAAAACTAAAAATAATAAATCAAATAATAAAAAATTAAACACACAAATATAACAAAAAAATAAATAATAATGAAAATAAAATAAAAGAGAATAAATGTAACTACTATTAAATAAATATTAATAATCGATATTAATATTATAAAGAGGTAAAGTTTGTAGGGGGTAATATCCGAAACTCATGATTTAAAAATTCTTTCACCAATAAGAAGCTACGTTATGCCTGAGTGCAGTGCATTGGCTATATTGCATTATCAAAAAATATGGGATCTTTGAAATTCACGCGGACGAAATGGCGGGCAAAGTGCTGGTAAATAATATAAATACAAACCAGTCACAGATTGAACTGAAAACTTATTTTTAATTCAATTATTTTATACAATATACTAAACGTATCTTTAAATATTTGTAATTTTAAAATTAAATACTATTATTCTAAGAGAATTGAAAAACTTACCAATGCAAAATAAACGTATTCACAGATTTTTTAAATATATTTAAAACACGTATCACTCCACTTATCGATTTTTATTTTATTTTATTTTGGCATCAAACAGTCATACACAAACAATATAATTCTTCAGACAGTTGGTTTCTAATCCTTACAATAGACCTACAGTGCCATGTCAACAATGTGACCGAGATGTTGAAAGGATACTACTAAGGTATATAGGTAACCACTTGAAATCATATCTCGATATTTTTTTTGGTCAGCACTCCAACCAAAGTAACATAACTCAAACACAAGTGCTGTCAAAACGCTGAGTGGACGGTCGATTATGGTTACGATACTAGTTTACAATGTCCATACTAGGATACACATCCAATATTTTGATTATGACAATGGTTCAGTTTCAGTTCTACTTTGGTCATCACTTAAACTTTAGCGCGATACCGAAATTTCATTCAACCGAACCAAAACTGAATTACAGTCAGAGCTGAACCAAAACCGATCTTTAGACATTTGTTCATGTTATAAAATAGCGCGATCGCCCCCCAGTTCGTCCGGTTGTAGGTGTAGACCGACGGTGGTATCGAGTTGTTAACCCTGTGATAACCCGAGCCCCGAGAGTCGATATTATACATACAGGCGCCGTAAGGGCACTCATGGATGGACTATCGCTTGGCGGATACCAATAGCGATAAATTGATTGGTGATCATGTTTGTATGCACTCGACTGCATAATTGTTATCAGCAATTACTGATAATTGAAGTTGATTGAGTTTGAAGGAAATAATTTCGTAGTTATCGAAAGTTATAAATAAATCTGATTTCATATTTATTGTAATACTAGCTACCCGACCCGACCGATAAATGGACTATCCACACAAAAATATTTTTTTTTTAATTCGATCCTGTAGATCCTGAGATTAACGCGTTCAACCAAACAAACAAACTCTTCAGCTTAATTAATATAGAAGATTGATTTGGCTGGGTGGAAACAGTTCGGATGCAGTTGCTTCCATGAATGACACTTGATAATCCGAAGATTAGATTTTTCACGAATATCTTTTGCCTCTTCTAGGAGCAATGGGGTTCTTGTTATAGACAAAATTGAGTAACGCGGTTGCGCTCGACGTTGTTGTGTCGCGTATAGCATTCGCTATTTCATATCGATGTTACAAACCGACTTCGAATTTCGATAGCGATTCCAATATTCAGCGTAATCAATTGAGCTAAATGTTTGTAATATTTAAATCACTCTCAATTCCAACATTTCAAGTGTGTAACATCTTATTTACTCGCTTTCTTGTTTCTAGGTCTTGTTTAAATACTAAATTGTCTTCAAGCTTTCATATGTATGCAAATTCTGTCTCGCCCTTATTTCTTTACCTAAAATGTTCAATTTCAATGTAAATTGTATGATAGGGTATCATTAGAATCTGTGCTCAGTGTTCGGGTCGTTGCTTGTGGTTGAGTTTGAATTTCTTGCTTATTATGGTGCATTCGGCTTGTTTGAGAAAGCAATAAATTCTTCAAAGTATTAGGTATATGGAAAAATAGTTCTGTAGCTGACAAGCTGTATAATCGACAGCCAAGGCGTGCAGTGGGCGTTACGTTTATTTGTTGATAAATACAAATATTAGAAAATAACTTACTCTTCAGATTCCCTACATTGTGCGACGCTACAAATTCTCAATGATTTTAAACGCGTAAATCATTCCGTAGCTAATTTCACAAATGTTCGATGCTGTGAAGAAGGGGAATGCGTCCTTGATAATGGCGTCGGTACTATTGTAACAAACAAAAATATTGGTACGTATACTAAAAAATACAATAGCCTATCGAGCATCGATGTGATCATAAGTGTACGACGTTTGACGTAATAACAGAACCGGTTGCATAAAAACTACTAGACATGAATTTTATTGGTTTGTAATGGAAAGTTTTGAACTATGCTAAGATTTTTATAGTGCCATACGATATAACTCTTGAAATTCAAAATTAAAGGGATGACAATACGTGTCTTCTAGTTTTGATTTTTTGCTAGTCTGCACATCTACAGACTGATATAATAAGACTTCTGATCTCTTATCATGATTCAAATCAAAACTTGCCCTCGCCTTTTATACGGCAAGCCTTACTAAACATTTCCTGCAAAAAATGGTATCCTGTTATGACCCAAATAATTTTCGAGTCTGCACATCTACGGACTGATATAATAAGACTCCTAATAAATACTTGCTAACGCTTTTTTATACAGCAAGCCGTAATAAATATTTCCAGCAAAAAATTGTATCCTGTTAAGACCCAAATAATTTTCGCACTCGAATAACCAACACCTACGTGTGAATCAAAGAACTTTACATATCGGGAAGTGACTCACGCTTACAGACAACAAAAGCTAAGTTCAACGCCATTCCCTCATTATGGTAATTGAGTTGACATTTAAAAACGTATTTGTCTTCCATTGACTTGCGTCTATTGAACGGTTTTCCTTTGACATATTTTGGGACTGCAGAGATTCTAATGACTTACTTAACATCTAACTCTTCAAACATCATTAAGTGTTTCGGGAACTTTCCCCTCATGTAGTCACCGATGTTGCCTAGCACAATGAACTACTGAACGTGGTTTGTCTATGTTACGCAACTGTGCGGGTTCACCACCTTTCACATTTACTTCGACTCAGCCACCTTTAGGCTTCGTCATCGTGAGTCCATTTCTTCTTAATCTTCACCTTAATATTATCCAGAACCGTTTCATAACTGTGGCGGATATAGATAAGACACATCGCGGCATCGTCTGGATAAAAACAAAATACTCGTTAACTTACGCTATCAATTTCCATGGCTCACCGAGCAAACATCTCGTATAGTTAGTACCGGAATAATAAATCTCGATTACATCTCGGCACTAATTCAAATCGATTCGATAACAATCGAAAGCGTACAATACGTACTACGTCCATTCATCGTATGAATGACGTTTATGGTTCAAATGGTCAGTCGCGACTTGGTCGCCCGATCCCTGCGGAGGTCCAAAGTCCATGTTTTTATTTGGTTTCAATTCGTCATGATGTCACTGGTGAATCTGGTGCTATGTTACAATTGATCGAGTGGACTTCGCCCTGTATTGTGAGCCTGGCGCATGTCAGACTAAGGCGAAGTGCAGATAGCAGAATGCGTTGGATAAAATGTTAATGTGCAAACTGATGCGACGAATTTCGTCGATACATAACAGGTGGTGCAAATATTACCTAATATTTCAAATTATTTTGTCGGTATTTACGTCATGGAATATATTCGTGTTACAAGTATTCATAACGGATGCAAATATTGATTTAACCGTTGTTTTGCCGTCATAACATTTCAGTGACATTTCATTGGAATGACCTACGGTCCACAGTTCGACTACACTGCCATTGTAGTTGACGTAGTGTTTATATTCGTTCTGTGCTCGGGTTTAATTGAGACCGGTAGTGTCCATTACTGTCCATCACGTGCCTGTCTTTATTCCCAAGTTGTGTGCGGTCGTGATAGCCCGTGCCATCAAACTGTCTGGCTGTGTGTTTACCAAAGTCGTCTGCAGCATTGTAGTGCGCGATGACGTGAGTATTATGCATGATTTTGGTAATGTTAATTGTAATTGCAGTAATACCATTACGATAGCGATTATGATAGTCATAATGTATTGTTAGGCATTGTATAATAATTTTGTTAGGACTTGGGACGGTATCGTTAATATTCTCTTAGAGGAAGACTAGTAGTACTATCTGGCTGCTACGCCAGATGCCAAAAACTTTTCAAATCCTTGAAAATGGCCGAGTTTGCGGCCTTGTAATTTTGATAAACCTGCCGAAAAGTCCACGTGTGTTTGACTGTATGAGCAAAAAGTAAACTACTGCTTATTGTCAACCAAAGACTTAAAAATAAACAAAGGTTTTCATTACGTGCCCTTCTTAGTTTTCATTAGAATTAATTGTTCTTGTCTACACACAGTAGGACACATAATGAAGATAAGTTGCAAGCATTAATTGTTAAATGTTAATTAAAAGGCGCGAGCTTGTGTAATTCCGTTTGTCAGCTTTGCACGGACGGAATTTGTTGACGCGACACGCCTCACGAGTGTTACCTTTGAACTAGTTTGTTTGTTCTAAATATACGTAATTTCTAGTATTACGTGTTAAATGAGAATACAGTGTACAGCTTAGTATGTCATATTTCTGTGAAATTGCTTATCTTAGTGAACAGACAAACTACCTGACCTGACGAGTCATAATAAAGGGTAGACAATATAATAATTTCTGCTGAATATTTGAAATCTAAAACCTGTCTGTTCGAAGCCAACGTAATACACTATTATATGAAATTGTGAGCTGAAACATTTTGTTAAGCATTTTAATATCCGGCATCGTCGAAAACGAGCCAATTAGAAGGAGGGTTTATTTCGCGCAGATGTCGAACACGGGCAGGTAAACAGCTGATAATATAAAACTTACGTTGGCATAAACCTTTAAAAGAAGGTCGTTTTTTACAATGAAACTAAAGAATGCGCTACATTGAACATAATGACTGAATAACAATTAGAGACAATGTACTAATAGCGCAGAATATAATTGGAGTATTAACGTGTTCGTCTCAATGTATGTGTGTGTGGAATTAATTGGACTAATCGATCTACTTAGACTGTCTCGACTTCTCGGGGTTCTGACATCTCGTCTGGAGCAGACACGTAGGTGTAGGTATGTACCTACCTTCTGTCACTTGGGATTACTGAAACCAAAGCTATGTACCACAGTCCACAGATTGACTACCTGATATGTTTCAGCATAATAAATACTGAATGTAATATCAAATTATAATGCGTCTCTCTTGAGGCTGGGACAAAATAAAATTGCATTTTGAATAGCAGATGTAATGTTATTAATTCATCGGAGAGAGAAAAATCTCACCTAATTTGCTAAGTGCTATTTCAACCTTTCGTAGACATTCCTGAATTTTCCTGTGTCCTCATTCTGCCTTAGTTCCTTTGTATTTTCAGACGTCCTCATCCACAGGCTATATTTGTATCATAGGTAGGTATAGCGTGTATACTGTACGTCCTATTAGTCAGGGGTAAAATCCAGCAACATATATAGGTGTATTATCTATTACTTATTATGTTGGTGTTCTGCCCTGACTTAAATACAAAGTACAAATTCTTCACAATTGACGAGACGAGACAACACAAGTTTCTCTGAAATTCGTCATTGTTTTGACATCCTTCATATTACGATTTGAACTTGCAACTTGCTGAACTTTAGACAAACAGTCATGTGAATGTCTGTATTTATATTTAACCTTTAATTGTCTGTACTTCCCCCATAAATCTAAATAAATTCGTGTTAATTAATGTTTCTATTTTAGTTTTCCTCATTACATAATCTTTACATACAAGAAATTAATTTATTTTACCAATTTTTTCCTTTGCTGAATCATAAAGTCCACAGGATAATGTAATATAAAATCCTTGCATGTAATAAAAATTTTGCACAATTACTTCAGAATAGTTAGCTACTGCAAGCAGCAAAGTAAACTTATAGGTAGCAATTATCTGCCATCTCTATATCTGTAAGAAAAAACGTTTTAGAAAATGGATATCCCCAAGCAAATAATATTATTATGAACTTGATAAATTAGCAAGAGATACATATAAAATCTGACCAAATATTCTGAGCTAGAATTATTAAACAAGAAATTGCGGAAACTTACGATGAAGATATAAATATCGACAATTTCAACCTTGTTTTTCCACAAACACGTGCTACCAAATTGAGATCAGAGTCCATAGTTTAATTAGAAATACTCTAGGGTCAGTATATCAAGGGCAACCCAATTGTAACATTCGTAACGTTTATCTCTTAGTTAATGCTCTTTGTTGACTAACAGCAGATTACGATAGTAACTGCATGACTATCGAACAATTTGAGCAGCAGATTAAAGGTATTCATTAGTGCTTAATTCTTAGTGTGGCATTGGAACTGTGCTCGAATAATAAATAATAAAACTTCTGTTGCGAAAAGTGAATTAATGGAGTAATACACCTATGTATTACTCCATTAATTCACTCTCGTCTAATCGCGTAATCCATTCTCTAAATCCTGTCTGTAAAGCGGTCTGGCTATTTTCGTCTAACAAGCTTCCTTCGACAGCTGAGTAGGATGAAATTTGCATTCCCACGGTCGTATTGACCAGCTACGTGGTCAAGTTCATGTTTTGTTTCATTGTCTTCGACACTTGACACGTTATGCAGTGCTTTAAACGAATTTATTGGGAACATTATTTGTTGTCCTGCGGATAAAAGTCACTTTTTCAAATGTTGACGAAACATACAACTGTATCTGTACGCAAACATTTTTCCTGATGCATTAACTTATTCAATTTGTCATTTAGTTAAAAGTCCACTCACAAAGTATACTATCATGCGTAGTCACATAGGACCTATTTTCGCTCAACTGTGCGTCTAAATCCTAGATTGGTGTTGATATCAATACAAAGTTTGACCAGTATGGAGTATTTCGTAGGCATCGCTAAAATTAGCCCATGGGGGCTCGTCGTTGACGTAAAATCAGCCATTGTTTGTACTAATAATACACCTTGTTTGTTTTTGATCTGGGTTCATAATTGAGTTTGAATTTTGCGTTCTAAGCTTTCTGTTTTCGAAGATATGCTTTCTATTTTGTTTGTTGTTGCTGTAATAAGTTTTCTGTATGTTATTCCACGTAAAACTTTAATATTAGGGAAGGTGTTATCATTTTTTGGTCTTTTCTACTCGATCTGAAGTTTATTTTTTGTGCTTGTATCTATTCACTTATTACTTTTAGTGACATATTTTGTCATGTATCATGAAGATAGCTTTTCTAGATTAGAGGCAAACATTTGTTTTTTATTAGGTTTATACCCTAACACAATATTGGTTTGTTGAACTGTTACACACGAACAATAGCCCAAAGTTCTGCTTGGTTTCAACATAGTAAATAATACTGGAAATCTCTTATCTCTGAGGAATGGGACTTGGATTACATTGATTTAGAACTTCTTTTGCACTTATCGATATACTTATTCGATATTTAGATATCATCATATACATATTAGATATTACGATCAGCAAAAATCACGCAAATTACTCCAATATCACGTGATGCTTCGTATCACTTCGTTTTAAATATAACCAGCTGTTATCACTACAAAAATAATAATATCTACAAAATTTAATCATCAATATACACAGAAAAGTTGTTTAATTTGCAATGTCATTCATTTACTCATTAATGAGTCATTGTAATTATTAAAGTTAATATTGTGAAATAACATTATCATTCGTCTTTACTACTTATATAATATATCCTATTCATATTCCTGTCATGCATCCTAATCACCCTCTTTAAAGTAGAACTCGATAACATCTGATATAATTTGTGTCTCAGCAATAAGATTCATCGATTTACTGAGTATCAATAGGTGCATTAGTATCGATCGCATTCTCGATATCTATAATAACAGCAACATATTGCATCGATTCAGCAGCGCTGTTGGAAACCCGAGTATTTCCGATTGATCTCGTTATATGAATTGATTTGATACTCCACTGTATTAGGTACGAAATTGTGTTTTACCTTTGAGATGTCAAGTAGCGATATGAAATTGCTTGTTTTTACTAATACATTCTTGTTTGTTACAGGTCGAAGCACACAGAGATGTTTATAGACGAAAATGAGACGTGAGTTACTTTTCTCTTTTATTTATCTTTAGTTAACAATATACAGATACGACCTTTTCGACCAAATATGTCACTGTCATCAGCTGTGTCTACAGGTTTGTTTGGTTTGGTACAGGTTTGTTGATCATAATTTATTTGCCTTCATACAAACCTATACAATTTATCCTGTTATAAACGACATTCAATTAATATACAATCAATAAATTAATCCGAGTCACTTAATACAGGATTCTCAGTCACAACCCTTGCCATTTGCAGTCTTATTTTCGCCCACTATTGACTATACTAACATAGTTACATTATTAATCACCTCAATTACGGCTATAAAAGTTGACAACCACAATTATGATAATTGTTTCGAGTGCATTGTACAATTTGGCGTGTTTAGTCAAGGCCGGCTTATCGGTCGTGTTTGTTTGATAAATGAATATGTATTGTGGACCAGGTAGCCAAAGGATTATTTGCAGTAGTGACGCGAATTTTATGTACACTTAGAGAATATCCTGGATTAAGTATATGTCAGCTGTTGGGGGATGATATTATAGTTTTATTTTTCATAAAGAACGTAAAGAAACATCGGTCGAAAATTGTAAATATTTAAAATTGAAGAGAGCTATGGGGCAAAAGCTAGGCTAGGTGAACGTAACGCTATTGCTGTACCAATTGACTACATCCGTGACTCAGGGGACGAAAATAAAAATCGATGGAGGGTAATTTTATTCTATGCAATTTCCTGATTTATGTAAAACACTTGTAACTCGACATTTTCGCTGAAACATTTTGCTATTGCGTGAACGTTTATCGTTTTTCTAAAGGGTAAAAGTTCATCCAGCAGCAAACATTTTCAGCGAAAATGCATGGTGGGTAAAAGGTTGCCCAATAGAAATAAACAAAAAAGATATTTTGGAGCCGTCTATATTGACAACGTAAACGTAATAGCCCATCGGCGTGGCGTAAATTTACGGCATCATATCTGGCCGTTAACAGCCACTGGTGGGAATGGTTTTCCCAATTTAGAGTTTGCAGCGCTGCAATGACCGATCGTTAGAAAATATTGCTGTAATACCTTGTTATCACTACGCTTGACCAGGTAATTCGCGATTTCAATTCAGTTTTTTATTTATTGTTTATACTAAAAATATGTACACGTGTTTTTCTAATTCACCCACTACGACAGGGGGTCGGAACTGTTTCTTCTAAACACAGGCTACCCTGTAGCCTATCTAGGAGAGCAGTAATCCTCCCACTAACTAGATGTAAGGCAATCATTATCCTTTGTTTACCTCACCATGTATCTAGTCTTAGTGAAACAATAAACTTTATTATTATTATTAAAATATAAGATAAAAGGAGGTTTCTGTTCATTCTCTGATAATATTCTACGCTATGAATGCCTCGTTGTTCTCATGATCGCAGGCAAATTGTTATTGGGTTTGTCTATTAGGAAATTTTCTCAGACAACTCTCCGGTCGTGTCGGACTGCCGTCCCATCGGACTATGAGAATAAGGGAAGAGGAGTGCACATGTGTCTGCGCACACACTTGTGCACAATAAATCCTAATCTCTGTTGTGATTAGCCGCCGTGACCGAAATTCGGTCGAGAGAACTATCTTATTAACTAGCTTTTGCCCTCGACTTCTTCCGCGTAAATGTCGGTTATCGCGGATGCAGACAAGGTCGCGGTTCAACAAGTAGCGTATGGCCTTCCCCAGGGTTTAAGCTATCTTCATACCAAATTCCATCAAAATCGGTTCAGCCGTTTCAACGTGAAAGCGTAACAGACAGAGTTGCTTTCCCATTTATATTAGTATGGAAGTATTAATAAGGATATTGCGCTTTTTATTATAAAAACAGGAGTATACAGAAAACTGTCTCGTTGAGATACACAACAAGAAAATGGTTATTATTTACAAGTCCGTGCTAATCTTGCAGCTTGCATTAAAATTTACTGTTTCTTAGATATTAACAGTGCTGGCTTAGTGCCAGAACACGGCTAGACGTCTCACTGGATACCACTTTTATTTTCGTTGTGAAGGATTTTTCTGCACTCCATGTATTTCTGTCTGTTGTTCAAATAACGATTAGAACGATTGACATTGAAAATATTAAAATACTTTTTTATTTTGTATAAAAACGACTTTTCCTACCTACTTCAAAAAGGAGGAGGTTTTCAATTCGGATGTTAGTATGTTTCTTTTTTTATTTATGTTCAGGCATAACTCCGTCATATAAGACGGATTTGCGAAAATATTTTTTTGATCGAAAGGGATTTATTCCGAAATGGTCCCATATAAATTTTATCCAAATTGATTCAGCGCTTTTTGAAAAAATCAACAAAATCTCAGAAAAATTACATAGATTGTCACGTTTTAGTTTCTTAATGGATTTTAAGGAAATACTAAAAAGCGGAAAATAACGAGTTTTTTGTTAAGTAATGTGTGTTCTGTGCTGAAGTTATTAATCACTTTTTTGTTTTTGAAGACGGTTTTCTTTTATTCGAAAGAACTTTTTATTTTCCGCTTTTTAGTATTTCCTTAACACCCAAATCCTAAGTCCAAGTTTCTATGGAATATTTTGGTGTCTGATAATAACTGTCGTTATTTCCAAACACAATGGCCACATTAACTGATAATTGTACGACTGACTCGGTCATTGACCGGAGATAATCCTTCTTGATAATAAATAGGACTCATCAACGAGTAGCTGTTGTACCTTGAAGTTAGCGATATATGCGACTGTAGTACTACGACACGACCAAATGTCGTTACTACGACGTGTCAGCTGGCTGATCAGTGGCATGCCTAGGGGTTAAGGTTAGGGCAAGCCCGATAGATTTTTCACTATTTGCTCAGTTACTAATTAGCACATATTATGCTAATTAATGTGGCGCCACTTGGGGGAGGCCTATGTCCAGCAGTGGACGTCTTTCGGCTGTAAATGATGAAAATGATGTTGCTTATTAGTACAAGCCCGGCTTTTCGGCTTGTCTGAAGATCCCGCCACTGTGGCTGATGTTCTGAAGGTTGTGAAGCTGGCTTACTGCATACGCAAATTAGCACTAGAAGGGCAGCCGTAAGCGCCCGAACTTTTTTTGGTGCGCGGTGGAAATCGTCATGGATTTCCTCTATCGTGGGTGTGACGGAGGTGCCCCTCCGTCACACCCACGATGCCGGGCTCTTACCGGCTTAAACCACCGCTGTGTTTCACCTCTGCCTATGGCCGGGGGTGCGCGTTTCGCATAAGCATTCACCGCTCCCAAGAACCCGAACTTAAGGATCCGCTATACACACAAGCGGTTCGGCACATTCAGTTCAGCAGTTTCAATGTAACGCAGCCAATGAGATGATTGTTAACTGCGTTTCGACTGAGTGTGAACCTCATCATAAACAGCCGGTCACTGAGTTAATAACCCATGTTAAGCAAGGATTTTATAGGCTATAGCTCGACCGCTTAACTGAGACCGTTCCTGAGGTAACTGCGCCGATAGTACTAATACTTACACTGTGAATGCGCGGTGCGGGAGAGGTGTGGTGACGTGACGCGAGAGCTCACCGAAATGTCAACTTGTGACAACTGTCACCCCTCCCGCACCGCGCAGCTACCTCAGGGACGGACGGTCTCAGTTAACCAATCTGGCAGTAACTAGTTTATACCTGCGACTTCGTCTGCACGAATGTGTTCATAAATAATATCTACTGGCCTGTAACCTTCGTAGATAATTCCTCGTTCTATTGCTGGAAACCATTTATGTAAATCCGTACAGTCGTTTCTGAGAATAACCCGAACGAACATTTCTCAGTGCGGCGAGGGACTTTAATTTATTACATGTAGTGATAACTAATATGGACCACATTAAAACCAACAATGAATAATTTGTCCCCATGTACAGAGGCACATCAAGCTACAACAATTTGCAACTTTATAACAAAAGGATAAGGTTCATATTCAATTGGGAATTGGGAATTTGACAGTGTGCTTTGGCTTGATGTGCTGTCTGTACCAAAATAAAACAGTAAATTATTCGTTATTCTGTTAGTCCTGCTGGGATTACAAAATACGAGGTTAAATATATAGGGTGACTGGTAATTAGTGTACGATACTTAAACACGTGATTGTGTTCATGATAACAAACAACTTTCCCGAAGAAAAAAATGTTTTTTGAACTGGTTCACTTTAGGTCACAGGCGTGCGCGCGCGTGCATTTCATACGGCTGTTGTGTTATTGTGATAAAAGTGAACCAGTACAAAAAACATTTTTGCTTCGGGAAAGTTGTTTGTTATCATGAACACAATCACGTGTTTAAGTATCGTACACTAATTACCAGTCACCCTATATATATTAGAAGACTAAAGTCCGTATTGTTGTTTACTTTAGTCAAACTTTAGGTAAATATTCTCTAGGTACGTAGTCTCCGATCACTGGTTATTTGTTCTTTCTCTTTGTTCTTCATATCGGCCGGAAGGTCCCTTATTCCGGAGGAAATTGCTAATATCTCTTTGTAAACATTTCCTTTGATACTTCCTCCCATCTCGTCAAGCCAATATCATTTTAACTACAATTCTAGAAATAGGTATATCTTTAGTATAACGTACTGTTCATTATTTCTAAAAAATTGGGAAAACAGACGTAGGTTTCAAATTTTTTTTTTAGCGAGTACATTCTGCAAGTCTCATATAATCTTGTATTGTCAACTCGGCTGATGTGATCTCGCTTGCGTTGTCACTACTACCATGCAACTCTGCACGTTGCACATGGCCAGTTCCAGGAACCCAGCAGAAACAATTACCGTCGCTTATTATTATTTTTCTTAGAACTAGATTAGCAGACACGATACCCTCATGGTCACGGTCTATCAGGAAACCAACTAACGTCGCGAACCGCCTGAATCCTACTTTCAAAACAATTGAACTACCAAATTCTGAGTGAACTGGATTAATAGGAGCCCATCTCCTCCAAATATAGTAGGTACTTAGCCCATATATTACCATGGTCTAAAATAATCATCAACAGCACGAAGACGTCCACTGTTGAAAAAGGCCTCCCCCACAGAACGGCACAACGAGCGGCAACCTGCCGCTTGCATTTACCGGCTACTCGCGACCTTGACGATTTCGTTGGTCTTGTCATTGTGGGGCAAACTCCCATCGGTTTGCCATAATTCCCACGCTTGGGTGGTGTCTTGGGAATTGCAGTGAGATTGTTACGTACACGGAAGCCGATGCTGCCCGGATTTTCCCTTAGTTGCCTTCTATGACACCTCGGGTTGAAATGGGTGGGCCGTGCTATTCTAGCCCAAATTTAAAAACAGCACGAGCAATTAAAACCTAGATAAAATGTTGATGAAGGTGACATCAATGTCATGATGATATTGATCAGACTTTCCATAAATCAATATAAATCTTTAAAAGCAATAAGCCAATCAAAGCTGTAGGTAATCCAAGATACTAGGCTCGATTTGTCAGAAATGCACGTTTTGATATATCCATTACGTTTTTAAAACACATATTTCCACATAAATTAGCTAAAGATAATCATAATAAAGACTAGTGTATTGGATACACATAATTATATTCGTATGACTAAAAGCAAGTCTGACTACTAATCATGGTTTATTTTCTACATAACGATATCTTTTGTAACACAAAAAATCAAACACGTGGTCACGTTAAAGATAATTATCTACTTTTCTATGTTCTATGTTAGGGGGGTTTGGTTTCCGCACTTAGTCCTTTAAATATGGACCATTGTACGTGAGCCATGGCGGCCGTTACACCAACCAGCCCACCTCCCTCCAGAAGCAGATCAGTCTCCTCAGGGCGTCCGCAAGGAAGCTTGGTGTTCCAAGGGTTTCCCTGCGGATCTGGGTGACGCCAGTGCACTCAAGGAGTACATGCGCCACCGTTTCCTCCGCCTCCATGCAGGCTCTGCACAGAGGATTGTCAGTGATACCTAAGGTGTGAAAGTGTTTGTTCAGTGAGCAGTGTCCGGTGATGGTCCCCGCCACCAGCCGCAAGCTATCTCTGTCCAGGTGCAGAAGGCGCTTGGTCAGCTACTTTACTGTGACGTGGTTTACTTTCAAGCAAATTAAAAATATGTAATAATAAAATCAGTGATTAAATTGATTAATAGTAAATAGTAATTAGCGCGCAATCACGGACTTATAATAAGTGAGTCATTGTAAAAAATTTGTTAATCATTGTCCTATCTGTCTAGGTTTGGCTTTTTTGGAATCTAATCTAAAATCTGTGATGTATTGGACCCGGACTGAAAAAAAGCCGTACGAATCGGTCAGTCATGGTTAAACCTTCCGCGGTCGGTCTGTGGATAGGTGACCATCTATTTCATACCGCGTAGTCAGAATCCAGAAATTCTGACAACTAGCCTCACCAAGAGGTATCGTGTTAACTGAGTAGTGGAAGTCCGACAGGCAGTTGCTCTATGTAAGACAATGGTATTCTACTACAACCGGTTAGCCTGGAAACCGACCCCGACGTAGTTTGGAAAGGCTAGGCAGATGAATGAACCTGGATAACAGTTACACGTGTCGCTGTTTTCAGAAAATTCTTCTGCTCTTTGGTGGATGGAAACAAATGATACAGCGATGCGTGTTAGATTCATTAAAACTGGACGCAAATGTGTTTTGATAACCCAGATTTAGTTTATCTTTTTCTCGTTATTAGAACGCTAGTAAAACCAAAAGATCGAAAGCACAAACAAATCGTAGATTCTATTTTGACGTAATGTACGCATAAGATTAGTTAGAAAAATTGCTTGGTTACTGGATTAAGCCAGTGTCATAGTATATCACAATCTTCTTCCTCTTGTCCTATGTTTTTTTCATACTTCTTAATTAGCCGTTTTTTCAAAGTTCTCACTGCTATTCTTGCCATCCAGCTTTCACACAATCCATCCAGGTTTTCGTTGGTCTAGATCCAAACCATCCGGTTGCACACTAACACTTTTCTTATCACATGCTCCTCGTTCCGTAACAAATATGATTACATTGACTTTTCTGTGATCGAATGGACTTGATTACATAAACTAACTGCAGACACTAGAGCTGTTGATCTTTGGTCAAGTGTCCACTAGGCTTGAAAGACGTCTTGAATATCGACACACACTGCCGCGGCACATCCGTCTCCTATTATTTCTATATCAGATAACTTATCAACCTTATTAATAGTATTGCTTGATAATTCGTGCATATAAGGTTTATCGTTCGTAATCCTGACTTAGTTGACCGCAGTGAGACGTACTTGCATGTTCTTGTGCTTAGTGAAATTGTGTCAAAATGGGAATGCCAACTAGTAGGAAGTGAGTAGTTCTAATTTTATTTTGTTCCAAGTCTACTTGGATTTTTTATTTTCAGAATTTGTATTTTTTTTTTCTTTAGTTGATTTCCTATCTTTTGGGCACTGTATCCGAAAACGTGGGTGAAAAAATGAGTTCAAAATGTTACCACAATGCTTTTAAAGTATAGTTGCAAAATAATATGCTACTAAAATTACACAAATACCGTTTTGGACAATTTAGGAAATAACGTGCTACTGTAAAATAAATTCAAGAAATTGTAGCAGTAAAATTTGTGAAGTAAACGGATTAACGTTGAAATTAAACTGAAAAATGCAAATCATGTTATACAATATGCCTGATAAACGACTACAAACTTTCAGGGGGTGTAGTACGCTCAACTTTATAAAAATAATGTCTAAGGTGTGAGCGGTATACAATTAATCCTTCCAGAATGACAACCATTAGAAGCTAATCGTACAGTAGCGTAACAGAGATATCGTAGCATTTTTTTTTGAACTAGGATAAGTTCATTAATCGTGAATACTACGATTTACTTTCATACGACTACAGCTCGAAACAAGTTTCCCTAACTGCAGGAGAATTTACCAGTCCAACTGGTTTTAATACTAGTACAATAACTTGGACGGAGGATCCTGACTGACTACCCGGTGAACAGTGACACATACTCGTCGTTTGACTATTACTAACCTCCATACGATGGCATTACCATTACTATCTGTATACTTACAAATCCTGACCTCTCAAATGGATTGCGTTTAACACGTCCATTAAACATTCGTCACTGGATCAGTGTTACTAAGTTCATACTGGATCCATTTGGATAGTTTTCAATTGTTTTCAGCCTAAAAAACGGCATCAATAACCGTTAGACTGGAGTCCTTATTTTCATTTCTTCTTCTTCTTGTTCTCCTGTCTGCTTCGGTGGGATGAAGAGAGAGGTGAGGTGTTTCTTGGGTTCGTCGCAATGTTATTCTCTTCGATTCTCATTCTCAACCGTCTGTCAGCATCTCTCTTTTTATTTACTGTTTTTTCCTTTCATACGTATATTTTTATCCACGTGTAATATTGTTTTCGAAGGACACCAATATCTTTGATAGCGTGTACAGGCGTGAATCGTTAATCATTGTTCTATTTTTATTATAACATAGATATTATTATTAATTTATAAGATATCGAATTAAGTCGTTATCTTGAGGAAATCTGGTATTAACAGTTAATTTCGATATTTCAAAAGCCATACATAACAGCGGTCCATATTAGTGTCGGATTATTATGTTACTAGTTATTATTATTTACTTAAATTTGTAAAAACCCTATAGTGACCATATTGCACAGGACTATAACCATTAACATCTAATGCTTCTGCAACAGCCTTCACCTGTCTGATAATATCATTTGAACTTAACTATTTTTTTTTATATGGGACCTATAGAACACTTGAATATGTTTTCCTCATTCAAGTATTAGGATATGGAATAGGGAATATTAAAGCAAGTTAAATTCTGGAGCCTTGCAATACCATTCTTGACATAAAACCCGAGTCAAGCATCCAATTTACAAGTACAAATATAGCACGTGTCCCTTCTAAAACGACAACCGTATTCCAGTGAGGATTTCGCACAATCCGTGCGGCTATCATGCGATTTACCTGATTTAACAAAGACAAACAGGTTCGCATTTAGCACTAACTTTCACCGCGGCTTGTTTCTAGCGCGTCCCGATCGGCGTCGGCGGTGCGGGTGTACCTCGAGTACTCGCCATTCGCCGTTATCCTTGTTACATAAGTTGAGTAATACCTCTGTATTGAGGTGCGTCCACAACGCAAGTATTCACGTGTTCATGACATTCTACTAACATTTAAGCTGCCACATTGTCCCGAACATTATAAGGCGTTTTTTTGACATCACCTTGTTGTGATCCCAATTTATTTATGTGTCGTTGGCGTATGTTTTTTGTTTCATCCTTCTTTATTAGCGTCATCTCTGTGTGCATTACCTGTATAGCCATATCATCTTTGACACAATCCACCTATTTGTTCCTTGTCACCTAGCCATCCACATTCATATTTACATAATTATGACCTTTTTAATACATGCTTCTTAAACCTCATTTACTTTTATGAATCATTCATTTTTTTATGATGACGCGGTTTCTAACTAAAACTGCTCCGTTGAAATTGTAAGAAATAGTTTAAACTTATGGTTGGACATAATATTTGGACTTTAAGAACTCTTTTTTTTTTTTTCGGATTTTCATCTCAGGTCATCCTAGGAGGTGGTCGGCTGCTTAACCGGACTTTCCTGTGGTGCCTTAAAAGTGGTTTTTAGGGCCTCCAGCCAGGGCAAAGACTTATAAACTAAGTGACTACGCTAAGGGCACCCCCTGTGGGGTACGAGCCTCGGCTTAGGGCGTCACTGAGAGAGGGCAGCAAAGGGACGGGCTGGATCGGGTCTCCGTTAATTAGGGGCTATTTTAAAGCTAAGGGCTCAGCGACGCGGGCTGGCAAGGGTCGGGGGGGGGGGGGGGACTTTTAGAACCACGTAAACGCTTGCTTTCATATTCTGTATGTACTCGTCTTTACACCATTAATGTTGAAAGGCTTTAGACATAATATTTGAACGTGTCAAGCGAAATGTTGAACTACGTTAGTATAAATACTCAATGTAAAAGCAATGATGCAGGAAGATGGAAAGGTATGATACAAAGTACAACGATACAATACAATGATACTGAATACAATGACAATGACTACAATGATATTGTCTTCGTATAGTTTGCTATTACAACAAGCGCACAGAGCATTATCTTATTGTACACGGTGTTACAGAATAATCAGTAGGCAGATACGTAGCAAGCAAATAACTATCAACATTATATATTATAAACTAGCGACCCAACCCGGCTTCGCATGGGCCTATAGCCTTCCTTGATAAATGGACTATCGAACACAAAAATATTTTTTCAATTCGAACCAGTAGATCCTGAGATTAGCACGTATAACCAAACAAACAAACTCTTCAGCTTTATAATATTAGTATAGATTAAAGTCCGTAGCACTGAGTTTGTTCGTTCCCCCTAATCACGGAAACTGCTGGAGCAGAATATTTTTTCGCTAATAAGAAGCTTCGTTGTACCTATACCCTGTTCACAATAAGATTAGACATAAACACAAACCTTTTTTACAGTACCTTCAACCGATTTTGACTTCTATTCCGTAGGCTTAAGGATGACATTAGAGGCAAAAAAGTGGTTACAATAACAACTGTTTACTGCAGTTGCCATTTGTCATGCTACCAACGCAATAGAAGTCAAAATCGGTTGAACGGACTGTAAAAAAGTTTTGTGTAAATGTCTAATCTTATTGTGAACAGGGTATACTTGAGTGCTACAGGCGATATAACAAAAAACTTTGAATCCGTTAGAAAATTCACGCGAAGTCGCCGGCATAAGCTGTTCAGAAATACACATAGATCCAGCCATAATAGGTATATAATTTATTGAAACAGATGATTTTCCCAGAATACGACTGGTACTGACAAGAGAAACTCAATATTCTAGACATAATATTATTTGTTTTCTCAAACTCCGAAGTTAGTAAACTTAATTAATATAATGAGTAAATAACTTGCCCCTAATATCATTATATATATTGAGGTCGAAGCAGACGAGTAAGAGAAGCTACTTACTAAGAAAACTTGTTTGTTGATGTTCGTGAACATTCAGGTTGATTTGTCTTAGCCTTTACGGTTTACTACACTTGATTACCCACTTGAGGCTTTTTGATTAAAATACCGCTTCTGGCTATTGTTAAAAGACAATGAATAGTGCTTGATTCTACATAAGTAAACCTAAGTGAATTCATCGTCGATGTTTTGTCAAATCAATAATGTTCTATGTTGGGTACCAGTGTACCACTGTTATTTTGAGTGCTCGGAATCCTTGAGAAGGAAGGTAATTTGAATAACAATAACTTAATTCTAATGGACAAAGTAGGTATTGTTGGCACGAGGAAAAACGAAAATCTAATTTATAATTACATAATGATTCGCAGAAAGAAGGAATATTTATATTATATCATATTTACATGAAACCTTGGAAATGCCAAGGGAAAAGACGTCTCGTACTAGTAGTCTCTTCAGTAGTTTTCACGAAAAATCTGAACAAGACTGATGTGCAGATGCGACAGCGCACGCCTTGATGGCCTAACCTAATGGTCGGACCTTTTGCTTTATTTAGGGCGTAGACGTAGTAAAGATAATTCTAAATTGTGTTCATCACTGCTGTGTTGAAGCCAAAATACATAAAATATTCGTGAATCCTTCAAAGAATACTTTACTATTACTTATTAACTTAATTCTGAATTCCAACTAAAAACTATAGTGTTTACGAGGACAAGCACATTATGTAAAACAAATTCTACCTAGATGATATCTATCATCATAAATAAGATGTTTATCATTCAAAGATATCACGCAGAGGTCATCTCGGCCTGGAGCCTAACTCTAGACACTTAATTAATGTCCAAGTAGTAAATACGTGACTATAATCTTTGTTTTTTTTTTTGCTGGAAAATTCTTTGGATTATCCTTCACCAAATTTCTCTTTATAAGACCATCCAAATAAAAGACCATGTTTAATTTAAAATTAAAATGTCAGTGTTCCGGAAAACTATTGAAATGTTGGTAGTGGTTCGATAAATTACAATTATCGTAGTTTTCCTTTAGCTCAAAAAACGTAACCTTTGCCAGTCGTGCAAAGGTTACGATACTATATTGGGTTGGTATCATCCATTATTGTAATCAGATGCGGCAGGATATCTTCTGCACTAATTTTGCTACCAACTTTTGATTTCCGCAACTCAATAGCAAGAGCTTTACCCGCGACTTCGTCCGCGTGTATATCTGTTGTTGCAGATGCAGACGAAGTCGCGGATTAAAAAGTAGCCTATGTCCTTCCCTAGGGTTAAAGCTGTTTTCATACCAAATTTCATCAAAATCGGTTCAGCCGTTTCATCGTGAAAGCGTAACAGACAGAGTTACTTTCGCATTTATAATATTAGTATGGATAGTACCTACGCATGCTTCTTTTACGACACCCACACAGATCGCATCTTCTAAAATTGACCTCATTCCACTAACATAATAAAGAATGGATTTAGACGCAGACAGACCATGTAACATGTCCTGGATTCTCTAAGGCCGCTTTTTCTGTACCTAACTCAAAACTAGGTTTCTACAATTCAAGTATTGGAACTAGTTACTAGTTTCAAGTAATAGGTACTTGAGTTTTGAATAAGGTTATGTAATAACACCCTTTGTTTACTTCTACGGTAGCGTGAAGTACCTAGTTACTAAGGGCGAGTTGTTAGAAATAGTTTGTTAACATTATACGAACGGTTAAAAATAACTACGACGTGAGATGTTGAACGTTCGTCAAAGTTAATCAAAAAGAGAGTCCATAATATTTTGATGTTTGACGTAGGTGTTTGACAACACAAAATTACGTTGACTGGTGGATGAAGCATGGGTTATGGTCACGAAGTATACTTCGTGGTTATGGTAATAGTAACTTTTTAAAAGGCCACATTTTGTGAAACAACGCATTTTTTCGGTTTGACGATAGTTAGCGCCATTTTTGACTATTACCCGTCAGTAAAGTATAGTTGAAGCAACCCGCCCTAAGTAGGTACTTCATATTATGTAATTTATCGTAGATACTATTTATAGTCACATGTTTCAACGATCGTAATTTATTTGATTGAATAATGTTATCATTACAAACTGTGTCACTAATATCGCTCGTGAGGAGCCCGTGGTTAAGTAAAAGCCATAAGGATCGATTGAGGTTAACGCTTGCCGTGATCTGTTCGTGGATGGGTGACCGTCCAAACCGAGAACCCCTCCCTGAAAAGCACGTAAAACTATTCTTCACGGCCTGTCATCCGTAGACTTTTGACAGTCGTTTTGGGTAGTCAGAAACCAGAAAGTCTGACAACCAGTAAGTCTGACAACCAGTCTTACCAAGGGATATCGTGCTACCTAGACACTGGGTTATGGGGGTCAGATAAAACACTGGTATTCAGCTGCATCCGGTTAGACTGGAAGCCGACCCCAAGACAGGAAAAAGGCTAGGCAGATGACTAATGTAGCTTATAATATAGCCGATGATAAGGCCGTGAAAATAAACTTTCCACTTGTAAATGAAAGATTATTCATTGTGATTGATAATTGTATCCAACTGCTGATTAGGGTCCGTTCACACAGACCGGCTCGGACAGCATCGGCCGGCGCTATTCTTTTCACATAGACCGGCGCGAGTTTTACGCTTGAAACTGATATTTGGCAGCCGATCGGCCGCGCGAGCATGAAGGAGCACGCAATCTTATTATTTCACACTAAGCGCGTTAGGTTTGCTCTCAAGCATTCTCAAAATAAAAGAAGTAACAAAACTCTATTTGTAACCGACTTCAAAAAGGAGGAGGTTATCAATTCGAACGTTTTTTTTTTATGTATGTTCGGGCATAACTCTGTCATAGTTATATAGACAGACGGATTTGCAAAATTCTTTTTTTGTTCGAAAGGTGTTTATTTGAAATGGTCCCATATAAATTTTACCAAAATTGATACAGCCCTTTTTGAGAAAATCAACAATTTCCCAAAAAAAAAATACTTAGATGACGTTTTAGTTGCTTCAAGCTTTGGAGGACTTACAATCTCTTTTAAGTGTGTCGCCGTTTCTTAATGGATTTGGATGTTAAGGCAACACTAAAAAGCGAAAAATAAAAAGGTTTTTCAAAAAAAAGAAAACATTACTTTCGGAAGTCGGTGGCGGTGCCTTTGTGTTTGTTGTTTTGTATTGCCACCGACTTCCGAAAGTAAAGTAATGTGAGTTCTGTGCTAAAGTTGTTTATCACTTTTTAGTTTTTGAAGGCGGTTTTCTTTTTTTTTTTGAAAAAACTGTTTAACCGTGATGAAAAATGTGCTCTCCTCTCCGAGCCGGTCTGTGTGAACGGACCCTTAGCAGTCATTAAGTTAGTATAGTAGTGCCGGTCGTACCTAATTATATCTGAAACTTTTTGCCCTCCACAGTCATGTATAGATGACAAACCGAAATGTGCCGGTCACGAAAACAAGACAGACTTATACTTAAATAAAGCTCAGAAAACAACATTATTTTTTATTACCTTTTGCTAAATATGTTCCTTGACTCATCCTTATTTGTATTGGTTGAACTTCTCTCTTTATATTTCATCTATCTATACTAATATTATAAAGCTGAAGAGATTGTTTGTTTGTTTGTTTGTATGTTTGTTTGGTTGAACGCGCTAATCTCAGGATGTACTGGTTCGAATTGAAAAAGTCTTTTAGTGTTTGATAGTCCATTTATCGAGGAAGGCCCATGCGAAGCCGGATCGCCATTAACATAAAATGGCTAAAACTAATACCAATAATAAAAATAGGTGTTATAGGATGATTTCGTAGCTTGGCGGCGGTTTGAAACCGATTATATTTTGCATGTTTTGGACGATGATCCTCAGTTATGTCAAAATCTAGTCAAAAATGTAGTTAAAAATGGGTTTTTGTCAGATTAAGACAGATTTGAAAGCGAACGTTTCTCAAAGTTTAAGAATTGCTCTCTTGCTGTGTGGCTTCTTTATATGTAAATGGTGCCAATTCTGTTGTGCACGAACTAAATTAATTTTAAGCTATTTATATCTCTTTCTCTCCAATAAAACAAGAAACGATTCATATATTAATAAGAGCTGTCAATTTAATTTGATCTAAAATGTTCAAACAATTTTAGTGGTCATTTCAGAACGTATTGATTAAAAACACTGCGAAGTTCAAGGGAAAAACTAATTTGACATCTCTAACTTAGTCCTTGTCTGTCGCCGTCCTTTTCTTCAGCTGCCTGTTAGTAAGAGATGCCAAATGCCTAATTTTCATTTAGTTTCTGAACAAGGGAATCGGCACCATTGTCACTCTATTATTCTTGTTTAAAGGATCCGTCTGTAGACTCTTTAGATTATAGAATTTGTCTGCGTCTGCAGGATACATGTAATCTCACAGTCTAGAAATCACTTCGTCGGGAGCTCGTTGAGTTCCAGAGTATTACCTACTGTACTACAAACTTAGAAGAAACTTTGTCTTCAAAATTAACTCTTTGATAATTCCTTTGCATGAGTATCGTGAACGCGCATAAAAACCTGTTGAGTTACCTCATTAATCACGGCAAATTACTTAACGTATTACGTAACTTGAACATTGGCTTATAAATGAAAAAGAATTAAATGTGTTTTACACATCTATTTGGTTACTAATATTACTTTGTTATTTATATTTAACTAACTATTGACCGCGACTTTGATCGCGTGATTTATTTACGAATTCCAAATTTTTTGATAATGAAATGTAGCCTATAGCTTTTAGGGATAACGTAGCTTCGTATTAGCAAAATAAATTTACAGAATCGGATCAGCAGTTCTGGAGATAGCCCAAACGAATACAACTCAACTTTAATTCATACCTCGTAACTAGTGACCCATATCTTCCCGTGGGTGTCGTAAGAGGCGACGAAGGGACTTACCAGAGAATGGGCAGCAGCGTTCTCTGTGCCCTTGTAACAACCATACTGCGATCGCCAATCCGCCTGCCAAGCGTGGCGATTATGGCAAACCGGCTTTCGGCTGAAATGATGATGAACTAGGGACTCACCCCGGCTTTGCACGGGAATCAGAGCATAGCCATCTCAACTACATCTACATAGCTCCCAATCGCCATGATTTTTTCAGCCACCTTCGTCATATTTTAACCAATTTACACGAAATCTTAACAAATTATACACCTAAATCTTCCTCATGAATCACTCTGTCTTTTGATGAAAACCGCATGAAAATCCGTTCAGTAGTTTTTGAGTTTATCTGGAACAGACAGAAATACGCGGCGGGGGATTTTGTTTTTATAATTAGTAGGCATGATATTGAGTACGATGTAATTAGTAGCGATAATATTTAGCGACGTATTTGTAAGTATACAAATTCCGTGATACTTGTCGGGATGATTGTAATTATTGACAACTCTTCAGGGAGTGGTACACTGGCGCAAATTACCTTGGCAAGGTAAACTTGTCAAGGTCCAATGTCTACAATTAGTACTTACTTACTAAGAGCGAGTTGCTTCAACTAGATACTTTACTGACGGGTAATAGTAAAAAATGGCGCTAACTATCGTCAAATCAAAAAAATGGGTGGTTTCACAAAATCGTACGTCAAAAAGTTACTATTACCATAACCGACCAGTCAACGTAATTTTGTGTTGTCAAAGAGCTACGTCAAACATCAAAATATTGTGGAATCTCATTTTGAATAACTTTGACTGCTCAGACCAATAACTTTTTAATTGAGTTTGACTGACGGATTTTTATATCATGTAACAACCCGTTACATTTAACGTACCTACGTTAAACATCGCACGTCATAGTAACTTTTTAACCGTCCGTATAACCCTAAGTTGGCTTTCTGTATTGACAGCACACTGAGGAAAATTTGATGTTTTCTTTAATTAAAACAAAAGAGGTAGTGAGTAGTGGCTTTGTATATATGTACGGATGTGCGCTCGTATCTCCGTGATTTGTTGACAGATTTAGATAACAGCTGTCTCATTTTATACGTTCTCATAAATGTCAAGGTTTTGTTTAGATACGAAGCACGTCTGTGAACTTTGGATACTTGACTGTCATTAACCTCTACATGATTAGTATGTTTCTTGTTAATTAGTGTCCATCATAATTATCGTTCCTATAATTAACATCTTTTTATCAGAATACGGAAATATTTATTCTACATTTCTATTTTAGTAGGTGTATAGTGTATCGCGACTCGTGGCACCAAGGGCAAAACGCAAAACGTCAAGCTTTGTTTGAAATAAGAAACAATGAAGGACGGATGATGTAACAAAATTGTAGTAGCTTCCGTACCGGCTTCCGTTTGTTTGTTGAGCGATACATCTTCTACCTGAGAATTCACCTTTTGTAACCCAAAATAGGACTAAAGAAATCAAATTGTCTATCTTCATAGTCTTCACAAATCTTAAGATGTGTTTCTAATAAACTAAATATGTCAACCAAGTGCAAAACATAAAAACCGCAAGATTATTTACATATTTTACTTTAACGTAAAACGGCCATATTGGCCAATTACATTAGTTAAAGACAATATTATTATAAACTCTTCTTCTGAGCGTGTCAATGGCAGACACGGATATGATAGGTGTGTGTAATTGTGTATGTATATGTATATGAGTGTGTACACGCTAAGAAGAATATTCTCACAATACTCCACACATACTGAGTAGACCGTCTTCTTTACAAACTGTAAACATGAATCACAAGCGATAATTACCAGACATAACATACCAATATTAATACTAATAAGATACCATTAATAAATCATTAATGTCACACATGCCATTATCTACTCATTGGACTTCGTCCGTGGAGGTAACACGTCGCATCAACACAACGCATGGAATACGCATGACTGCCGGCTGGACACCTCGGTCTGCGCTCAACGACTGTTTATTGCAGATAAGGATTATGAAATATAAAGTGTTATTTAATTAACTATAGTGTCAAGTAGTCATACAATACCTACACGATATGTAATACCTTTAAACGAGCTAACGAATCTCGGATACGGCTCTAGCGATTTTCATGAAATTGAATATGCAGGGAGTTTCGGGGGCGATAAATAGATCTAGCTAGGTTAATTTTTTTTAAACACAAAAAAAAAGAAAATTCCATGCAAAGCTCGGTCGCCCAGGCATTTAAGTATAATACACACACCAATACATACGAAATTTTTACAGCTAGCATTTTAGGGCCCTTAAATAATGTTACCTAATTGTATTCCGAGTTATTTGGTAACTGGGCTTCTCCCAGTCCTAAACGTCCCTTTGTGCCCGTTGGTTTAATTCTTTTCTGTCTACTTGATATAGAAAGAAGTGGAAAATATGCTTTTTCTTACTCCTCCGCTGTTCTTTTCATTGGGGGGATCCAAGACACTTGTAACATTTCTCCGGGACTTGATTCTGGCTCCAGTGACTTGGGAATAGTTCCAAAAACATATGTAGTAAAAAATAGAAGTAAAGGTAAAATAAGGTTTCATTCCTTCTCGGTCTAGAAGGAATGAAACCTACTGAATTAAAAAGTAAATGTTGCAACTTATAGGCAGCTAAAATAATTAACGCAGGATAAAGACTAGACAAGGATCGAATTCGATCGACTAGTACCCAGCTCTTCAGGTTAATAGGTACTTAAAATCGCATAATTATTACATCAGCATAGCTAAGATGGGACCGGTTTAGCGCCGGAATTGGTGGTGTTATAAAGGAGGACCGCATTTAGCACGGCAATGGGTTGATGAGATAGAAAGGCAAATGCTTACAATTATCTATCTGAGAAGCAGGATTGCTTCTCTTCTTTGATTGTATATATATTTCAAACCAACGGGTCATGTCAAAGTACAAAAGATACTTATGGAAAAGTTGCTCACTTAAATAATAAAACGACCGTAAAAGACTGCAGATGTTATTTTAGTAGCACTTCATAACATTTTGTTGAGCAAGCGCACATTGCAAGAAAGTGATTCATTCATAACGGGGCCAGACATTGCACATGTATGCAACACGATTCGCTATAGCGTGTGGTTCCTTGTAACAGACGGAAAGCTGTACGCAAGGGAATGTATTTTACTTAATGTTGAAGCAAAAAATAACATCACTTAGTTTTTATCTAGCTACAACAGGATATAAATTTATGATTCTAATTCCAAAGTTCATATACTACACTCGGCCACAGAATACTTAATAGTACGGCGTCACAAAAATCGCACCTCTTTAAGAATTCCCTTCAAAGTCATTTTAACCCTATTAATCAATGGTATACATATGACTATAAGGTATAATTGGAAAGGCAATTTATTTAAATTTCAGAATAAATCAATGGATTTGGTTTTTTGTTTACCAGGGAATAAAAAAAAGCAAGCTAATGCAAATGATTAAAAAGTTAAATTTTATTTTATCAGCAAAAATTACAACAAAGTCCTTAAAACTAACTTAAAACCTAGTGTTACCCCCCCTAGCCCTGATGACTGCTTCCATGCGTTCTCTCATGGACCTTATTAATGTGACAACAGTCTCTTGTGGAATGTTGTCCCATTCTGCAACGACGGCATCTTGAAGGTCTTGGAGAGTGGTAGGGGCAGGATTTCGTGCCCGTACTCGCCGTTTCAGTTCATCCCAAAGGTGCTCAATAGGGTTCAGGTCTGGACTTCGCGCCGGCCAGCGCATAACAGGGATGCCAACTTCTTGCAGGTAGTCTCTTACAATTAAAGCGGTGTGACAACGGGCGTTATCGTGCATTAACGTGAACCCACTGCCAACAAAACCCGCATAAGGGACAACCTGCTCCTCTAAGATCTCTGTTATGTACCGAGCAGCAGTCAGCGACCCTTGCCCGCGAGCACTTCCAGTCCGAGAAACACACACAAGGTTCGTTTTACCGTCGATTGACATGCCGCCCCAGAACATGCACGAGCCACCCCCGTATTCCACTGTCTCTTGAATACAGGCTTGTGCGAATCGTTCCCCTTGCCTCCTATACACTCTTCGACGCCTGTCGTTGCAGAAAAGACACACCCTCGTCTCATCCGAGAAGAGCACAGCCCTCCATTGGTCTATTATCCAATCCACATGGTCACGGGCAAATTGCAACCGGTCTCTCCTATGCTGTGCAGTCAATTTGGGCCCTGTAGCAGCCCTATGAGCTGCAATTTTCTTCTCCCGCATTCTTCTTCTAATCGTGGAGACGCTTACAGAAGTTCTGCGAGCTGATCGCAGTTGTTGTTGCAGCTCAACAGCATTGGAGAACCGATTACGTAAAGACGTCGAAACAATGAAGCGATCGTCTCTTTCGGATGTGCACCGTTGTCTTTCAGATCCACGTCTTCGGATATAGCCACCAGTCTCTTGGAAACGTTGGAACACTCGTCGAACGGCAAAACGCAAGTTCAGTTGCCGAGCAACATCACATTGCCGCATCCCTGATTGCAGTAGTGCAATGACTTGAGCGGCTTCATCTGCAGTGGTATCCATCTTCTGGGGTATTTTTCTTGCTGTAGCTGTTCACGTGTGTTCACTTCAAAGGTTGAATAGCGAATGACCCACATTTAACCCGGGTCGCCCGTTTTATACCCTTGTAGGGAGGTGCAATTAGTGGCCGTTGTAATGCGTATTTTGACAACATTTTTTTTAACGTTACGTGCTAATGAGATCTGTTGTGTTTAGGAATTCTAACTGTTGTTAATTTAAAGGTCGTTAAACATACTTTTAATTGATACCAATATTAATTGGGTTTAATGTATTCGTTACTGGCGGGACATGTTTTAAACTTATTTTCGAAAAGGTGCGATTTTTGTGACGCCGAGTGTATGTCCATAGTCCAAGGTGTACCATATCTTTATCTTTATTATTCAGTAAAATACCTACACCGTCTATAAATTATCTTAAATCGATATCAATTCTTTATTATTTAATAAATGATTTTGATTGTTGTTGTATGTATCTCAATCAATCAATATTTGACCCTTATTCAACTTATCATCTGCCTAGCCTTTTCCCAACCATATTGGGGTCGGCGACTAGTCTTAACTAAATGCAGCTGAATACCAGTATTTTGCACGGAGCGACTGCTTGTCTGACCTCCAAAACCCAGTAGGTGGCAGTTGGTTATTGGGCTTTTGGCCTCGTACAGGACCAATTTTCGTTTCTTTTTTTATCCTGTATTTTTGTGTGTTCTTGTCTTGGCGGGCAAATAAATGCTTTTTCTTTCTTTATTTTGGTAAGACTGGTAGTTCTGGCTTCTCATTACCCATAACGACTATCAAAGATTTACAAATGACAGCTGGGACCAACGACTTTACGTGCTTTCTGAGGTATGGAGGGTCTCTCTCTCATAGAAAGACGCAAAGATGTTGTTTTACCAAATAAGTCATCTCATTCTGCAGTTGACTCTCAATAATCAAATGCTGTTCAATATGTTAGATGAATTCGATATACGTCTATCAAAGTAATTGCATCTCAAATCGTCGTGTCTAGTAAACTACATAGTTCCACGTATCCTTCTATGATTGGTTGACATATATAACGTGTTGCGCTCGCGCCACCTTAACATGTGTGTCAGTTGAGTAATCACTAATGTTGTACCTTATCGTGCTAAAATACCTCGTTATCTTGACATTTTCTCTTTTGCAAGGTAACTTTGATTTTAGGAACTATAGAGCTAATTTCTAAGCGTTTCCTTCTTTAATATCTTCGCACATAATGTATTATCTTCTTTCCTGATTGCCCGTGAAACGTTTGTATCCTGACCTGAAAAACAACTGTATGACTTACAGAAGGAAGGTCAACACGCCGAGTAATCTATCCACGCGATAGTGATGACCAATATTAATATACCGAGAGTTTCGAAATTGGTTCTGAAATTTGTCTCTAAGTAGGTAGTTTCGTGACAAACCGCAAGCTTGTGGTCAACAAGTTCTAAATCTAACTCGAGTATAGTTTACCATTTGAAGAAACTGTTTCGGTTACGAGAGAAAGTAATTGAATACAGTACGATGTTGAAGCTTATGGTCATTGCAATGTTGTCCAAGTTGTCATGCATGAATAACGTCTAAGGGGCGGAAGGTACCTACTTACGTATAACAAACGTAAGCTTCCTTACACTGACATTATTTATAGCAGCAAGGTGACACCGCGGTGTTGCCCTCACAGCTCGACTCGATAAATAATCAATGTTTACCTGCGTCACAATGTTATGACTACTGTCTATAACTTAATAGGGATTCCGAGTCTAGGTGTTGGTGCATATTATTTGATTATTGCCGTGGCACCTCAACACGGACCCATGCCCATTACTGCGCTAATGGAACCCAAATCCCCGAATGATAAAGAATTCCCTACCGGTTTTCTTGAATCAAATATCGATCCTTGACAACTAGCAAAACCCACACTACTCCGTGGTAACCCGTAACATAATGAGAGGCTCAAGGTAGGGTCTTATAAGATATCTAACCGTATCAAATCCTTTGAAAGGCTTTGGCATTATGTTGTCTTTTATATTATCTCAAGATCTGGTATCTTAGAATAATTCGTTACGTTGTATAAAACAAAGTTCTCACCCGTCTCCCTCTGTGATCAAACAAGTCTCAAATACTGGATTACGTGCCTACAATTCTTTGTACTTTGCCTTTCAAAGGGTGGAAAGTAAGATTAAGTTGAAAGAAACTACACGTGCGTCTCTTGAGAGGCGTTTCAAGGATACCAGAACATTCTTCAGATAAATCTTTGGAGTCGTTAGACGAGTTTTTTATTCATATTAGCTCCAGTTTTATTAGAGTTCTAAATAGTAATGATGTAATATGTTTGGGCGCCTTTTAACAAAGTTTTTGCTTTTATTAACCTCTCGTCTTATGAGGTAGACCGTGAATTTGATTGGGTCATATCTGGGTTAGATGCATCGTGGAAGTCACATCCAAATGACATTCAGCATTCACCTTATTGTTGTTGTTATCGAGTGGCGTGATTATTCTTATCGTTCAAGTTTAATGCTTTTTAGATTGCATTGTTATTAAAATAAGGTTTATTATTGTATTTGGCATCACATTTAGTGCATATTCGTTCGACTGCAATTTGATGAGATTGCAGTTCTGCTTCAATATGGTCACGTCAAAACCCTTGCTCGTTCCACACATATCTTCTGTGGCCGTTTTGCTCCAAATTCGCCTGTAGTTTCTAGAAAGTAATTAGGCTTGCAACAGGCATTCGCTTACATATTCAGTAGGTATGGGATGCACTCGAGTGTGGATCGACGCATGCGCGGAAAGGGTCACGGTCGTCTGTCCAGCGCGGCCCCCCGGATGCATCCGCTCCCTGACACTGACCTCATATCAATGTTGGGAGGAAAGTTTATATTTGTTTTATCTGATTAATTGTGTTGCAGTTGCAAGGGGAATTGTTAGAATTACAAAATATAAAATTGGTCTCTTCATAGATACGGCATAAACTTCTTACTTTTCTTTGACAGTTCATTCAAAAGCCAACTGATCACTATGGAATAATCTCTGAGACGGATTCAAACAAATTCGTTTGAATTTAAAATCATTCATTTCTTTATGTGCTTGTAGTCTCATCGCAGAACTTGCTTCTGCTTTGATATCTCGTAGTAGGCAGTCGTAGGGATAGGTACTGTTACTGTTTCGAGTTACGTTTTAATTTGCATGTCATCAAGTGCTCCTGTATACTCCTACGCAGACTTATATGACGCGGAGGGTTTCAACTCGTGCACACGCACGCGCTCTGAGAAATGATCGGTTATTGTATACATACTAATTCTTTTTCTCAGTCGTAGGTACACTCCTGGCGTAGTGATCGTGTCATGGATCGACTGAAAGGTTGGTTGCGGCTTTCGTGAGATCCCTCTCTATTTGCGGCACTGCATTTATGCTTTGGTAGGAAACACTTAGTAGTCGATTTAATGTTAGCTGTCCGTCCATCTTGTGGGTGATCGCGAGAACATTGACCTTCTACTTTCCCTTGTACTATTAATGGCTCCTAAGAGCTTTCGTCGAGATCTTAACACTAAGATTATCAACGGTAACTTATGCTGTAAGCGTTTTTATTTGAGTTTTCTTTATAAGTTCAGCTGATGGTACTCCATCAAATAGAACCAACATCGATGGTATTACACGAGTTATCTATTCAGTATTTTGTTAAACATGCCAGTGGCTGTAAGATAATATTCAAGACAGCAACTAAAGAAATACGGACTTTTCAAAATATTTTAAGAACTGCTTATATGAACTTCTGTGCGGTCGTTATAAAAAGCGCCGCTTGTTCCAGGCACATGTTGCTTTTTATGGTAAAAGCCGGTCTCTTAGCGCAAGTGAAGTGACCATAAAATTACTGTCATTTAAGCTCAGAAAGGAATCTTCAACCTTAACTTAATCGAGCAAGTTTCAAAGTTGCACGAAGGAAGAATATTTTTTATTTGTACGCACAAGCTGTCTGTGAGATTTTAAAATTAAATGTTCATTTATTTTGCAAAGCAAATGAAGTGAAAGTCTTAGGTATCAGCAGGCCCATAACCATCTAATTATGTTTGAATATCTTTATTTAATTTTACAGTTTCAATTTCATCTGTTTTTATGATTTTCTCTTCTTTTACAAGAAATTGTGTCTTTTACATTGAATTTACGAGGGTCGTCGGGAGTTGTAGACGCTACCGTAATTTGGCAAAAACTTTATATAGCTCAAGGTGAATGCGCTAGGAGATAACGAAATTTATTATGACGTCACCTATAGTAAAATACACCCGAATGAAAATGTTGTTTTGTGCTAGATATTTGGGATAATCCAAGTGTAAAAAGAGAAGTGTTGCATTAATCAATAAGATATTTTATCACTAACTAAAATTCTTTCAGCAATTGAATTCCAATACTGAAGTAGGTATAAGTATAATCTATCTTATAGATTGAGAAAAACGGATCTATCGAATCTATCTTATAGTTTCGATGGCATACGGGCACCTTAAACAAACAATACTCACGTTTCGTTTAATGGGAAAATAATCTATCTTAGTTAACTTTGCTCAAAAGCCGTGTCACCATCGCAGACATGTATGCCTTGAGCCTTTTATATACGTCTTTTTTTGCCCTAATGACATAAATACAAACTGTTATTTATTACTGCTACATGACAGTCACGTATATGAGTTTCAAAGGTTACAGTAGTTGACGAGCTTCACGATCCTTAACCTACGTGTTTTTGTTTAAAATATGAGTGTCTGCCGGTGTAACACAGGATCTATCCAACATTTTTTACTTGTCTACGGAGGTGAGACGGAGGGGCAAAGGAGGCGGCTTTAAAAAAAAACAAATTGTTTGTTTAATCTATTACCTACATTTTTTGGATAGTTTGGATCGTTTTTTTACGGTTTTTTTTTCATAAATCCATTAGAATAAAGATACGTTCAAACCAGAAATACTTTTCTAACAATGTTCAATAAACGTCAGGTCTCTTTGGAAAATCTACTATCACAGTGGTACATTTGGTAATAAACTGGTCAAAATAATAACTACTTAAATTGATTTGTAGAAGTAATTCTATAAATCAATATTATTATCATTAATATTCAGAAAAAGAAATTATTGTCTCGAATTACTGCTTAATATAAAATCCGCTGCCAACAATATAAAATTAAAGAATATGTATCTTTTGCCAGGCCGGAGTCATGGTGGGTGTCGGCAGTACTGAAGACCATCCGCGCAGTAGCGCTGGTCTTCGACATCATCACTTTTCCCATCCACCTCATCGCGCAGAGGCCGTGGAGGAAACGAGCACTCTCCAGAAGAATTAAGGTAAGGAATCAAAATCATTTAAGTATTGTGGATCATACTAGGTTCATAGGATGTTATGTAGTGATGGTAATTCTGCTATGATCCGCCATTGAGGCATAAGTACAAAATTCATTTTCAACATACAATGTCATGCAATACAAAACATAATTGTAAAAAAATATAAAAAATGTGTTTAAGGACAAAAATGAGCCATGGCAGTTATGACATACCAATCTCAACTAACAGAGCGCTCGTTCACGAACATGACGTGTATCTTTTGGTTATTTCAATGCTGGACTGGTAGTAGGTGAATTAGACTAGCCGAGTACCTGTCGAGTAAGATGGCGTGCGATTTGAGAGGCTTATGTCCAGCTGTTGAGCTATGTGCGTGTGGCACATAAATTATTAAGGAAAGACATAACGCTGGTAAAATAACTTACAAGTCCCTTCATGTAAGTGCTTCGGGTTTCTGGGCTGGCTGGCAGCTGTCTCAACCTACCCTTTTAACGAAAGTAGTTCCATGCAATATTAAACATAATTTAAACAAAAGGAAAGTTTATTTTCCGTAACGATGCAAAGTAACTTAGTTTGAGTTAGCTATTCAGGGTACAGAGACATTTGTATTGACCCTGAAAGTCTCAACATTTTGGCCTCATGTTGAATTCATAATTGAACAACGCAAGTTCGAAGTTTGGTCAACAACTTCTAAGATTACCAGGAATAATGTTATTATTAAAAACATTGACGTTATCAATAGATTAAAATACAGCTCTGATCACAGACCTATTCGTGCAAAAATTCGGCTCGACTTTAAAATCCATCGAGCTAAAATATTTACAAAACGCATAAGGCTTTCAAAGGAGACACTTGTAAACCACTTCGATCAGTTTAATCTCGAATTAACAAACTATTTTAAAGAACTTCAAATTGATGAAACAGACGCGGAAGACCAATATAATAAAATAGTTACCGGAATAAGCAAAAGCTCTAAATCCATAAAAAATACACCCAGAAATCGAAGTAAACTGACAGTTAATAGTATTCAATTGATAGACAAACGAACAACAAAAGAGATTGGTACCACAGAATATAGGACTTTAGATAAAGAGGTTAAAAGAAGTATTAGGAAAGATCTGAGAAATCTTAATACTCATTTAGTTAAAACAGCTCTGGAAAAACATACATCTTTGAGGGTATTAAAACACGGAGTTACCAAGGGAAAATCATGGATCAATAGTCTAGTAGATGAGGACGGAGTGAAACACTATAGTAGAGATAAAATCATGGAAATAGCAACCAAATTCTACAAAACACTCTACTCAGATCAATCAACACCCACCAATAATATCACAGAATACCATGTCACCGATTCCGTTTCTCCAATAAGCGGCTATGAAGTGCACAGAGCGCTTACTACCATGCGCTACGATAGAAGTCCTGGCGAGGATGGGATCACTACTGAAGCACTTAAAATTGGTTCTAACACCTTGCTGCCTCATCTTACAAACCTATTTAACACCATACTACAGTCAGGAAAAGTTCCAAACACAATGTGCCATTCAAACATAATCCTTCTGCATAAAAAGGGCGATAAAAGCGAAATTTCTAATTATCGTCCAATCAGTTTAACCTCTCACATTTACAAGGCATTTATTAAAGTCATACATAACCGTATAGACGGGAAACTAGATAAACATCAACCACCAGAACAAGCCGGATTTCGCCCTAGTTTCTCTACAACTGACCACCTTCAGACATTGAACCAGATATTGGAGAAATATTCAGAGTTTAATAAACCATTATATCTGGCCTTCGTAGACTATACAAAGGCATTCGACAGCATTAAACATCCCGAAATATTCAGATCATTGGAAAATCAGGAACTTGAAACACAATATGTAGATCTTTTAAAAAACATTTATCACAATAGCTCCGCCAACATAAAACTTAACACAACAGGGTCTTCTTTTAAAATACAAAGAGGTGTTAAACAGGGTGACCCGCTCTCTCCAAAACTCTTTACGAGCACTCTCGAGGAAATATTTAAGACACTGGCAGCCTCATGGAAGACCAAGGGCATTGAAGTCGGCAATAAGAGGCTGACAAACCTCCGATTTGCCGACGACATAGTCCTTTTTGCGCCCACAGCTCTGGAACTACAGACCATGCTGCAAGACCTAAGCACGGCTAGCCTCAAGGTGGGACTTGCGATGAATCGGTCTAAGACAAAAATTATGACCAACAGTACTAAACGTAGGGTCGAGGTAGATGGGCAGGAAATAAACTATGTCGATGAGTATATTTACTTGGGCCAGCTAGTCTCTTTCGAAAACAGGCAGGAAAAGGAAATCGATCGCCGAATCGAAAACGCCTGGAAATGCTACTGGTCCATGAAGACGCTAATGAAGGGCGATTTACCAATCTCCCTGAAGCGAAAGCTCATCGATATGTGTATCCTGCTCATCCTAACCTACGGTGCTCAGACCTGGTCGCTCACCGAGCCTCAAAAATCCCGCCAAAAAAAAAAAATGTTATTATTCAGAATTCGTTAAACTTTAATTCAATCATGACAGAGATTGATTTTGACGTTAGAAGAAACGCTTTTGATTCTTTGCCAAAATTTTGATGTGAAAGTTCTTTTGCTGATTTGATTATCGGCCAATTAAGGATTCATTGACCAGGTACACTGCTGTTTTCAACGTTATACTTCATGTAATGTTTTACATAAACTGCACATATAATGTTCTCAGGTTTTAAAACTATGTTAGTATTACATCATTCACAATCAAATTAATATTAGGCATGTTAACAGAAAACCCTAGAGTCAACTCGTCACTTATAGCCGAATAAGTCTCCCAAGCACTGCGGACTTCTGATATCATCTTCTGGATTCTGTTGGGCGCTCCCCGCACCGACGCATCAAGGACGCCGATTTTTTACGCATAATGGCATAAAAAATGTTCACCCCTGCATCTGCAAACATACCTGACGCGCTACAGAATCGCGGGAGCCTTGTATTGTTATTTTCGTTTGACCTGTTTTAAAAATTCTCTGACACCCACATGTGGTGACGGTCACACAGAATTGCAATAATAAAAAACTTGTTTATTAAAGTAAATGTCATCATTTATGCGAGTATTTGTGTCTTAGTATTGACAAAATTTTTGTCAGTGTATACGTATTAACGACCTACTGACTTTCATGTCTTGTTGTTGAAAATAACAGTAATTAGAAAACAAATTACTGAAAGGAAATCCTATACACTGCCATTATTTATAAAAAATGTACCTGTGTGGTAACTGACCGCCATAAAGTCATGATTTTAACCTTAACCTAGAGTTACTATATAAATGTTTTGTTTGAAACCTAGTGCTGGATTTTTTATAGGTCTTGTACGCGTACAAGTCTGTATGTGTTGTATGTATAACCGTTTCATTCTATAAATCATAACATAAAAACACTTCTGTTTTCTCCATAGGATTAGGCAGATATGTATCTATAGTACAGTCACATTTCACCCCTATGTAATTGGGGGGCGAGACTTTTGCCATCAATCTGGCATAAATCCAAAATCCGGGCTGCTACTGATATCCTGATGGTTCTTAAAACTCTTTACCCAGAACGTAATTAATTCTAAAACTGGATGTGCCATATTGACCTTCGAGTACATCTCATGGGTGGCCAACTTGATTAAATCCAATATGTATTGTTTACTAACTAGACTCTGTGCGGTCTACCAATTACATAATGGGTACATCTTCATAAACTTAACATCGAATCGTATTTCACATAATTACTGTATATTCTTAAAGAACATAGATACGTACATTACATGGTATGCAAAGTAGTAATTATCTGCTTAGCCTTTTCCCAACCGTGTTGGGGTCGGATTCACGTCTAACTATATGCAGCTGAATACCAGTGTTTTACATGGAGCGACTATCTATGGCAGTCGTTATGGGTAACACGATACCCCTTAATAAGACTGGTTGTAATATTTTCTTGCTTCCGACTACCCATAACGACTGCCAATGATTAACATACTATTTAATTTAAAAAACGAGAAGAATTTTGTTGGTTTTGAATTATTCTTTGTATTTACACTAATAGTAGTTTTATTAGTGTAAATATTGCATCTGCGATCGACTTCACTAATAGCCGCCATCGACCGGTTAGCTACCTCTACAGTATTCTCGTTCCTCAGCTTATTCCAAGGAACAGGAACACCTGCCACTCGGAAGTGGTTTGGTGGCGTATAAGGAAACACTCAATAGACTGCGCTCCCAATTAGGCCGCTGCAAACACAACCTAGCAAAATAGAGGATTATAGATCCCACCGATACCCAGCGTGAGTGCGGTGCTCCTGACCAGACAATGGCCCACTTACTGCCGTGCTCAAAGTGCCCCTTCATCTGCGCCTTATAGGACATAAAAAACCTACTAATATGTTTCGTACTCGTAAATAGAACCAACCATCGATTCGAAAAGAAGGAGAAGCCTATTCCAATCTGACGTTATTCCCTGTTGTTCCCCAGGCCCGTATAATCCAAACGACACAGAACAGCATCACAGTGCGCTCGGTGTCGTCACCATGCGATCTGCACCTACGCCTGGTGCGCGATGGTGTCACATCCATGGAGAGCATGCTCCGCGCCGCGGCCGCGCGCTGGGCAGACCGGCCCTGTCTGGGCACCAGGACTGTGCTGAGCGAGGAGGATGAACCACAACCTAATGGACGGGTCTTTAAGAAGGTAATTTAGAGCACTCAAATTTTTTTTTCTTGGGACATGCCCGCCACTCTTCTCAAACTACTGCAACTCCTGAAGGCCTGAATCAACAGTGGCGACCACTAGAAAAGCGTCAAGGCAATGAAGCTGGATGAGTACCGCCGGAGAAACTTTACAACTGTCTTGGACCCGGTAAAGTAATTAATCAAAAAAGAACAGCGGAGGAGTAAGACAAACATAATTTTCACTTCTCCAAATTAAGCAGGAGACAGAACAGAACTAGGCCAATAGAACCAAAGGGATAGAGCACTATACTGCTAATTATTAGGAGTGTTACAATGAATCTCACGTAGTTTTAAATGACGCTAGCGTACACCGGTGGTCATCATCAGCATAATGGAGAGGGTTCCATTTCCTCTTAAGAGACCGTATCAAAAAAAACCCTCTACGTGGTTAATTGAACTTACCCCGTAGTTTTCATCTCTTAGTCTTATATTACACCGAGACAGCATAGCGGCGCAACCAAGGGCGTCGCCAGGACTCGGCAGCTGATGGCCTAGGGGGGGCAGCAGCCACTACCTACCCCCCCCCCCCCCCGCCCCGCCCCTTGGCGACGCCCTTGGGCGCAACCTCTAATTTACTCGTAGGTATACTCGGTTACGCAACCAATCAGACGATAGGTTGGTGCACCTATGCACACTGCAGGTGTTGCTGCCAAGTCACTATAGAAGGTGGTGGCTAAAATATGTTACTGAATTGTTGTTTGCTTGTTGATCCTGTACAGAGGCCAGCACATCAAGCTGCCTCAATTTGTCACAAATCTTTATTGCTTTTCAATTTTATTACAAAAGGATAAGCTTCATATTCAATTGGGAAAATTTGAGAGTTTGGGATAGCTTGTTGTGCTGTCTGTACCCTCCCTAGTGCTATATACGTCGCGGCCCTGGTTGCAACGCCATAGTAATCTTAGGCGACACTTAACACCAAAGCGATTCTACACATTATAATAAAGTATCAAGAATCAAATGTGCAATAAACAGGTGTCTACGATAGCTTAATGTCAATCGCTACTGTTGGATAGTTCCCACCGATGTTAGACACTTAATCACGTCAATTTACTGCGTGATTGCTACCGATTGATTGTCATCAATAGCTTTGACATTGAACCTGTGAGAGTAAACTCACGCAAGCAAAAGGCTGATGAGTCAACTTCACTACAAACACGTGCTGTTTTTCCCTCGACACAGTTAATTTATAAACAGCTTGGTAGACTGCTGTTCACATGCGGATAAGTTTGCAACTTTTCAAGGTCAACACCCAACGTTGTTGTTGATCATCAAGCTATGAACTTCGAATACTGTTTATTTGACATTATGATACACAAATTAACAAACAGGTTACTCATAGCACTATGCGGTTATTAGAACTCAGAGGGTGCCAAATCTCCTTTCATAATTTTTGTCAAATCAACATTTATGTCAGGACACTACTACAGTACCTTCCCGGATAGATATCGCATAGGATAGCGGACACACAGAAGACTGTAACATTGACACAGCTATGTCTGATATGGGGTTTGACTGAACGTAGTGCTTTCAGAGCCATATAGACTACACACGACGTTTTTTTTAACTCTCGAGTGTATCATACTCATTGCCGAGTAATGTTAATTTTGCCTGAAGGTTACTTCTCCAAGGTCCTCTATATGAGCATTTTCGTCGGTGTCACTCTTGACAAAGTGGTCGTGATCGTCACTTCAGGTGTTGGTGACATGCTTTACGACACGTCGCCATTCCTCCCTTAGGGCGCCTTCAAATTAGTTGCAAAGTGCCGCGCGTAGGTAGCGCGACAGCAGCGCTGCAGTCGCTGCAGTTTTATTTATACGGAATAACATAACAACACTGCATGAGAGGCAGGCGTCTTCGCCACTGAGTTTTCAAGACACCGTGTGAGCATATGTCTCTTCTAGACAAACCTAGTTCTCCTTCTTACCTGACTTCTCACTTTCAATATTTATGCTCTGCGCACAACGAGAATCTTCGTTCCCTTAATAATCGTCTTCTCTGATGTCCTTCTCACCGCTCTGGTTTTCTCAAATCTTCTTTTCTTGTCCAGGCGGTTTTCCTTTGGAATGCGCTTCCTCAGAATATCAGGACGGCCATCAGTCGGTTCACGTTCAAAGTAAAAGCTCGCGAACTCTTTCTTATGAAGTTGGCAGACTCGTCCCACAATTAATTTGTTGTATTTCTCTATCTATGTATTTTTATCTCTCTACTCTTAATATTTTGGTATGTATGTAGGTATCCGCTTGATTGATCTCTGGACACTGTAGTGTCCTTGAAGAAAAGGCCGCCGCTTGTTTCGCGGACACTACAGAGTTGAGCTCATAATACGTATTTTTGTCGTAGATGGCGCTAGGTTTAGTTTACTAGGTTTCACTAGATTTCGAGAAATTTCCTTTCAAAGGTCAGTGACCTTGCGAAGCGGGTATATAAGTATTTATTATTTTATTATTGTAAATAAGTTCGTTACGCTTACCATGTCTCAGCATCACCCTAAGATAGACTGTTAGAAAATGCCTAAGGCATTAAGTCCGCCTTTGTACAGTGTTTTTTTTTATATGCATAAAGTTTAATAAATAAATTAATTCTGTCGGGCAGTTCAACATGGGTGATTACGTGTGGCGTACGTACGTAGACGTGGAGAAGGAGGCGCGGCAGTTCGGCGCGGGGCTGCGCGAGCTCGGCTGTCGGCCGCGGGAGAACGTCGTGATGTTCGCGGAGACGCGCGCCGAGTGGATGCTGGCCGCACACGGCTGCTTCAAGCAGAGCATACCAGGTAACTGAACCGACACGCTTGTTTTTAGGACATTATAATTCATCATCAGCCGGAAGACGTCCACTGTTGGACACAGGCTTCCCCCAAGGGGAGGCGGTGCCTTGTTCCCTACGCTTGGCTGGCGGCTTGGGGATCCCAGTGAGGTTGTTAAGTACCTACACGGAAGCCGCTTCTATCCGACTTCCGGATTTTCCCTTAGTCGTCTTCTACGACGTCCTCGTCTCGAGATGAAATGGGTGGGGACTATTGGCCCGGACACCCCACGTGTAAATAACGGGACATAATCCATATCCATACTTATCCATACTAATCCATAGTCATCATCATCATCATTTCAGCCTAAAGACGTCTACTGCTGGATATAGGCCATATAGGCTGGACTAATCCACTTAATATTATAATTGCGAAAGTAACTCTGTCTGTTACGCTTTCACGATGAAACGTCTAAACCGATAATGATGAAATTTGGTATGAATATAGCTTAAACGTCTGGAAAGAACATAATTATGCTAGTTTTTAATCCGCGACTTCGTCTGCATCCGCGATAACCGACATTCACGCGGACGAAGTCGCGGGCAAAAACTAATAATATGTTCTTTGCAGTGGGTAAAAAAATGACGATAATCATTATCGTCATTTTTTTACCCACTGCAAAGAATGAAGCTTCACCATCTTCCTGCCCTTATCCCATGTTACTTGAGGACGACCCAACACGTTTTCTTCTTCCATTGCATACTGTCATGCTATCACTGACTCCCTTCTCTGTCATATCAGTCTTTATACAACTCATCCCTCTTTTCTTAGGCCTTCTTCCAGGTGTGTACACATATTTTTTCAACCGACTTCAAAAAGAAGGAGGTTCTGAATTCATCTGTATGTTCTCTTTTTTTTTTTTTGTATATTTGTTACGCGATTTCTCCGGTAAATGTGAAGCTATTTTAAAGATTCTTTTTTTGATGGATAGGGTATGCCTCAAGGGTGGTCCCATATAAATTTTATCGAAATTGATTCAGCACATTTTGAAAAAATCGACATTAAGCAAAAAAGATATACATGGATGATGTTGTAATGTTCTCACCTTGTACTTTCAATCTCTGTTTTGACTGTGTTGCCATTTCTTAATGGATTTGGATGATAAGGAAGTACTAAAAAGCGAAAAATAAAAAAGCTTTTATAAAAAACAAATAGAACAGCCAAGCCACCGACTTCCGAAACTAAAGTCATGTGTGTTCTGTTTTAAAGTTATTTTTCACTTTTTGGTTTTTGAAGGCGGTTGTCTTTTTTGTAAAAAAGCTTTTTTTGTATGACTAGTCTGAAATTTTCTAGACATATCGCATCTGTATTTATCCTATTTACGAAGTTTTAATTCATACAGGCTGATAGTAAGTGCGCACTAGATAATTATATGTTCTAGGATAACGGTCTCTAGCCAATTCTCCATAAAAATCTGCAAAATTAGACCTCCAATTAATGTATACTGTACGTTTGAATTGCAGTGGTAACTATCTACGCAACACTGGGTGATGACGCGATCGCGCACGGCATCAACGAGACGGACGTGTCCACTGTCATCACCACATACGACCTGCTGCCCAAGTTCAAGAAGATCCTCGCCAAGACGCCCAGGGTCGACACCATCATCTACATGGAGGACCAGCTCAAGAGCATCGACAGGGATGGCTACAAACACGGCATCAAGATCATCAGTTACAAGGATGTAGTGCTCAAAGGTGCCTCCTCCAAAATTGGTGAGTATTTTGTTTTGAATAATATAGGAGGGTTTAAGTTGATTAGCACTTCGTCTACGTGAATTTTCTCAAAGATCTCATTTTTTTTATAATGGTATATTTATCCTGTATCACTCAAGGATAACATAGTTTCCCATTTGCGATTTTTTTTTTAAATCGGTTTACTAGTTTCGGAGATTACCGCCTACATACAAACATTACCTCTTTATAGTAAAATCCTTTTGTTTTTGACTTCTAACTGCCTATTAATTACTAGTAATACGAAGTACCTAATTTTGGTCATCATTGATCGTGTCTTTTAATTGATACGTTCTGAAATGACAACTAAAATCGTATGAACATTTTAGATCAACTTAAATTGTCAGTTCTTATTGATAACTGTCTCTTTCTTGTTTTACTGGAGATAAAGAGATATAAATAGCTTAAAATAAGTTTAGCTCATTCACAACAATTGGCTGGCACCATTGTATTTTTCCGTTTTTGTGTTCACGAGGGATAGTTTTGGGCTTATTTCTGAATGCAGACGAAATCGCGGGCAGAGGCTAGTAAATCTATAAAACTAGACGCCACAGAGGATGTATGAAGATGTTATAAGAAGTTTTACTGTACGGGAACTAGCTAAGATAAATGAAAGAAGGAATATTTAGATTATTCACTATATTGTAGATAAACTAACAATAATACGTCCATATCTGACGGAGGTCCGAATGTCAGTTTCATGTTTCATATGTCTTATACATATATATACAATCTTATAATATTCAAACTACATCGACTACTCTAGAATGTTTCAGTGTTCCGTTATAAACCATATAATAGTTAATAGCTTTTGCTATGCTAAATGCTAGGTGCCGTGTGGTGCCGGCCGCGAATAGCACCACCCCATTTCTACCCGTGAGTGTCGTAGAAGGCGACAGAGGGATATTGACTAAAGGATGGGCAGCAGCGTCCTTATGAGTACCATAACACCTATTGCGATCGCCTACATGCATCGGACAAGCATGGCGATTACGGCTGAACCCCCCTTGGGGCAGACTTATGCCCAGCAGTGGGCGTGTAAAGGTTGACATGATAATAATAATATCTTTATATTCTTCTTCTTTTCTTTTTTAAAAAACGTTGCCCCACACTTGGAATTTCTCCTGTGTCGTGAGTGCGTCTACAAACATATAAACTCACATACACAAACAGCCAGACCCGGAACAACTGTCTGTAGGCAATACAAATATTTGTTCCGCGCGGGAATCGAACCCGCAACACGCAGCGCAGCAGTCAATCGCTCAACCACTGCGCCAACCGTGTCATCCCGAATTAAGTCTGGTTTTTTCTCCCGCAAAAACAAGACTTAATTCAAAATAAATTAGCTAACATAGTAAAATCAGTTTCAGTCAAGTGTATGTGCGGAGCTGGTGTCTATTATAGGAATAAACCTGTATTACAGATCACCAGGTCCTCACCCCACGGTATCAGGTATAACATAACAAAGAACTTAAATAGAGATACGTATACAAGAGTTTAAGTGAGACAAGATATTAATTTCGTATCTAAACGCTAATTCGCCTCTTAGCGCGAAGGTTTGTATGTTAGAGGTGCGGTGTGTATAATATGTGGAGTGTGGGTGTGTGTTGGATGTGTGCTTGTGTGTAGTGTGTGCGTATATACCTAGTTTTCTAATTCTGTTAGCCTATGATGATGCTAAATGCCTGCAACCTTTACAGTACCACTTATACCCTGTTCACAATAAGATTAGACATTTACTCAAACCTTTCTTACAGTTCGTTCAACCGATTTTGACTTATATTGCGTTGGTAGCATGACAAATGGCAACTGCAGTTTTATTGTAACCACATTTTTGCCTCTAATGTCATCCTTAAGCCTACGGAAGTCAAAATTGGTTGAAGGGACTGTAAAAAAGGTTTGTTTTTATGTCTAATCTTATTGTGAACAGGGTATCCTACTAATATTATAAATGCGAAAGTTTGTGAAGATATTTGGATGTTTGTTACTCAATCACGCGCAAACCGTTGGAACAGATTTACATGAAAATTGGCACATAGATAGACCATTTCCTGGATTAACATATAGGATACTTTTTATCCCGGTTATATGTTCCCTTGGGATAATCGTTCTTTTTACGCGGGCGAAGCCGCGGGCAGAAGCTAGTAGTTTTCTAATTCTGTTGGCCTATGATGATGCTAAATGCCTGCAACCTTCACAGTACCACTGTAACCCCCACAGAGCCGGTGCCCCCCTGCCCGTCGGACACGGCCATCATCATGTACACGTCGGGCTCCACGGGCGTGCCCAAGGGCGTGGTGCTGTCGCACCGCAACATGCTGGCCACGCTGAAGGCCTTCGCGGACGCCATGCCCATCTACGACGGAGACGTCCTCATGGGCTTCCTGCCGCTCGCGCACGTGTTTGAGCTGCTCGCCGAGAACCTGTGCATGATTGGAGGTGGGAACTCGTTTATTTATCCATACTTCCAAACTACTATAACCATACTTAAGAGCGCCCATCCCGTCATATTTCCCATACAAACGCTCGTACGCGATTACGGCGTTATAACAAATTATTTTCCAAATATGTTTATCACACAGGTATCTTGTGGTTTAAATCTAGGTTTGTATGAAGCCAATAATAAACTTATTTCAAACTCAAACTCAAACTCAAAATCATTTATTTCAATTAAACCATTTACAGGTAGGTACTTTTGAATTGTCAGAGTCAGTCAGTCACAAAGTTGAAGCTAGTTGCTCGTTCCAAACAGTAGGTTTCTATGGAGAAGAACGAGCAAGAAACTCCATGAACACTCTTTTAAAATCAGATAAATTTTACAAATTTAGGTTACATCATTCATGTTGAATCTAAGGGTACAATGTGAGAACAATGTAACACGTCTTGCATGTTAAAAGAGGTCTAGAGAAAAATATAGTTATAATAACAATTCAAACCAAAATTTAAAATAACCGAGGCAGCTAAGAGATGACCAGTCCCAACCGACGGCGTCCGTTCACGAACATGACGCATGGATCGGCACCATTTAGCTCAACCATTTTGAAGGGAACCGAATGATCCAACACATGCGCCACCGGCAGCGAGACATTCAAGTGAGCATGACTCTCCCAACCGCCAGGGCATATTCAAGTCAATGAGAGGTATATATACCTCGTAAATGGTAGCTTTAAAGAACATAGTGCTCACATGTATGTGCTACGAAAAATTATATAATACTAACACATTGAGTTTATACAATGCAAAGATAATATAGATCTACATCTTCAGCAGCTCCAAAAATTGTTACAAATGCTAATCAATTAATCTATGAACCCTTATGGCTGTGGAGCTAGACCAGCATCCAGCCAAGCATTTTTATCAGTGATGTAATCACTCAACTTATAATATGCTCGGCTGCATAGTGTGCGTTTAATACAAGACTTAAATTTTGTCTCATTTAGTTGAACAATGTGGGGAGGTATATTATTGTAACACTTTAAACAGTACCCCATGAAAGACGAATCTACTTTAGCCAGTCTGAAACCTGGTTGAACTAGTTGGTCCCTATTTCTAGTATTATAATTATGTCTGTCACCTCTTTTATCAAAAAGATGCAGATTTTTTCTAGCGTACATGATGTTTTCATAGATGTATTGACAAGGCACCGTCATTATGTTAATTTCCTTAAACAGTTCCCTTAGAGAATCGCGCATACGCAGATTGTAAATGGCTCTGATGGCTCTCTTCTGCAGAATAAAAATAGAATCGATGTCTGCAGCTCTTCCCCACAATAAAATACCGTAAGACATAATACTATGAAAGTAACTAAAATAGACCAGTCTCGCGGTATCCACATCAGTAAATTGCCGGATCTTTCTGACAGCATATGCTGCCGAACTTAGCCGTCCTGCGAGAGATGTTAAATGAGGACCCCATTGTAGCCTTGAGTCGAGCGTCAATCCCAGAAAAACGGTTTTATCGACGAATTCCAGTTTCTCTTTATTCAATACTATGTCACACTCACTATTTTTGACATTTGGCAAAGCAAATCTGATGCACTTAGTTTTTTTTCCATTTAATACTAAATTGTTAGCCGTGAACCACTTTTGTACCTCCAGTAAGGCGTTATTTACGATGTCAAGATTTTGAGCCCGTCTATTTATTTTAAAAATTAATGACGTGTCATCGGCAAATAACACCATTTGTGGTTGGTTTTTGAATAACCGGGGAAGATCATTAATATAAACTAAAAAGAGGAATGGACCTAAAATTGAGCCTTGTGGAACTCCCATTTGTACTTTTAAACCATGTGAATTCACCCCGTTTATTTGAACTTGCTGCTGTCTATCATTTAAATAAGATTTCACTAAACTAAGCGCAAGTTTACCTAGTCCGTAATGCTCAAGTTTCAGAATTAATGTCTCGTGATTTACGCAATCAAATGCCTTAGAGAGGTCACAAAAGATTCCTATGGCATCTTGTGCCTCTTCCCACGCAGTAAATATGTGTTTTAATAAAGTGACACCGGCGTCAGTCGTACAACGCCCTTTGGTGAAACCATACTGTTGATCGTGTAATATGCCATTTGTGTTAAAATGAGCAAGCATCTGATTAAGCATAATCTTTTCAAAAACCTTGCTGAAAGCCGGCAACACGGACACGGGTCTATAATTGTTAGTATCTTTACTATCCCCGGATTTGAAAAGAGGTATGACCTTACTAAATTTCATTAAATCTGGGAAAACACCTTGGTCTACGCACATATTAAATATTAAAGCCAAATAAGGTGCTATTGTTTCTATTATAGATGTACAAACTTTAATAGACATACCCCACAGATCTTCAGTAAATTTTATTTTGATTTGCCGAAAAGCTTTTAAAACGGTCATGGGGTCAATATGTTTAAATTGAAATTCTACCGGGCAGCCTGGAACGTTCGCTTTTAATAACGCAATTGAGTCGTCAGGTGAGGAATTCAAAGCTTCCGTGGTTTTGATTGGTATGCTAGTAAAGAAATTTACAAATTCACGAGCTACTTCTATGTTAGAGCTTACGGGACCATGTGATGTCTCCAATGTATATTCCGCGTTACGAACTTTTTTCTTGCTAGTTTCGTTATTTATAACTTTCCAAACTGTCTTTATTTTATCGTCTGCCGATTTGATCTTGTTACTAATGTATAGCGCTTTCGCTACCTTGCAAGTATTTCTAAAAGTTTTAGAATAAGTAGCAACATACTTGTTGAAAGTTTCCGTGTTAATATAAGGCTTAAGGCCATACAGCTCAAACAGTCTTTCTCTACTTTTTCTAATACCCTTAGTTGCCCAGTCACTAAATATAAACTTAGGGCTAATATATTTCGCCTTTTTTTCAAAATTTTTATTGAATTCAGTTTCGACCACAGAAAATAAATCATTATACAATTTATTTGCATCGTTGTTATAGTGGTCCAGAGTATTTAACTTATTATTTAGAGTTTTATTAAATTTATTTAATTTACCAGTTGTTATTGGTCTAAATTGTATTTGCACTTTTGTCGTAGGCATTTTGAACATAAATGTTACCGTTTGACCGCTATGATCTGATGGTAAATAATTAACAATAGCTTTATCTACATAGTCGCAATCGCAGAAAATGTTATCGATGCAGGTAGCAGTAGTTGGAGTTACCCTAGTAGGCTCCATGAAAACATTCGACAAATTAAATGATTTAAAAAGGCTTAATAATCGACTACTATTCAAATTATTTTCTAAAACATTAATATTGAAATCACCACAAATAATTGCGGGTTTGCTACACGTTGCAAGTTTCGCTAATACATCTTCCATTACAGACTCAAATAAAGAATAGTTTTGGTAGCTTGGGGGTCTGTACACGCACACTATAATATGCTCATCCAGCTCGACACAGGAAAGTTCGATGCAATGTTCAACCGATAGGCCAACTATGTCATTTCTTTCTTTATATTTTAAACAATCTTTTAATAAGATCAATGAGCCTCCACGCGACATAGCTTTGCGATTAAAACAACTGCCCACACTATAGTTTTCATAGTTAATTAGCATTTGGTAATCCTTTAACCAATGTTCAGTAAAACAAACAATGTCAAACATGGTTTTTTCTAAAAACATTTCAATTTCTAATAATTTGGATGAAATACCTTGAATATTTTGATGAAATAATTTCAAGGTATTCTGCTGTTTCTGCAACTTAACTTTTTGAGAGCAAGAAGGTACCTTGTTGTTTGTAGGTTTAACTATATTGTTATTGGTACCTTCTGTTGTCTTACAAACTAGTTTAAATTATTATCCGGAGTTTGACCACGGACTTCAATGATATCAGGTAGTGAGTTCCTACCACTTGTGCAACTCGCATCAATAGATGGCTGGTCCATAATGGCACATGGGTCCTCCTTCGTACAATTTGTATAATTATGTATAGCAGTGCTACAATCATTCTGGGTCACCACCTTATTATTAGTATTATTACTAATTGATGTGGAGCTAATAACACAAGACTTCGACATACTACTTATGTCTGAGTTAATACTATAAGCTAATAGCCGCGCTATTTGATGTCTAAACCTAAAGGGCAGATACACAGTATCCCTAGTCGATTTTAATTTTCCAACAAAACTGTTGGTGTCAAAAAACATAAGCTTGTCACTATAGTGACTTACTAGAAGATGCACATGTTTATTTAACATATGTATATAATTATTTTGTCTGTATGTTAAGTGTTTAAAATATGGAAAAGCACACAAAATTATTTTGTTACAATTAATGTTTAGAATGTCTGTAACACAGTCAGTAATATCTTCCTTTGTGACCTTTAAACTATTACCTATAAATACAGAAATATTGGTTGATGGATTATATTGAAACTTTGTTATTGATGACATTACATGTTTGTAGGATAACCCTGGTGTACAATGGTTCTGAATGTTATATCTTAGGTTATTATTAATTAATTTCCCTATCCCTCTGCCTATACTATCAGAAAACATTACTGAAAGACTTGCTTGACTGCTACCAGAGGAACAAGTACTAGATACTGCCTGTGGCACTTCTTGTACAATATCATGGTTATGGTTGGGGATACAACCTTGGGCAGTCACAGCTTGGGACTCCGTTGCCTCAGGCTGGACGGCCACAAGGTCAGACTCCCTCTGACAAGTACACTGCGTGTTGCTGAGAGTCAGCGAGTCCACTCTGTCTGCGTTGTAATTACACAAATCCACTAACTCATTTGCAGCTAGTATATGTTCCTTTATTTGGTTTTCAGATATTATATATTTACCATAAAGGGACTTTAGTGAGTCATCCAGAACCTGTATTTCTGATTGCAAACGCTGAGTGTCTATTTCATAAATGTTCTTACTATCTTCCAATTTTATCTGGTAGTTTTTCAATTTATTTATAAGAGCAACACGTTCTTTCCTAAGTTGAATATTTTTGGAATAGCTTTTTTGTTGACTTTTGAATTTATGACATTTCTTAATAATTTTATTCAGTCTAGCATATTTTTTTAATTTATTTTGACTAAGTGTATAGCTAGGCTTATCTTTTAGTAAAGAATCTTCGGTAAGGTCTATGGTTATTAACGAACATGGGTTACAGTTTGTATTTAATAATTCATTATATAAATGGTTGGTTTCTTTGACCTGAGTACGTTCCTTTTCCTTTTGTAATTTAGAAATTTGTACATTTGCCTGGATTAATTCATCCTCTAAGTCCCTAACTTTGCTCAAAGCCTCCTTATACAAATTACTACAGTTGTTGAAACCATCTGTGACCATCCTTAATTTATCCCGTTCATCAACAACCTCCAAGTATTGCTGATGTAAGTCTACTAGCTCCCGCTTCAAGCTAGAGTTCCTGTCAACTATCTTCTTGACTTCCTCCTCACTTTCATGTCTCTCTCTTGCAACAGCTGTTGACATTGAACATTAGATGCTTTTAATTCTTGGAGGGCCGTTCTTAATTTAAGCTCCATATCCTGAGCAGTAGCCTTACGGGTCATCACAGGCATGGTTTCAGATATGGTTACTGAAAGTAGAATTAAAGAAACGGTGTGAGAAACAATAGGATAGACAAAAACTTAGATAAATATGGGAAATAAAATAAAAAGAGAAATTGGAGAAGTTAGCGTAGTTATATGGAAATATGAAGCAGGTAGGCTAACGAATTTACTTTAAAGGCATTTATTAAATTAATCAAACAATAAAATCTACTTCTATTGCCTTCAATATTTTTTTCTATTTTATGTGGGTAGGATGCCTAGACGAAATTTAAGTTTAAGTACTTATTTATTAACATTATAATTATGTAAAATACAAAATCACGGTCATGAACCTTATTGTGGTTGTATACGAGCATAAAACATGCAAATTTATTTCACTTTATTGAGTTTTATTTACAGTTTACAAAGTTAATGAAGACAAAGTGATTATGCAAGAAAAAGGCAATAGGTCTAGTTAAGTTAAATTTTAACTAGTACGTGTCTTTTATGAGACAATTGTGTGCTAATAATAATTTAAAAGTAAACAATACTCCCCGTATTAATCCGTAGTGAGAAAACAGCTGTTTCTGGTAGGTTACCGGTATTGGTGTCAACTCTATACAGAGTTTTCCTTTATATATTTACGTGAAAACAATAATCCTGGGATTTTGTGCCGTTATATTACTAATAAACTAACAATTACACATTAATTTCACTTATATCCTAATTAAAACTAATTCTAAAATACGGAGCGAAATTTGACAAGTTAGTCGGGCAGTGTTGCCACTTTTTTTCGAGATTTCAATTTGAGAAACAAATTCAGTAAACACGTCCGAAAATCAGCTTTTTGAACAATGTTATCTGAACTTTGACCGTTCATAATGCCCTCATACATTGACAAAGAAAAAAAAACAGCTTCATAGAAACCTTGCACATGTAATGAAGATTTTAAATTACAAACATAAGGATTTTTCAAAAACACGTATGTCCTGGAACAAGTTTTGTGAAATTCCCGCGCGCCGATTTTCCTGTGATGTTATCCCGTTCTCACTTACTTGTTTGTTTTCGAGCTTTGCGTTGGATGAAACAAAAAATTTTTCAATCACGCTCGCGTTGAAGTTCCTTCGATGGAGATGGGCGCTCTTAATATTATAAATGCGGAAGTAAGACAGAGTTATTTTCAGCTCAATATCTGGTCCCAAGCCCCAACTATTTAGTTACCTACTGTTCTAACCGGATGCACCTAAACCTGACTTCCACAACCCAGTTACTGGGCAGCATGATACCCCTTGGTAACACTGGTTATCAGACTTTCGAGATTCTGATTACCTGTAACCGCTGTCAAAGGTCTACAAATGAAGCAATTCATACTTCAGTAGGTACAATAATAATATTAAAAATGCGAAAGTAACTCTGTCTGTTACGCTTTCACGTTGAAACAGCTGAACCGATTTTGATGAAATTTGGTATGAAGATAGCTTGAACCCTCAGGAAAAGGACACAGGCTTTTTATTCTTTTTATTTTTATATTTTTAGTCTTTTTATTTTTTTATACTTTTTAATCCGCGACTTCGTCTGCATCCGCGGTAACCGACATTCACGCGGACGTAGTCGCGGGCTAAAGCTAATTAATTTATAAGAAAACTTAGCTACTACCATTTCAGTATGAATTACATATTATTATGTAGAAATGTTTGACAGCTCCGTTGTTCTCGTGATCGCAGGAGCGACTGGCACTATGTATTGGGTACTGGATTCGATGCCCAGGTCGGGCACATGTGTGTATGATGTATTTCCATTAAGCCATTGTAAGTAGCAGCCCAGAATTTAGAAGTTGATGCATCAGAAAGCACGTAAAGACTCGGCTGTCATTCGTGGATCTTTAATAGTCGTTATGGGTAGTCAGTAGCAGAAAGTCTGACAAACAGTGTTATAAGCCGGTACATTAAAGAAAGGAATCTAAAATGGCGGCATGTACTTGCGTTGATAGATAGTACAGTCAGCATATAAAATTTCAAGTTAGTGTTTTTAAAGATAATAAAAACAAGGCTGGGTCACATTAATTTCAATCTAGCTTTTGCCAACGGCAAACATCAAATATTCAGGTTTGCTCACATTTTCATTCTACTAATTAGCGATTATCTCATAAACACTTCGACCGATTTACATAATTTAAACGAATAAAATGGTTGTAGACCTATACCTTTCATTTGACACCAAAATCGTTAAGATATCTCAACAAACAAAAAAAACACATTTTCAAGTTCCATAACTATTTTTTTTCTCGGTTGTTTTTGCTTACGGTATGCGCGAAAGTGAATATAGACGGCACTAGTGTGAGAGCGAGAGAACATGATAAGCGCCGCCATTTAAGATTCCTTTCTCTAATGAACCGGGTTATACAAAGGATAGAGGTCAGACAGGCAGTAGCTCCATGTAAAACACTGGTGTTAAGCATCCTGTTAGACTGGAAGCCGACCTCAACTTGTTAGAAACAGGCTAGGCAGCTGATGACATTGGTTTCTCATTTATAACACAGAGGTGATACAATCTCTTCATAGTAACGTTCATAAAATAACTGTCGATCGAAGTCCATGACAAACATCGATTGTGTATCCAATAGCTTCGTAAAATAATCGTAAATGCAGTATTTATGAGATGTTTTAATGTTGTTAACATTTTATTGTTCGTTATGAACTATGGATGATGTGGTCATTGCAGTTTAACCATTTGACCGCTCCATCAAAAAAGCAAAAACGTGCCCTGGGCGTCAAGCTACGAATTCGTCCTTTAATACCTGTTCCTATAATTGGTATAACTTTTCGTTATCTTATGTTAACATAGATGAAAAAAGAAAGGAAATAAAGAAATAAGTTCAATAAATATGAATTAGTCAAGAAACGTAATTAGCAAAGGAACTAAAAAAATCATTGTTTTATGAGCTTTATCTTCTTGTAATACTTATATAAAATCTCGTGTCACAGTGTTTGTTATCGAATTCCTCCGAAACGGCTTGACCGATTTTGATGAATATTTTTGTGTATATTTGGTAGATCGGAGAATAGGTCGTCGTAGGCTATTTTTATACCCCTAGATGATATTAAATAATTTAAACAGCAAAACAACGTGTGCCAGGTCAGTTAGTTACCGTATAGAAGTGTATTTATTTATTCTTAAGGGGGTACCGAGCAAAATCATTCAAAACAGTCGTCACTGTTAAAGTGATATAATCAATACTTTTACCATAATTGCCATAAAAAATATGTAATAAATACCACAGTGAATGTGTTAACCGATTATCGTTGGCAAAAATTAAGAATACTGTTTAATTTAATAAACAAAAATACGTAAAGTTGTACAAAAATCTTTAAAAAAATCTCGTTTTTAGTTGAGTTTTGTTAGTAAACTATATTTTTTTTTCACAAACTTGAATTCATATTAATCTTTAACATTCATACTACAATTTGTAGTTTTTACATTTTCGAAATGTCGCTTAGTTATTTTATTATTAATTTTTCGCGCTGTTTTGAATCATACGCAACGTATGTATGTATGATTCAAAACAGCGCGTCAATTAAAACAAAAATTGCACCCGCAATCTTAAAATAATATTATAATAAATGTACTACAGCGTTTTGTTCAGTCCACTATCCAGGCCATAGGCGATTTTTTTTTTTTTTTTTTTCTTTTGCAACTATTATATTTCTCTGATTTCCAATACCCCAATGAGAACCTGTTATTATCTAATATGTTCATAATTTCGTAGGGTCCGTAAAATTTTGCTGTTAGTTTGTTATGTCGCCTATGGTCTTGATTTACATAAACAGTATCACCTACGCTATAATTTATGTTATCTCTACGCGTTTGGTCAAAGCGGTCTTTGAATGTATCGGCAACAATTTTAAGACGTTGATGTGCTAACTGACGATCGGTCGTTACGTCAATATTTATATTACTATCTGGTATTACCTCATCTAATCGAGCTTGTATACACGGGATGTTCGAGTTTGTGCTAACAAGCAGCCTAATAGGTGAAAAACCAGTTGATTGCTGTACAGTAATGTATGGACAATTGGACTTTCCACAAAACGCTCGGCCAGTCTGACACATTACCACACCTAGTAGCTAACATATTGATTACGGTTAAGACGTAACTTTTGGCATGTGATGCTCTAAATAACGAATAAACTAAATTCAGTGCCAACAGGAAAAATATTTTTCCATGCTAGCCCCAGAATCTACAGTGATTTGAATGTCAGGATAATTAACCACATTCCTACCAATAAGATCATATGAAAATCTTGGTCACGGGCCACATGTAAATATAGTTATAAACAAATATCTTCAAATTTAACTGTCACTGTGATAGTTGCAAAAAATATGTATTTTACCGTTACCTATTCCACTAACGTACTTATATTGAGTATGGAAAAATATATAATTTAGTCATTTGGCAATAGATTCCCGTATAATGCTACAACTTACTCCTGTGTCGACAATAGAGTCAATAGACATTTTGCGAATGGTAACGTCAGTAGGCTTAAAGTTTAAAACATTGCATAAAGTATTGACTCGAACATCTAGTTATTGATCTTTGAAAGTTTAATTGCTGTTTGGTCGAATTTACACGTTCAAAAATACAAGTTGTTACATCATGTCCTACCTTTTTATAAACTGTAACCACCGTCCTATACTTAGTATAACATTTTTTTTTTTTTGTTTTTTTTTTTTGTTTGGGTACATTCAACTTAATTCAGCACAGAAATTTTCCTATTATCGACCTTCTTGGGATTGCTAGGACTCGTACCATATTAAAACAGAGCCCTTGGGGGCCTTACCTCCCTTTGCGACTTTAGTTAAGTCGCTCCAACCAAACTTTTCTCCAAGCTTGTCATTGTCTGCACGCCACGCCACTACGCCGCTGTCAGTGGTGGCGGGATCGAATATCGGGAGAGCCACGTCATTCTGCCGATTCTTACTGGACAACGCTTCTTTGATAGTAGTAAGCAGCTTTAGGTGAATCTCTGGTCCAGTTCGGTAGCAACAATAACCCTGAAAATATAGTAAGATTAGATTAGCACATGGTATCCCACTTCTGATGTTAGGATAAAAGGGGGCGATTTTTTTTTTTTTTTTTAGGAAACATATATTTTATTGGGTATATTTCAGACTCAAAATCATTTATTTCAATTTAACCATTTACAGGTACTTTTGAATTGTCAGAGTCAGTCAGAAAGTTGAATCTAGTTGCTCGTTCCAAAGGGTAGATTTCTATGGAGAAGAACGAGCAAGAAACTCCATGAACACTCTTTTAAAATCAGTAATATTTTACAAATTTAGGTTACATCATTCATGTCATAACAACTAGGTACATATAATTTAACCCTGCAGTAGTCGCGCACCTAAAAGTAACGGGAGTGGTCGCACGGGCTATATATGTAGTCCATTTTCAAATTGAAATAAATAAACTCATAAGCATAAACAGTTTATCAGACGTATGAAAATATAATCACTACAGTTTTCTTAACTAAAAATGATTAACATAACCTAATCACAACCTCTGTGTTACAAAAAATCAACAAAAATAAAAAATCTCTCTAAATTGGCACAAAAATTACAGGATTCGCTCTAATTGAGATCACGATTAAAAAAAATACTAGGAACTAATTTCTAACTTCTATTTTCTGCACAGGACAGACACATAATCTTCGAATGATCCCCACATACGAACTTGTTACACGCGGTGCACATATTTCTGGTGCTTTTACTGCGGGCTCTTCCAAAGTCATGGCAACGGCGCACAACATTACTCGATGTCGCTGCCGAGAGAGTTGGTTGGGTTTCTGTGAATCATAGAGGAATCCCCTATTCAGAGGAATCGTTTTTGACCACAATGTATTGTCAACTCCGGTATGTGTCAATGCGCGCGCGTTGCTGAGGCGGTTCATCATCTTCAGCCATGCCTCAATCGGTGCAGCTCGTTTATTAGTCATTACTATGCTAAAAAATAAAAAGTCATTTATGTTAAATCAATCCGAAACTAATAAACAAAGTTTAAATAACGAATTTAAGTTAATTATCATAAAATTATTAAAAACACAAAAGTTTGACATGATAAAAATACTTACGTAATTGGTCGCGCGGGCTACAATTTTAGTCTATGCACTTCGCTGAAGTCCTGTGACACAACCGCTCGCGACTGACGCTTGTGCTTCACTTAGCGTGTCTCTCGTACATTCGTTCGAAAGTACCTGGGAGCGCAGAAACCTAATGCTTACCCGATTCTGAGAAATTCTCGATTTTGTATGAGTGGGCTACATATGTAGCCCACGCGACTACTGCAGGGTTAATATTAAAATTATACATATACATAGCCTTTCATAGTTATCATCATAGTTATACTTATCTATTATTTTCTTCGGGAGCTCCGTACGGATCAACGTTTCGATCAAAAGTGTTCCAATGAAGTCGGAACACTCGCTTTTATAAGCGGCGATAAACAAGTATGATTCACGATGACAAGCAAATGTGATTCATACTTATTTGCTATCCAAAGTTTAAACACACTTTATTCTAAAAATACAGATACAGTCAAGACCAATAACATCTAGTAATTTAGATAAATTTAATAAGACTTTAATTAGTAAGTTACCCGTTCAGGAACTGAATATGAATAATGGTAATATTTTGTATAAAGATTTTTTTTCAGTTGTGCAAACAGAGTTTGATAATATTTTTAAGAAAAAAACGAAAACTATTTGCCCTAAGTTTTTATTTAGTGACTGGGCAACTAAAGGTATCAGGAAAAGTAGAGAAAGGCTTTTTGAGTTGTATGGCCTTAAGCCTTATATTAACACCGAAACATTTAATAAATATGTTTCGACTTATTCTAAAACTTTTAAAATTGCTTGTAAAGCAGCTAAAGCCTTATACATTAGCAACAAAGTTAAATCAGCTGATGATAAAATTAAGACTGTTTGGAAAATAATTAATAATGAAACAAACAGGAACAAAAAACATAATACTGATTACACTCTAGAGACTTCCCGTGGTCTCTTAAGTACTAATAAAGAAGTTGCTCAGGAATTTGCAACATTCTTTACCGATATTCCTATTAAAACTACAGAAACTTTAGATTCTTCGCCCTCACTTGCTTTAAACTTACTAAGTTCGAATGTTTCAGCATGTCCCACGGAATTTAAATTTAAACATATAAACCCTGCAATCGTTATTAAAGCTTTTAAACAACTCAAGATCAAGGGTACTGAAGATTTATGGGGGATGTCTACTAATGTTTGTAAATCAATTATTGAGACAGTGGCGCCCTATTTAGCTTTCATTTTTAATTTGTGTGTAGACCAAGGGGTTTTCCCGGATCTAATGAAGTTCAGCAAAGTTATACCACTTTTTAAATCCGGCGACTGCAAAGACTCTAATAATTACAGACCCGTTTCAGTTTTGCCGGTTTTTAGCAAAGTGTTTGAAAAAGTAATGCTTGATCAAATGCTCAGTCATTTTAACTGTCACAAAATTTTACATGATCAACAGTATGGTTTCACCAAAGGACGTTGCACTACTGACGCCGGTGTCACCTTAATCAAGCATATATTTAAGGCTTGGGAGGAATCTCAAGATGCTATTGGTATCTTTTGCGACCTCTCCAAAGCATTTGATTGCGTGAATCACGAAACACTACTCTTAAAGCTTGAGCATTACGGACTGGGTAAACTAGCGCTTAGCTTAGTAAAATCATATTTGACTGATAGACTGCAACAAGTTCAAGTAAACGGTGTAAATTCATCGGGCTTAAAAGTAAAAATGGGGGTACCGCAGGGCTCAATATTGGGTCCGTTCCTCTTTTTAGTTTATATAAACGATTTACCTTATTTGCTGAAAAATCAACCACAAATGGTGTTATTTGCTGATGATACTTCCTTGATATTTAGAGTTAATAGACGGGCACAGCACCATGACGACGTAAATGACGCTATGCTTAAGGTTCATAATTGGTTTACTGTAAATAATTTAGTATTAAATGAGAAGAAAACTAAATGCATAAGATTCGCTTTACCGAATGTTAAAAGTAGTGAATGTAACGTTGTATTGAATAAAGATGTACTTGAATTCGTCGAAAATACTGTTTTCCTAGGGATTACGCTTGACTCAAAGCTGCAATGGGGTCCTCACTTAACATCTCTTGCAGGGCGGTTGAGTTCGGCCGCTTACGCTGTCAGAAAAATCCGGCATTTGACAGACGTGGATACCGCTAGGCTTGTATATTTTAGTTATTTTCATAGCATCATGTCCTACGGTATCTTGCTTTGGGGGCGGGCTGCAGATATTGATTCTATTTTTATTCTGCAAAAGCGGGCTGTCAGAGCCATCTATAATCTCAGCAGTCGCGAGTCTCTAAGAGAATTGTTTAAACAGATTAACATCTTGACGGTACCTTGTCAATACATATATGAAAACATTATGCATGTTCGAAAAAACCTTCATCTTTTTAATAAAATAAGTGACAGACATAGTGTTTATACTAGAAATAGGAACAAATTAGATCAGCCAAGATTCAGATTGTCAAAAGTTCATACTTCTTTTATGGGGTACTGTGTAAAATTTTATAATAAAATACCTCTTGATATTCTACAACTAAATGAAAGACAATTTAAAACATGTATTAAACGCACACTGTGTAGACAAGCATATTATAAATTAGATGACTACATCAATGATAAAAATGCTTGGCTAAATGCTGGTCCTGCTCCACAGGCAGTTTAGGGAATTTCCTAATTGGAGGAATGTTGTTTCCTACCCCTTTTTTTTTATTGACATGAGTAACGAGTATCGTTATTATTATACACAAATATATATTTTAATTACTTTTTCGACATTTTAGAAACATTGGAAACCTTAGATTTGTATAATTTAGCAGCATTATTTCAATTTTGTAAATGTGAGTACCATGGAGCCATATTTTAAGTAAATTATTATGTGTTTGACTTAAATGAGCATGGCGGTTGAGAGAATTGTCATGCTCACTCAAATGTCTCGCTGGTGGTGGCGCGTGTGTTGGGTCATTCGGCTCCCTCTAAAATGGTTGAGCTGAATGGTGCTGATTCACGCGTCATGTTCGTGAACGGGCGCTGTCAGTAGAGATTGGTCAACTCTTAACTGCCATGGTTTTTATCTTGATTATTTTTTATATTTTGTATTTCTAGATTACCTTCATTGTTTTCACATATAGAAGCAACAAGAATAATGTAAGCAGTATTTTGTAAAAACCTGAGTTTAAAAGAGTGTCCGTGGAGTTTCTTGCTCGTTCTTCTCCATAGAGACCTACCTACGTTTTGGAACGAGCAACTAGCTTCAACTTTCTGTCTAACTGACCGACTCCTTGACAATTCAAAAGTGCCTGTAAATGGTTTAATTGAAATAAATGCTTTGACTTTGACTTTGACTTCTATTTAAAATGATGTTATTTACTATACTTCTACTGCATTTAATCAGAAATTAATTATTACTTCATATTATAACACGAATTACATTGTTATGTATTAATTACATCGGTATAAATCTAACACACGCATTAAAAGCAAACTCAAATTAATAGCACGTCAACTTTAGCAAAAGATACATGTTATCAATTATTTTAGTAATTTTTTTACAGGGACAATTAAGTGAAGTATATTATAGGGCATATAAAAAAAATAAGAACGTGAAATGTCATGATATGATATTGAACATTAATAATATGCTTTAAGATGTAGTTGGTTTCTTTTAATTAATAGCCCCAGAATAACGAAGAAAAACGCGCTTTTGGTCGGGGCAGCGCCTTAAGTAACATATCGGAACCCCCGCAGACCAGACTTATTATCGGGTGACAGCTTGGTCGTGTTGGTCCGCTAGCGCGCTCACTGGGACGACAAACAGTCGGGTGGTGGTAGTGACTTCAGTTTAAAGACTGACACCGAATCGTTATAATGTGCGCACTTGCATACTTCTTCATACTACAACCGACCAAACTATCGGCCGATAAAAACTCTGTGGTCTGCGAGGCTCTTATTGAGTGTGGCTTTGACGTGTAGAATGTGTTTAATGTGTATTATTTCGCAGGCGTCCCCATCGGCTACTCGACGCCGCTCACCATGTTGGACACGTCCAGCAAGATCATGAAGGGCACCAAGGGAGACGCCACCATCCTGCAACCCACCTGCATCACCACCGTCCCAGTACGTACATACTCAACTATGGTTCTGTCTGTAAGCGGGCTGTATCATTTGAACCGTAATAGGTAGACACTTGAAATTTCCACAGAGTGTGTAATAATAGGGCCGCTATAACAACAAATAATAAAAATAAGATACTTATAGTTAAAAATTGAAGAGAGTCCCCATACAAGAAACATGTTCTTTTTCGGCGTTTGTTTGCTCGATCTTTAGGTACCTATATCGTACGGTGAGCATAAGCTCACCGTACAATACGCGCCACGAAAGATGAGACTTGACACTGACTTAATTTGACTTGCGCAGTACTCGATTAAATGGTACCTTTAAATCGCTTGCGCAGTACTCGATTTAAAGGTACCTTTAAATCGCGTACTGCGCAAGTCAAATCAAGTCTGTCTGTATCAAGTCTCATCCTTCGTGGCGCTCAGTATACGAACGACGATCGTCCGTTAAAAAATAACCGGCCAAGTATTAACTTGGCCTGTTATTTTTTAATTTTATACTAACCTATATTTGGATGCTGATAAGCAATAGTGTGTCAACCCACAAAAAGTAACGTAAAGTATGTATGTATGTGGAATACATCAAAATATCCAAATGTTACTTTTTGTGGGCAGCATCCATTTTGTCCCACTGCTGGTCGTCCACCTTCTCCGATCGAACGATCGAGTGCCAGTAAATAAAGTATTTAATTGATAACCGATAATATCGAGCTTCACCAAATGTCGACGTCTGTTATGTGTACAATTCAACTTGTTAGTCAAACTATTTAGTTAACTTTGACGTTAAAAATTTACAAAAGGAAGAATTGACAGACCACTAAAAGTCACTTAAACGATGCAAGCAATTGATTGGTTTAATGTAATAAACCTTGTAAACTTGCATTATGTAATAGAGTAATTGGCTTATCGTTGATTTGACTAAAACGTTTTTTTTTCCACAGTTGATCATGGACCGCATCAGCAAGGGCATCACCGACAAGGTGTCCCGCAGCGGAGAGTTCGCGAGCGCGTTCTTCAAGTGGGCTTACACGTACAAGCAGACCTGGATGCGGCGCGGCTACGACACGCCGGTGCTCAACAGACTGGTGAGTTCGATATTATTATCAAGAAAGAATACGAAACATTATCCATACTAATATTATAAATGCGAAAGAGACTGAATTCTGAATGTCCTGCTCGCTGTGGGCTGAAAACATCACGACTCTGTAGAAGCGCGCCAAAATGGTGGTGGTTGATCACGTGTTGTCGCTAATGGCGGGCTTCCGATTCGTTTAAAGTTCGTACTATTGACCGGATACGACATAATTATAGAAATCACTGAAATATCGGTTTTAATTTTTTGCGCGGAACCCTTATGAGTAGTCTAGTATTACACTTGATAACATCAGCTATTTGCTAGTGAAAATCCTGTCAAAATTGGACCAGCTGTTTCTAAGATTAGGCGTAACAAATGGACATAAAGACAAAAAATAAAATGATTTTTTGAGATTAGTGTTTCATATTTGGTAAAAAGCTGTTATTTTGGCTTTATAAACAGACACTATGTACTTATAGATTATTAATAACTATTATACCGCGTTTTCATTTAGCCCATTGCCGCGGCAACGAGCAGGGGCATGGGGAATAACTGGGAAACGCGAGAATGTAAACAGGTCATTTCAAAGTCAAAGTCAAAGTGTTTATTGCGAACTAAGCGTACAATATTGGTGTTATATATATGTTAAGTTAGTACTTATGACTTAGTAGCCTTCTACAAGCATTGCAATATTATCATTCGCCTACCCTTTTCATCCTAAATTAGCATGCATTTAACATTTTTATTAGGTATTTAATTATTTTCATATTATATTTGTACAATAAAATTGATATATTATAGATAAGTCAAAATTAAAATGTCAGTAATCATTGAATTAAATACAATGATTAAGCAATGTTAATGTCATCTTTTTCAGGTAATACAATATTATAATTATGATTTTATTTGAAGTTAAATAGGATAGACTACATTTTTTTTTTATTTGTATAGGACAGATCGCCATTTGTGTACATGAAAGAGAATTGTTATTTTAAGCTAGACTCCAGATATTCTTTTACCGAGTAGAAACATTTTTGGATTAGGTATAGTTTTAGCCTTTTCTGAAATATAGTTACTGATTTTTCAGTTTTAAACAGTTTGGGTAACTTATTATATATTTTAATTGCCATATAGTAAGGGCTATCACTTAACATTTTGATTCTTGAAAACGGAGCGCATAACCTCTTTTTGTGGCGAGTGTTGACGTTGTGCGTATCTTCTATTTTAGTGAATTTGTTCATGTTTTTAAAAACAAATACGCAAATGTCGAGTATATATATTGACGGCAGGGTTAGCATCTGATATTTAATGAAGTATGGTTTGCAGCTCTCCGTGTTATCTATTTGGGCTAGAATTCTTACACACTTCTTTTGTATTATGAATAGTTCATCTACATTAACACTATTCCCCCATAGCATGACGCCATATCGCAACCATGAGTATGCGTAAGCGTAATAAGCAGCCATAGCTGTTTGTGTGTTAGTGCTCTGTTTTATTTGAAAAAGAGCGTATGAGAATCTGGAGAGTTTTGTTTTTATATGTTCTATGTGTGACTTCCAGTTGATGTGTGTGTCAATATTTATGCCAAGTAAGGTAAATGTATTAACTTCTTCTATTTGCGTGTTTCTGAATGTTGTTTTTAGATTGAGAGGTGGTTTTTTGTATGTTCTGAATTGAATTATTTTGGTTTTGTTACTGTTAATTTCCAAGTCGTGGGTCTGGAGCCAAGTATCTACTGTTAGGAGGGTATTTTGTATCTGTAGACTAGGGTTATTTACATTTTCACACTTGATTATTATCGAGATATCGTCTGCAAATAATACTGGCAGAGCGTTTTCTTTATCTAATGCCTTGGGAAGGTCATTAATATAGATTAAAAATAGTGGGCATCCTAACACACTTCCTTGTGGGATGGAGCAAGTAATTTGTTTTTCTTCTGATCTTATGGTTTTGATCTCATTTTTATCATGGTCGTAGTTTTCAATTTGTACTATTTGTGTCCTATTATGTAGATACGATTTGAACCACGAGTAAGCTGGTCCTCGTATGCCGCAACCATATAGTTTAGTGAGCAAGATGTCATGAAGGACCTTGTCGTATGCTTTTGTCATGTCTAGTAGTAGCCCGATTACATATTGTTTGTCGTTTATATGTTGTAGCGCTTGTTGAACGTATTTATAAACTGCAAATGTTGTTGATCTACATTTTCTAAACCCATTTTATGCATCGTCAAGAATATTGAACTTTTCTAAGAACCCATATAGCTGATTGCACATTGCTTTTTCGAATATTTTTGAAAAGGTTGGTAGCAGTGCTATGGGTCTATAATTGCTTGGGATATGCTTATCACCTTTTTTATGTACTGGTTTTACCAAAGCAACTTTAAGTGCGTCTGGAAATTGGCCATCTTGAAAGCTTTGATTTATTAAAAGCATTAGAGGAATGGAAAGTTCTATAGCGCATTGCTTTAATAAAATTGGTGGAATGTCATCATCGATGACATTCCACCAATTTTGGAACAACCGCAGCTATGTTTATTTTTAGTTGACCTTATTATATTAACTATTTCTTTTTGCTCTACTGGGCGTACATACATTGAACAAGTAGAGGGGTTGACCACGGGTTGTCCAATGTTATTGGCCGAGTTAACTGTACGATTATGCCCTACCGTTGCAAAGAATTCGTTGAATCTGTTGGATACATCTAACGGACATTTTACTTCTTTATTGTCTATCTTCAGTGATAAAGTTTCACGTCTATTTATTTTTGTCTTGCCTGTTTTTGTGTTAATTATATTCTACATTGTCTTTACCTTATTGTCAGATTTTTGCATTTGTTTAATATATGTCAGTTTTTTTGATTTTCTAATAGTCAATTTTAATATTTTACTAAATAATTTATAGTGTTTTTTTAAAACAGAACTTTTGGTGTCATTAATAAGAGTTCTTAACACTCTTTTATGTTCGCATGATTTTCTTAGGCCTTTAGTAAGCCATCCTTTTTTTGGTTTGCTTTTTATTCTAATTTTTTGTAGTGGAATATATTTATTTAGATTGTGTTTTATTATTGTAATGAAGGATTCGTAATTTGTGTGTACATTATCATTTTTATTTAGTATAACCTCCCATTTTTTCGATTTTAGAGAACTTTTAAAACATTCGACGTTATTTTTTGAAAATAATCTTCTTTCGGTATACCAAGTTTTATTATTATTATTTGATAAACAGTCTATATTTAACTGAGCATTTATTGCCTTATGGTCCGATAATCCATAATCTTTGACAGTCGCTGTGTCTATGAGCGGTGGGTAATTTGTAAAAAGTAGATCAATGCAAGTGGATGTTGTTTTGGTAGTTCGCGTTGGTTCGCGGATTATTTGTTGCAGGTTATATGTTTTCATAAAATTTAAGAACTCCAGGGTCTGTTTATTTTTATTGTACACGTTTATGTTAAAGTCACCACCTATTATTAAGGTTTGTTTGATTTTTTAGTATTTAATTTATGTAAAACTTTTTTCTATTTCCATTGCCTTTGACGTTGCCGTTCGCATTGCCCGGCTATCCCTCATTTCGCGGTTTTTCTTGTGGACATCAAAGCGCGGCAATGCTAGCGGCAATGTGTGTTTACATGTAGCTCTCTCGTTCAGTCGGAAACGAACGCGTGAAAGTGACTGACGTGTTGTAATTCATTTAATTACGAGCCTCCTTTATCATGCCATTGGAATAGAGTAATGAAAAAATTCTGAAGTTTTTAGAACTTTATGGACCCATCGCAGAGCACAAACTGAAACACAAATATCCGCTTGGAAGGGGATTACTGTGAACTTTGAGAACGCTAATAAATGTGCTAAAATCAAAGTCTCTTATCAATAGTCTTATTTTCATCTAATAACGATGAATTGCTATCATCCACCACCTCCTCTGACGACGACGCCTCTTTTGAATTCTATTTTTTCTAAATAATTAATTAAATTTCTACGGTAGAGCGCCGACGCTGCGACAATTTCCACGTTATCCATTGCCCAGAGTCGAATTGAAAATACATATGAAGCGGTAATGTAAACACTCATTTCCGTTGATGTTGCCACAGCAATATTAGGGGAATAATGTACGGCAGGGCAATCGGCAACGGAAATGGCTGAATGTAAACGCGGTATTATAGGGATTAACTTACTGTGATGCCGGGTTCGTCCGACTACAATACTGATCCCCATGGCGATCTATAATGATCGATGTTTGATCTATAATGTGTAACAATACTCACGTTTCGTTTATTAATAACTAATAATAATATTGTAAGTCACGGCACAGTATAAAGATTATGAACAGTATGGAAACTAGGCCTATTTGTTGAAATAATTACCTACGCTCCATTGAAACGTTAGGGTTGTCACTCTTAATGTCTGTAAAATTGATTGTTTTATTGTAACGAACTTTTTTGACGCGTTTAGCGGTTAGGATTTGGCTGGTTATCTTTCTCTCTTTCTGGTCAAAATGTAAATCCAAGATGGCGGCTGTAAATTTTTTAAAATTTATGTGTCGTGTGGGTGTCATTTTCGTAGTTTTTGAGGGTGATAAAGCCAATAGCGAGGTCAAAATGTAAATCCAAGATGGCAGCTTCCCTCGAAATTAATGAAATGACTCGCATGACGAAAAATAATAAAATTTTCTTGGATTTACATTTTGACCATTATCGTCTTTGGCACCCACGAAAACTATGAAAACGACATCCATGAAGAAAAATTTTAAAAATTTCGCAGCCGCCATCTTGGGTTTACATTTTAGCCTCGCTATAGGCTTTAGCACCCTCGAAAACTATGAAAGCGACACCACTGACAAAAAAAAAAAGAAAAATTTCACAGCCGCCATCTTGGATTCAGATTTTGACCTCATTATCGTTGGCACCCACGAAAACTATGAAAACGATACCCATGACTAAAAATTAAAAAATTTTTGAAGCCGCCATCTTGGATTTACATTTTGACCTCACTTTCGGCTTTAGCACCCTCGAAAACTACGAAAATGACACCCATGACAAATAAATTAAAAAAAAATTACAGCCGCCATCTTGGATTCAGATTTCGACCTCACTTACGGTTTTGGCACCCACGAAAACTATGAAAATGATACCCATGACCAAAAATTTTAAATTTTTTGATGACGCCTTCTTGGATTTACGTTTTGACCTCACTATTGGCTTTAGCACCCTCGAAAACTACGAAAATGACACCCATGACAAATAAATAAAAAGAAATGTCAGCCGCCATCTTGGATTTACATTTTGTCTTTATTATCGGTTTTGGCACCCACGAAAACTATAACGACACCCATGACGAAAAAAATAAACACGAACAAATAAAAAAGCCACCATCTTTGTTTTACAAATAAATTCACGAATTTCATGTGAACTTATTTGTAAAAAAAAAGATGGTGGCTGCTAACATGCAACAGTATATTCAATCTTAATCAATATCAACACTATATCATTCTTACCTTTCAAGATCAGCAGGAAGTTTAAAACGTAGTTTCTGTACTGTTCATAATATCTTTGAATGAAAGAAAGAAAAGAAAAATTGTTTATTTGTAACCTCGTACATGTAAACACAAACATAAAAAAGGGTTATATAAAATAATAAAACATAAAAAAAAGCCATATGAAACCTGTACGAGACCAAAAAGGCTCCTGTGTCAGTAAATTCTACGACATGAAATGGCGCAGCGCTGGTATTCTGACAGCTGCTTCTTTATACTGTGGTCACGGTGACAAGGTGCTAATACAAGCTCCCCCCCCCCCAGATGTTCTCCCGCATCCGGCAGCTGCTGGGCGGCAAGGTGCGCATGATGATCAGCGGCGGCGCGCCCCTCTCCCCCGACACGCACGCGCAGGTGCGCATCTGTCTGTGCGCCGACGTGGTGGCGGGCTACGGGCTCACCGAGACCACCTCCTGCGCCACCGTCATGGACCCGCACGACCGCTCCACCGGCCGCGTGGGCGCGCCCACCTCCGGCACCGACGTGCGCCTGCTGGACTGGGACGAGGGCGGCTACCGCGTCGACAACAAGCCCTACCCGCAGGTACATCGAGACCTATACGTTTCCAGTATAGACTGATCTCGCATTGTATACAAAACTGTCTTCAGCAACCTAAAAATTTTATCAGATTTCCCATTCAAACGCTCCTATGCGTTATAACAAATTTTCCTCTAAATATTTTTAACACACGGTTCCTATGTAATGAAAAAACAACTTTTTTGAGAAACAAATTCAGTAAACACGTCCAAAAATCAGTATTTTTTGGACAATTTTATATGTAGGTACTTTGGCTATTCATAATGCACACATTCATTGAAAAAGTAAAAAAAACAGCTTCGTAGAAGAAACCTTGCACATGTAATGGAGATTCTAATTTACCAAAAACTTCTAAGTCTTTTTCAAAAATACGTAATGTCTGGAACAAATTGTGTGAAATCTCCGCGCGCCAATTTTCATGCGATGTTATCACGTTCTCACTCACTCATTTGTTTTTGAGCATTGAGTTGGTTGAAACAAAAAATTGTTCAATCACGCTCGCGTTGAAGTTAGACTAATGGGGAAGGGACCTCTTAAATGTACAAAACTACAAAGTGCCGGTTCTAGCCCTATCAGGTTAGATCGAGATTATCCGTGGGCGCCCTTTGATTGACAGTTTACACCACATAAATACAGTTTGTGTATAATTAAAAAAAAACGTGTTGTTTATGTACCTTTATTTTAATATTTCAGGGTGAAATAGTGATTGGAGGCGACTGCGTGGCGGAGGGCTACTACAAGAACCCGGAGAAGACCAAGGAAGAGTTCATCGACGCCGAGGGTAGACGCTGGTTCAAATCTGGAGATATCGGGGAGCTACACCACGACGGATGCATTAAAATTATCGGTTAGTTACATTTAACTTGGATCCAAACATTGAGAACTAGGCCTGAGAAGGAAATTAGTTGCTTCCTTTGTGTTTTGTGCTAAACGGTTGTGAAAAAGGCTTTAAAAGGAATTATATGAATGATATGATGCCTCCCCCTCTCCCGTTTGGTATGTTAGAAACCCTCGCAGCACAAAGTCAAAGCATTTATTTCAATTAGACCATTAAAAGACACTTTTGAACGTCATATTGTAAAATTTGAATCTGCCTATTCCAAATGGTAGTTTCGTATGGAGAAGAATGAGCAAGAAACTCCATTCAATTACAACTTCCTCTTCCTACGTTCACAGATCGCAAGAAGGACCTCGTGAAACTCCAAGCCGGCGAATACGTATCCCTTGGCAAAGTGGAAGCCGAACTGAAGACTTGCCCCATCGTAGAGAACATCTGCGTGTACGGCGACAGCTCCAAGTGCTACACGGTGTGCCTGCTGGTCCCGAACCCGCAGCACCTCAGCGAGCTGGCCGCGAGGATCGGGCTGCCTGAGATGGACTTTGAGCATCTGTGCCAGAATCCCAACGTGGAGAAGGCGGTAGTCAAGGAGCTAACCGATCATGCTAGGAAATGTAAGTTGGGTTTTGATATGTTTTAACCACAGATATAGATAGACCCTAGATAACGCAAATATCACGATCTGTATGAAAACCAAGCGTGCCATTTTTTGACTACCTATTATGACGTCACAATGTTTTGTTTTTCAATTTTGTATTACCAGGTATTATTACTGAGGGTATTAGATTAAAAATAATAGTTTTTTAAATTAATTACGCATAATATTAATCACAAAATGACTTACGAAGGAAATGTTTACTTTATTTTTTTACTTGCGATTTTTGTACGTAAGCTAGGCACGAAAGGCACGCGAAGTAGTTGCTCTTGCGTTATCTAGGTCTATCTATATCTGTGGTTTTAACCTTTTGAGCCCCACGGCAAAAAAGCAAAATCGTGCCCTCAGCGCCAAGCTACGAATTATTACTTTATGGAATTAGGCTTCTATACGTAATTCCTTAAAGTAGTAATTCGTCTGTCATCTAGTCGTGACCGTGGCATGCTAGGCACGTTATGGTTTGTCATCTATACATAACTAGCGGTCAAAAGATTAAAGACAGGCCGTAGCATGTATTCATAGAGGAAATGATTAAGATGTTTGAGACAAAGAAATGCGAAACCGTGAATCAGTCGAGTGGTTCCGAAGCTTGAAAAAGCAAAAATATCCCGAAATAAGACTTAGGTTGTAAGAAGTAGTGTATGACTAGAGCATTGTCTCCCCAGGCGGGCTGGAGAAGTTCGAGGTGCCGGCGGCCGTGAAGCTGGTGACGGAGGTGTGGTCCCCGGACATGGGGCTGGTGACGGCCGCCTTCAAGATCAAGCGGAAAGACATCCAGGAGCGGTACAAGGAGGACATCAAGCGCATGTACGCGTCGTGAGCTGTGGCCGGCCAAGAGTTACGTTAGTGTCGTTAAGTCGTGTACATATTTGTGTCTTACGTCTAAATATCGTAGTGTGTATTACTGTAATACTAAATTTTCGCTTGTGCGAGTGCGGACGGATGACTGTAATGTTTATGTATAAAAAGTGAGTACACCGTTTGACTGGTCGAACGCTTCTGATGAGATTCTTCGTGTAAATTAAAATTATGTAGATCTGATGTGGTGAGTACGCTGTGCGTGATCAGAAGTAAATTTTACGTTATTATTATAGTCCTCGGATATCGTGTAGATACTGGCCTAGCGTCTCACGTGTAGATAGCTATCGTCCCGACCGTGAAACCCGCAGATTTGTTCCTACGCTTTTTTAAAAGACAAAGTTAACGTTTCGTGGTCGGGACGAAACATCGCTAGACTAAGATAATTGTATTAGTACTTAGGGGGATCGGGGATAGTGTTTGCAATGTAATAATAATAATTTTGCAATAAATACATTTTTGTTTGTTTATTTGTATAACAATGATGACTCATTTGAGAAATGAGTAAACGAAGCGAGCTCATTGTGTTGCATAATATTTAGCAAAATGATATGTTTTAATGTATTGATGTAATACGGTTATGTTGACACATGATGCATTCGTACAAGCATAATAAAACATTCATGAATATTTCTATTTAACTCTAAGAAGACTTATTAATTACTCTACGAATATCATGTAACTATTTTATCATTGTACTACAGATGTGTGCGTGTCAACATAATTTTGTCGGATTATAAATTTGTTGATTAGTTTTTATTGTTTTGTAAATCATGGCTAATGTTATTGTTTGGCGTGCGTCACTCCCGTGAGGTAGAGGCTAGTCAATGTTACTGAACAATGTTGCAGCATTTTATCCTTCTGGCCGCATTTCGCTGAGCATTTACATCAATTTTTAATATAATACAATTTTAAATTAAATATAATGTAATCAATGTTACCTGAACAAACGTAAAATTCCATTGATGTATTTAAATGTGAGAAATTGAGTGTTACTGTACCGTATCGTTATGTTTTTCGATGTAATCGTGTTGCAATAATTAGAAACAATCGTTCATGTGACATCAGTGTACGGTAGGAAGTTTGCTCAGTTTACGTGACTGTTTTGTGTTTGAAATTCTTAAGCATTGCAATGAAAACCAATTTTGTATTATTTATTGAATAAATGTTAATAAAATCATTATTGGCTGTTATTTTTTTATGTCATTATATTCGATCCTTTTATTAAGAGCGCCCATCCCGTCATAATGCCTATACAAACGCTCTTACGTGATTACGGCGGCGGCGTTATAACAAATTTTCCTCCAAATATTTTTAACATACGGGTATCTTGGGATTAATATCTAGTAGGTTCCTATGTAACAGAAAAACACTTTTTTAACAGACTTCAAAAAAAGGAGGTTCTCAGTTCAATAAATTCAGTAAACACTTCCGAAAATCACCTTTTTTTGAACTATTTTGTCTGAACTTTGGCCGTTCATATTGCACTCATAAATTGAAAAGGTAAAAAAACTGCTTCATAGACCTCTTCACTCTTGCGGACATGTAATGGAGATGCTAAAGAATCATGGCAGGATTTGTACAAAACAAATAAAATTGAAATTCTAATTCTTATATTCTTGGGTACCTAAAGAGTATATTCAGGCATTTACAAAATTTTAAAAACCCCGCAAAAAAAAAAGTGAATAGATTAACGAAAAACTCATTATTTCAGAACGAAACGGCGACTGACAGTAACAGTGACACTGATAGCCGCCGTTTTGCAGTCCTTACACTGAAATTGCATCGTTTTATGGGAAATAATATCACAAATGATCATAATTTTTTTCCACACACTTGTCACATCACTTGTCTGCCAATTTGATAGATCCGTTAACATTGCTTGTAACTTTCTTTTTTTTTATAAACACAAAATGGGCATCGCGATGAAACGAAAAAGTGTTATTTTCATTTCGTAATATTTTAATTATGCGGGCGTTTAAAAATATGGTAAGTATATCAATCTACTCCTGGTAATGTATTCTTCACATTGGAAAATATTTTAAACCCTCTAAATTATTTATTTTTTTCATACAAATGAATGTATGGATCTCGCCATGATTCTTTCAATAATTTTAACAAAAACGTGTAAGGCTTTTTCAAAAACTCGTAGGTATTTCCTGGAACAAGTTTTGTGAAATCTCCGCGCGCCAATTTTCATGCGATGTTATCGCGATTACACCACGAGTTCACACTCATTCGAGCATTGCATTGGTTGAAACAAAAATAAAATCAATCACGCGAGCGTTATAGTATGCTATACTTACACTTTTCATTCATTAATTTTACCTACATTTTAAATGTGCAAGTCTGCTTATATCCTTTGTAAGGTTTAAGTAGATTTGTTACAGCGTTGAAATTCGAACGATGGGGAAGGGCGCTCTTAAATGCCGTAGGTTGTATATAAAACCCACTTTCTGGGTTTGTCCAACACGCCACGATAGTTTATCCGGTTGTGTTCTCTGGGCTATTACAAATTACAATAGTGTCAGAATGGTCTATCATTGATTTTGACAAGTTTGGTAATGTACTAATATAATGGCGTCATTATGACTTTCCATTCAAAGTCAACCACTGTCATGCCCTTGAAAGAAATGTTACAGAATGGTAATCTTGTACAAAATGACAAATGAATGACTGACATAGGTGTGCGTTTCGACCGCGCGGCCACGGCGACATTTCGAAAAAAAAACTTTTCCAAGATTATGTAAAATTTTGTAAAAGTTGATTCCCAAAACCATAAATTTGTCGAAGATATGGTTAAAAAGTTATAAGGGTTTGAACGTGGCCGCGCCATTGAAACGCGGAGAACCGCGCGGCCACGGAGATCTTTAAAACTAAGCACAGCAGAGAGCTGAAATTCAGGTAAATAACAGATTGAATTTGTAAAAAAAATGTAAAAATACGGAAAAAAATCCTAGGTTTCTATTTTAGGAGCTGCAAGACAAAAACCCCATGGCCGCGCCATTGAAACGGTGAATAACACTCTAGCGCCGATATCACGCTGAAAATGCATCGCAGACGTCTGAAATTCATTGTAAAATCTAGATTTGAATTTGTCGAAAATGTAAAAAAATATACAAAAAATACCCAGGTTTAGATTTTAGGAGCTGTTAGACAAAAACCCCATGGCCGCGCCATTGAAACGGTGGAAAACACGTTATCGCTGATATCTCGCTGAAAAAGCATCGCAGAGATCTGAAGTTTCTTGTAATACCTAGATTTGAATTTGTCGAAAATGTAAAAAATATACAAAAAATACCTAGGTTTATATTTCAGGAGCAGTAGTGCGGTATCGTGTAAAAATAAGTTTTGATTATCTATCGAAGAAAGTAAGTATTAGTGAGTTTTTTTTATAAACAACACCTATTAATATGTAGATCTACCGATAATATGCAAAACATATTTTTTATTCATAATACAAAGCCTTGCAATGTGTTTTGAATATTTCGATAGGGTGACCATGCCTTGTTGTTTACAGAAAACTTTCCACCTGTTGTAATAGAAATCATGTCCCAAGGATTCTAAATTGAATTAAAATGAAACAAAGAGATACAAAAACATAATAATATATCTTTATTTCTTTAAAAATCACATAAATCACAGATTGTTTACTTACACTAAGATATAAAAAAAATACATTTCACACAAACCAAAACTATAAAATGAGGTAACCACCTCGTATAAAACGTCAATATTTTTGAGATTTCTAATAGATGATGATTAAGATATTAAAAATCAGGGTAATATTATACTTTACATTGGGAATAAGCTCGCTAAGTGGGAATATGCAACCACTTTTTTTCTTGACCCTCGATTTCTTGGTGGAAATCTCAAAAATATTGACGTTTTATACGAGGTGGTTACCTCATTTTATAGTTTTGGTTTGTGTGAAATGTAATATTTTTTTGCATGATTTCGACAATTGTCCCATTAATTAATAAAAAATATTTATCTTAGTGTAAGTAAACAATCTGTGATTTGTGATTTTAATAGAAGTTTATATCTTAGTGTAAGTAAACAATCTGTGATTTATGTGATTTTTAAAGAAATAAAGATATATTATTATGTTTTTGTATCTCTTTGTTTCATTTTAATTCAATTTAGAATCCTTGGGACATGATTTCTATTACAACAGGTGGAAAGTTTTCTGTAAACAACAAGGCATGGTCACCCTATCGAAATATTCAAAACACATTGCAAGGCTTTGTATTATGAATAAAAAATATGTTTTGCATATTATCGGTAGATCTACATATTAATAGGTGTTGTTTATAAAAAAAACTCACTAATACTTACTTTCTTCGATAGATAATCAAAACTTATTTTTACACGATACCGCACTACTGCTCCTGAAATATAAACCAAGGTATTTTTTCTATATTTTTTACATTTTCGACAAATTCAAATCTAGGTAATACAAGAAACTTCAGACCTCTGCGATGCTTTTTCAGCGAGATATCAGCGACAACGTGTTTTCCACCGTTTCAATGGCGCGGCCATGGGGTTTTTGTCTTACAGCTCCTAAAATCTAAACCTGGGTATTTTTTGTATATTTTTTACATTTTCGACAAATTCAAATCTAGATTTTACAATGAATTTCAGACGTCTGCGATGCATTTTCAGCGTGATATCGGCGCTAGTGTTATTCACCGTTTCAATGGCGCGGCCATGGGGTTTTTGTCTTGCAGCTCCTAAAATAGAAACCTAGGATTTTTTTCTGTATTTTTACATTTTTTTTACAAATTCAATCTGTTATTTACCTGATTTTCAGGTCTCTGCTACGCTTAGTTTTAAAGATCTCCGTGGCCGCGCGGTTCTCCGCGTTTCAATGGCGCGGCCACGTTCAAACCCTTATAACTTTTTAACCATATCTTCGACAAATTTATGGTTTTGGGAATCAACTTTTACAAAATTTTACATAATCTTGGAAAAGTTTTTTTATCGAAATATCGCCGTGGCCGCGCGGTCGAAACGCACACCTGACATAGGCGGTAATCTGCTAAAATTTTGACAGTTCCTTTGATCAGTGACCTACCATTAGAACGTCATTGCTTTCAATTCGACCGACCAATGATCGACCATTATAAATTTAGCAGATTACGAACTTTTAGCAAAATGACAATTGGATCGTGTTGGAATGACGAAATTATAAAAATAGCAGACTTGGCCCCCTGGATGTATGTCAAAATAAGAACAACATGATTCATTGCAGTTGTATACTTTATTTATACTTCTGTAAACAACATAATATTCTCATAACATACGTTTTAAATAGTTCAAGTGAAAGTTTACACAGTTACTAAGAACCGTCTGAAATATGAAGTGGTTTGAAAGATAAGGAGTATTTGTTAATTAATATTTGAGTTTTTTCAGTTAATAATAAATTGATTGCAGTATTCACAGAATTGAGATGTCAGTCGCTCTGTTTATTATACTGATATTTAGCCACATTTGCACTCTTGTGTAAAACGCTCCCAATAACAATCACTTTCGTTAAGAAAAAATATCATAAGACAAAGATTTATTTTCTGCAGTGCTATTCTGTTACAATCTCCTTCGCTGAACACCTAGGGGAAGTGAGCTGTTGTTGTAGTGCTTTAATATAAAATAAAGTAAATCCCTAGCATCGGGACAGATGACAGCTTAAAGTTTACAGCTTATATTAACAGTTTAAATATAATGATTAACTTGCTGTATCATACTTTTTATTCATCACTAAAACAAAAAGAAATCGTAGATGTTCTCCAGTACTTGATGGTTTATCAAAGTACGTGATCGTGGAAACATTGTGGTGTTTTTCAAATATGAATGAAGCAACGAATTTAGTTGAGTTGTCAAAATAAAAGCTATTGTCATTAGACATGTTGTGCAGTCAGAATGACAGGTTCAGTTCGATTCAAACTTAACGGCGGCTGTGAAGTGAGCTACTGGCTCCTGTATAGGTATATTATATTACTCTGTGGCTACTGGCTGCGCAGTACCCAATCCCTCACTCCCGCTGTCAAGTGAAATTGTTACTGCGCAGCCACTCGCCTCGTGTTCAGACCCGTCATTAAGTTTGAATCGTACTTCGTACTGTACATCGCAAGCTGCCCCTCTACAAAATTGGGACAAGGACAAGACTACAGTTACAACAAAATAAAATAAATTGTATCCCCTAAAGTAAATCTAGTTTAGCTAAACCTGTCATAATGTTAAGTGCTCATCTTGCAGAGGTGTCGCAGCTGCATGATCTTGATGTCGTCTGTGCCGAACTTGACGACTCCTTCTTGATTCTCTATTGAGATCAGCTGACCCACAGCCTCCCGGTCTTCGCCTGCGATCACCTGGAAAATAAAATTATTTTAATAATAATATTTGATTTTATTTCGGCTTTGGATCTGGGTGCAAGGGTCAAAGCCTGACCATTGTCGGTCATAAAATCAAGGTTTCATGGAATTACATTTATCATTGAATCGTTCGATTGAAACAGTGAAATAGCTCCACTCTTCACATCAAAAGTAAAGAATGGAACTGCATCACTAAAGGTGAGTTGCTGAAAACCAACATTAGTTTAACGGCGACTACTTTTTCTAAAAAAGTAGTCGCCGTTAAACTAATGTTGGTTTTCAGTAATTCATGTTGTCTCTTTTTTTTTCATACAATGGTGGCATAAATTTAAGTATCTGTAAAACTACATAATGTTGGTTTTGTGCAACTCAACGTTAGAGAAGAGAAAAAAAAGGTGTGTTCTTATTTAAAATAACAGTGTTTACGTCTTATAAATCGATGAACATTGGCTGCACGCACGAAAAAGTGTCACGTTCCGCCTGAGCCTGAGCATGCACGCGAGAGCGCGGAACAAGCGATAGAGAGGCACGATCGACCCATCATTACCCAGCACACATCACCCAGCCATTATTTGCTTATGTTATATATGTTAGCCGGGGTTCTATAACAGTTCAGGGCTCTGTGAAGTGTTCCGCCGCCTCACACGAGTGGTTACCTTGACCCGGTCCCCGGACTGCGGCACGACGGGCTCCAGCAGGTCGGCCAGCACGTTGACGACGCGGTCCTCTAGCGGCAGGTACAGGGCACACATGCCGGCCGACAGTCCGCGCACCCGCCGCCTCACACAGTGGTTACCTTGACCCGGTCCCCGGACTGCGGCACGACGGGCTCCAGCAGGTCGGCCAGCACGTTGACGACGCGGTCCTCTAGCGGCAGGTACAGGGCACACATGCCGGCCGACAGTCCGCGCACCCGCCGCCTCACACAGTGGTTACCTTGACCCGGTCCCCGGACTGCGGCACGACGGGCTCCAGCAGGTCGGCCAGCACGTTGACGACGCGGTCCTCTAGCGGCAGGTACAGGGCACACATGCCGGCCGACAGTCCGCGCACCCGCCGCCTCACACAGTGGTTACCTTGACCCGGTCCCCGGACTGCGGCACGACGGGCTCCAGCAGGTCGGCCAGCACGTTGACGACGCGGTCCTCTAGCGGCAGGTACAGGGCACACATGCCGGCCGACAGTCCGCGCACGACGCCCGTCTGCCCCGCCAGCGCGTCGTCATCGTGCGGGGCTCGCACGCGGACCTATCAACGAAACAATAGAAACATTAAAGGACAATGTCAGAAACTCTATAGAACTTTGCCCTACTCAATTAAAGTCATGTGCAATATTATGTAGCATCTTACTGTTTATTTGTTGCTGATAACTACACATTAGTATTAGTGACTGTAGAACTTGCGGTTTCCGTTTAAATCTAAAAACAATAATGACATTGATTATAGGTTAAATTGTATTTTAGGTAAAATGAGTTTGTATTTTGTGGGTAGATATTTCGTAATCCGCAAGTTCTAAAGAAAAACAATTTAGTATAGAAAGGTTCTATATTCATTACAATTTCATTAATTTACTTTTTCTGTACATGGGTGGGGCAGGATCTGGCATTGTCATTTACCTTTTAAACGCCATTGCCACAAATACGTGACAAGCAAGCGCGTGCACTGTACGCCACTGTCACGAATATATGACAAGCATGACAGATTAATTACTACTCTATGGTATTACGTTTAGATACGTACACTTCCATATAGTAATTCGTAGCTTGGCGCCGAGGGCACGCTTTTGTTTTTTTGATGTGGCGGTCAATAGGTTAAAAAAGACAATTTATTTTTTAACTCTAAAATAATAGCTTACGCCGATGATACAGCCCTTATCATTCACGGCAATGACTGGTCCCGACACCTTTGATAAAGCTGAGAATGCTCTAAGCGTCGTCATGAACAGGTTGAACACGAACCTCTTGATCCTTAACATCAGCAAGACAAACCTTCACACTAGGCATTCTAAGTCAACCCCCAAATTCCATTAAAATCAAAGCGCACAGCTGCACGCCGTCCAACTCTTACAACTGCAACTGTACACCCATTAATCGTACTGACCACATAAAATATCTAGGAGTAATCATTGACAACCACCTAAAATGGAAAATGCAGATCAACTCCTTATCTACATTTTTAAAAAGCTAAGGGGGGCCGCTGACTTTAAATGCCTCATAACCGTTTACCTTGCATTCACCCAATCAGTTCTGGGGTATTGTGTGACCTCGTGGGGAGGAACCCAAAAAACCCCCATGCTCCGACTAGGAAGAGCACAGATTGTAACGTGCTTACGGTTAGACCAATTTTCATACTGCAATCTGTGCTCAGAAAACACAATCTTGTACCCTACAACCCAAAGTTTAGTACTGCCAGATGCCTCTCAGACAGAATCTGCAAATTCCCTGTAGAGTAGCAGTTGCAAGAAGGCAGTTCACATAATATCAGCCCCAAAATGTACAACAAAATAAACAGACTCGTTAATATTTACCACCTAAAACGAAATGATCTAAGAAAGAAGTTGACTGTATAGTTAAAAACACTCTCATACAATGATACTGAGAAAAGTGTGGAATCTTAACTTAACTAGTGCTAATACACAAACACACCACACATACACACACACCATTAACATACACACCGCACAAACATACACACACACCTCACACATACAACTCCACCCCCCCTACATACTCACACAACCCGATATCAATACACCCACATTACACCTCTGCATGCTACATTTTTATTATAAAATTAATATAATTATGTACTAAATATATCTCATACTATTATGTCTGGGACATTGTTTTTTAATTGCTAATACGGGCGTTGATAGCTGCGACACAGTTATTAACTTTTGCGGCTATCATCATTTTCTATACAGTTACCGGCACGTAAGTTGGCCAGATATTTTGTAGTGGGGGAAGTTCGCGCATGTATTAGTCTAAGAAATTGTGCGTGCGCGAACTTGGGGGAAGTTACTACAAAATCTGTGGCCAACTTACGAAGTCACTATTTGCCAACTGTTTTTATGTTCCTAAATAAACCTTATTATTTTTTTTATTTTGTCCTGTACCAAATATTGAAGGTGTATGGCATTTACAATATTATTTTTAACTAGCGACCCGCCCCGGCTTGGCACTGGTGCAATGTAAATACAATACAGTAGAACTTCGATTATTTGAACCCTCTATTATCCGAACGCTTACTTAGTTTATCCGAACGCTCAAATATCCGAACGTTGGCGCGAATTTGTTGGTCGCCGCTGTTGCGAATAGGTAGGTATCGAGTGTGTTGAAATGCGTTTTGTTTCATCGAAGGTACGGACGGAAGGAAGGTACGGGTCCGCATACGGAGACTGCGCGTACATAGTGCAGATAAAAAAATTCAGTGTGTACTTATGTACGCGCGTGAGAAGTTATACTTCTTCGAGTCACAAAATAGCAACGAAGGCAGTAAGTAGTTCAGCATGTACGTCAGAGATGGCGTTGTTTACAATTACTCCCGTGAGAATTTTGTGTGACGCTGTGCGCGCGCATCGTAACATTTCACTCTCATCATTTTTTCATAACGCGCCTAAAGAAGTATAACTTCAAAAACGCTTTTATATCAAAAAAAATTGTTTTTGTTTGATCAGACAGCGGGAGTGACGTTGTTATATACATACTACGTAAAGATTAAATGGGACTGGGCTGGACATGTCTGCCGCATGCCGAACGACCTATGGGCCCGTAAATCCCAAAATTGGTGCCCTGAAATGACGAGACGGGGCCGCGGTAGACCACGCAAGAGATGGCGGGATGACTTGGATAGCTTCCTTAAGAAATGGCAAGACATAGCCAAAAGTCGAGACCGCTGGAAGGAATGGAGGGAGGCCTTTGCCCTGCAGTGGGACAGTACAGGTTAAATATAATAATAATGTAAAGATTGGATTGCTTCATTTGTAATCTTTGACAGTCGTTACAGGTTGTCAGAATCCTTAAAGTATACCAAGGGATATCATGTTGCCCAGTAACTGTTGTGGAGGTCAGACAGGCATTAATTTTATGTATAATATCGGTTTTTAGTTGTATCCGTTTAGCCGGGTGGCCAAGTCCAAAATAGGAAAAGGCTGGACAGATGATGACTATTTACCTCAACTTCAGTGGTGTGCCAGTCAGGAGCCGCGGCGTCTGCAGCGGCGTAGGGCGAGCGCGGCGAGTACCCGCCCGGTGACGGCGTGGCCGGGTAACCCGCCGTGTACCCGGCCGGCGACGGGCTGGGCCGGTACGGCGAGTACGTGTGGTCCGAGCCGTACATCGTGCCCGGCGTCTGCGGCGTGAAGGGGCCGGCCGCGTACGCGTCGTTGGCGTCGTCCAGAGAGCCGTACTCGAAGTCGGGGGCCCGCGCCGGCGTGTTGGCGGCCGTGGGGTCCCACGCGCCGTGAGCGGGGGTGCGGCCCCCCTCGTGCGAGGGCGTGGCCGAGCCGTAGTGCGGCGTGCGCCCGCCCACGTCGTAGATGGGCGTGGCGGAGCCGTGCATGGGCGTCTTGATGCCGGTGTCGCGGTAGGTGGGGGTCTGCGCCCCCAGGGTGGGCGTGCGGCCCGGGGTGCGCGTGTAGAACGAGCTGGCGCCGTCCCGCGCCGTGTTCCCGGCGCCGGCGATGTGCGAGCGGTCCACAGAGATCGTCTGACACGCCGAGTGTAACTCCACGCGTGCCGTGCTGCCCGTCGCGTCTTTGACAATACCCACGTTGCCCTTGTAAGGCCCACCAGTAATCTTGATAGTCTGTCCGATAAGCTCCCGGTCTCGAGTGACCCCGCCCCCCCTGCCGCCTCGTCCCCCGCGACCGCGCGGCGTCATACCTCCCCCCCGACCCGACGGATGCATCGGCGACTGTATCCGCGGAGACATGAAGCCGAGCGATAATCCAGCCGAGGCGTTATTGTTCTTGTTGCCGCCCGCCAACTGCAAGTGTCGTGTCTTACACACGAATATACCACCGTTGTCGAGATACATGCGAGACTGTAAGAACGCGAAGTTTCTGTACAGATGCTTGATCTCACCATTACGTCCGGCGTGGGGCCCGTCGATCACTTTCACGATGTCGCGCTTCTGAATCGTATTCTGTTCAGAGTCAAGCGCCATTGTAAATCTGTTTTCGCGTCGTTTCTGTAACGCCTGTGGCTTGCACTCGATTACTTTGCCCTGCATGCCGAGAACGTGGAAGTTCTCCTTCTCGAGTCGTACGATGACGCCGACAGTCTGCGGGTCGAGCTGGACCATGTCGCCCCACTGGAACTGGCCGAGGGAGTCCACCCCGGTGGCCATGTCTGAGCACAGCTGCAGGTCTCGCGGCAGCACCTCGAGCTCGTGCATGGTGAGGTCCGACACCAGCACCACGCGATGCGCCTCCACGCGTACGATGAGTCCGGTGTCGCCCTCGTAGCGCCCCGCCAGCACCTTCACGTGGTCACCTTGCTTGAAGTACTTCCGCAGCTCGTTAGGCTTGAACACGAGCGGATCTTTCAATGCATCGTGCTTAGGCATGACAGTTATCATAGACCCATCTATGGCTATGATCCGAGCTTGTAAATTGGCTAAGTCACCAGAACACACTTCCACATTGTCGCCCATGGAGAATGAGTGTAAGCTAGTCGGATCGTCTTTGGCTGGAGCTGCTAATTCTATATCTATTCCTTCAGGTTGTTCTTCAAATCTTTCTAATTCAGTCAGAGTTGGTTTCACGCCTTCAGCCAGAATGGCGGACATTGTAAAGTTTTTGTATAAGAATCCCTTTCGGGAATATCTGTTGCCCTCAAATATTAGGAAGTCACCGTCGGACGTGACTTCACCTCCGATGGCTCTGATGGCTTCAGGGTCGAAGGGTTTCGCAGCCGGGCGTCTCTTCTTTTTCCTTTTGGCCGCCTCGTTTTCACTCTGTACAGTTCTCAAAGCCCCTCTGAGCCTTGTATAGTCTATTCTAGGTAATAATTTTAGATGCACCTGGTTCTGAGCCAGATCTACATAGTCCACTTGAGCGATATCATCTTTGTAGAGTCCTCTCTTTAACCTGACCCATTGCTTTGGCTTTAAACCTGACTGTTCCTTAACTACTCTCAACACATCAGTCATTTCCTTAATGGGCACCATGTCCTGCTTCCAGATACCCATCCTCAACGTGCCAACGTTATTTATGATATTCTTAACATGCGTTTGTTTGTAAGCTTCAATGTAGATATAACCCTTAACACCTTCTGGGGCCACCACAGATTTAATCTGGAAGGGTTCTTCAGAAAACTGGTATGCAATGAACTTCCTCATGAGGAGTAGGACAGTGGCTTTCTCTTCACCTATCCTGCACTTGACCATCCATAGATTAGGGTCTTTGATGCCTGGCAGAAGGGTCTGTTGTGTGATTTCGTCAGACATTTCCTCGCCACCTTCGCCGAAGTGTCGTAGGGCCGCGGACTCATCAGCATACTTGTTTCTAAGGTACTCTTCAATTTCCTCTTCTTTCTGGGAGTCCCACAGGTTGGTTCCTCGGCGCCTGCCCTCGATCTCTCGGGCGGTGGGTCCGATCTCATCCACCTCGTTGCCAACGATGCCCATCTCTTGTGCTCCTTCTTCCCATTCGTCATCTTCGTCAACCTCGTCATCCACCTGGAATAAGAAAATAGATTTTATAATTGAGAAGAGTACATAGTGATGAATGTACATTACAGCCCAATGCACTGGCGTATAATACTCATGCATGAAAGTATATTCTTCAGTATTCTTACCTCAGCTTCATCAATAATGAATCCTCCATAGCGGCTGTCTTTCTTGCGTTTCTTCCTCAGTCTTTCTTCTTCCTCATCTTCTTCGTATTCCTCAGAGTCTACTAGGTCCTCTCCTTCAGGCTCTTGCTCATCCTGCAATCAATATCTATGTTAAAATGGAATGTAAAATATCATGGTATAAAAAGTAAGTATTATGCTAAGGCCACTTCAAAGTGATCTGATGGCTGATCAATATTGACTTGGCATAGGCTGATTTCTAAATTAAGAACACAATGTTGACAGTTACATGACTCCTCCTGGCTGACTGACACTATCCAAAAATTAGAATGATCCATAAATGCGCCTATTGAATAAAAACATGACATGGTGCTCTAATTAATTTGTGGGATTCAACTTGAATTTAGGAAATAATCTAACTTGGAGAGGCATGTTGACGATTTTAATTATTACAATTGTCTATACATATTTGTTACTATCGAGTCTTAAGTTTGTTATTACCATACAACCAGAAATTGAGATGAAAATTCAAAAAAAAATTAATTTCATAGGCCACCCCAGCACTTTCACCTTTAACAAGGACACTCTCAAGGGCAGCCATGTTGAGTTATCACTACATATTACACATAAAATAGGGTATTACACCCATTTTTGAAAAGTGTCTCAATGAAATTTTTTAGTGCTAATATGCCACCAAAAAAAACACAAAATTTTTATTCAATCGGTAAGTGCCATAAAAATGCACCAAAATTTTAAATTTTCAAATTTCGCGCGTAGTTTGACGAAAATGCCTCTTACTGGACGCCATAATGCTCAGCGTAAATGACGTCAGTTCGTTTTGTATCAAATGAGCTCATATTAAATATGATAATTGTTTAACATTTAAAAATAATTAAAAGCATATTTTGTAATAGGTGCAATAATGAAAAGATTACGTTGGTTACGAAAATAATAAAAGTACAAAGCCTGTTTACGCCAATCGATTGACTGACAGTTTACAATTTTGTGTTTACACAGCCGTACGGCGTAATAACATGGCCGCTACCATTTCACGGTGTTTTATAACAGATTAAAAATACTAAAAAAAATTAAATTGAATTTAAAAATTTGTTTTGTTATTTTATGAACCAAAACTTACATTTTCCGACTGCTTTATGCCTAAACTGTCTCAATAACATTTATAGATTTTTTCTCGTATAGAGTAAAATACCCTATTCCCTCTCTGCACTGACTTTGTGTTTGTTCGCTAATCTTTGGAACTTACTACTGGGCTGATTCTGTAAATTCCTTTGCTAATAGCAAGCTATGTTAACCAGGAGTGCTATATACTATATCATCGTTGGGCGTGAAATTCCGCGTAACTAAAATTTTGTAAATACCGCGAAAGTACACTTTCGCTGATTTACATAAGGTCGAAATTTGCGGAATTTAAAAATTATAGTTTCGCGGAATTGCACGTCCAACGACGATATATCTTTATTATCATAAAATGGATGAAGTCTTGTACATGATAACACTATTTATATTTTCAATGTTAAAGTGAATAACACAACTCTTCAAACATTTAATATTGAATACATAAAGTTTCTAGTATTCATTAAATAAAGAAATAATCACTCATAAAAATGGTCAAACAAATCATTCCCTGTATAATGAGTCTTGTCATGTCAAGTGTGGAGATTTCTTTACTGCTACATACAGTGCTTGATGAGTCATATTTAGTTTAAATATTTGTCATTAGTAGCCAAGCATACAGTCACAGCCATTAGCAACTATCCTTGTGGAGTTTTTGTAACTTTTATTTAAAAAGAAACTTGATTTACTAAGTACTTAATCATCAACAAATATACCTCTACTTCCTCATCAGCAGATGCCTCTTTAGCTTCATCATCTTTGTTACGACTGGCATCTGACCCCGCTGACCGGCTCCTGGAAAGATTACAAGTCAAAATTATGCAAAAAGCTTTGACATGTAGTTGTGCAAAACATGTCACTGAAGTGGAATAAATCATTTCTCATGACACTGGAAGATGATACATTTCATTCAACCATGTCTCATATCCCATAACACGCCCCGAACAAAATTTTATATTTTGCATACTGTGATATGTAACTTAACTGAAGTAAACTAAATTCATTAAAAATTTGCATTTGGAGGGGGCTTTTACCCAATAGGGATCCATTGCAAAGCAGAAAACCACATAAAATACCTAACCAAAAGATGTAATTTACTTTGTAATGGAATAAATTAAGCTCTATAATGATATGTAACATGGGGAATTGTTTTATTTTAAATTAATCATTTTTTTATTATAAACACTAGGTACATACATAGGAATACCAAACTAAATATAATACAGTGGCCAAGTTACATATTTCACACTATTACTGTTAATTTTATTTATAACCGTTTAAACCAAACATACATTTAACAGAATAGTACACATAATCAATTGTTAGTAGCGCCAACATTCTTTTTTTTTCCTATTTGAACCCATTCTAAAAAGACAAACCATATTACAATATGTTTCAAATTACGGTCAGTGGGTCATCTTAGGGGCGGAGTTCAAATTACAAGTCCTTATAACCTGCTTGCTCATACTCATTACTTTACAATTCTCTTTATCTAATATTTCATTGTTCGGGTCGTCTTCACACTCCGGCCCTGTCGGGCCTCGCTGGGCCGACATAGCACTTGCTATGTTAGCCAAACACATCCACACCATGCAGGAACAAATAAAAATAATGCATGGCATGAGACATGGTTGACACTCACATAATGTAAAATGTTTCATGGGGGAAGAGCTTCCTAAGACTCGATTAGCTACTCAAGTCTATTTAACAATTTACAAAAATAGGAAACATTTGCCTTATGGACCAGTCGACATTTGACTATAAACTAAAATAACTGTGTAAATAAGATTCTCAAAGCCATGTCCTGCTTATAAGATGAATAATCATACTGTGACATTAGCTATTGACCAGTGAAAGCATGGCTAGTGGTTTTAAGCTGTTTAACTTATTCCTAAAGATTTGTTGGTTGTTTTTTGTTTAACCAATTAAACAAAACGTCATGCATTGTGCGATAGCTTCGTAAACCGTGTCCAGTGAAGCAATGGTCGTTGTAGTACATAATTGTTATTAAACCGACCTAACAATTAGCAAACATAATGAACTGTTGTTCATTGTTGTCATAGTACAGTTTATGTATTACTCACCTGGAACGAGATCGTGAACGTGATTTCGACTTGGACCTGGACCTGGAGCGAGACCTGGAGGGCGTCCGTGAGATGCTGCGGCTGCCGGATCTCGACCTGGAGCCCGAGCGGGAACGCACTGAACGGGCGCTCGCGGCGCTTCTCCGCGAACGACGGGATACCACGCTTCCCGCCTCAGATCCACTCCCTGAGTAATTACTAGCTTCCGTATCGGACATTGTCACTTCTTCAGGGCTTCAATGATATTGACGATATTGACCTTGACCCATTAAAAATTATTTCAGCGAAAACACACCATAGGTAGAGAGTCTGAGAGATGTCTGATGTACTTGTACGTAGCAAAATGTCACAGACAAGATAATTTGGTGGTGCCACAAGTAGCGACGAGGACGTTGACTTTACGGACGTTACTCACTGACACATTAATAATATACTCTTTGACTGACACTCTCTAGGGAATAGGGTATTTTACTCTATACGAGAAAAAATCTATAAATATGTTATTGAGACAGTTTAGGCATAAAGAAGTCGGAAAATGTAAGTTTTAGTTCATAAAATAACAAAACAAATTTTTAAATTCAATTCAAAGTTTTCAGTATTTTTAATCTGTTATAAAACACCGTGAAATAGTAGCGGCCATGTTATTACGCCGTACGGCTGTGTAAACAAAAAATTGTCAACTGTCAGTCAACCGATTGGAGTAATATAGGCTTTGTACTTATATTATTTTCGTAACCAACGTAATTTTTTCATTATTACACCTATATAATATGCTTTTAATTATTTTTAAATGATATACAATTGTCATATTTAATATGAGCTCATTTGATACTAAACGAACTGACGTCATTTACGCTGAGCAAGATGGCGTCCAGTAAGAGGCGTTTTCGTCAAACTACGCGCGAAATTTGAAAATTTAAAATTTAGATGCATTTTTATAGCACTTATCGATTGAATAAAAATTTTGTGTTTTTTTTGGTGGCATATTAGCACTACAGAATTTCATTGAGACACTTTTCAAAAATGGGTGTAATACCCTATTGTAATAAATTATTATAAATCGACTAATTTGTTTATTGCTGCTTCTGCTAGGGTCCCATAGTCTGAAATAGTCTATGATTTGACTGGTTTTCTAAAAAGATAATTTTGTCTATTGATTCTTGATTCGTCGTTTGCCCCACCGACAAAGTGAGACTTTTCATTAAAATAATCGTTAATTTATGTTATACTGAGTGAAAATCCTACCAAAAATAATAGAAATGATATAGGACACTTCCATATAAATTGTTCTTATTGAATAATAAATATTTGGAAGATAAAAGGGTTCGGTAAGTACCGAGCTCTTTTGGTGTCTCTCTGGCTTTCGATCAGATTTTCGCACGTCCTACAATAAACAATCATTAGGTTTTGTGGTGGTGCTGCATCGTGAATCGATCGGTGTGGTGTGGTGTTAATACGCGAGTGCAGTGTGTTTGGTGCAGTGCAGTGGTCCAAGTGCTGGTCGCAATGTATCAGTGAGGGGCTGCGGTGACCGAGCGGAGCCGTAGCTGGGGGTGTCATGCTGGAGACGCGGTCGGCGCGCGCCGCAGACTCGGTGTGGGCGAACAAGCCGCTGCCGGCGCCTCACGCCATGGCCAACACGAGGCACGGGAAAAACGCACAGGTATACCTTCACTTTACACCCACTGGCGCACTAACTCATTAGATTGTTAATTGCCTTAATTTGGCACATCCTGTTTGGTGCTCTACAAAAAAAAATCATGCATGCAGTGACAATTTTCAGTTATGTCCTCCAGGAGTAGTTCTTCCAACTAGTTTCATGTAAAACTGCAGTAAACTTGCGAATTTAACAACCTGATTAACCATTTTATATTTGTTTTTCATAGTGTATTGCTCATAGTGTGTCTGGTTTGCATTATGCATTATTATTCATGTTCCTACCACTTTCACTATTTTTTTATCCATGTTTAGAATATCATCGGTGTGAATGTATTTGAAATTGTTCTTGCATGTTGTTATATAAAAGAGAAAGATTAGTAAAATGTTTATTCAAGACTATTTTTATATATAAATAACATGAAAATAAACTTATCTTTCTCTGTTATGAAATAAATAATTAAAAACCTATTATGAATCAAGCCTGGCAAAGACAATAGAAAGGGTAGTCTCCGTTGGATAAAACACATACCTACCTAGTGTAGAATTTCAATAAGAACAATTACATCTTTAAAACCTCTACTTGAAAATAAAATAGTATGACGGTTAGGTATCTACCTAACACACTACAACTTATTTAATCCAAGGACATAACTCTCTTGATTAATTGTAGAGCTAAGTACTATGTAATATATCTGAAAGTTAAGAAATAAATATGAATAGTAGGTATAAAACCACTGATTTTATCTTTAATTTTATTTACCAACACCTGGCTAAGTTTCATCTATTCAATCTAATTGTTTTGTTTGGTAAGATGGTGTAACAATATTGTATATCAATTTCTCCTGTTTTAGCGATAAGACACTATTAAAATTTATTTCAACAGTCGTACCCACCTTCCCAGTGTAGAATCACCTCTATGCACCACTGCTAAACCAAAACAGTGATTAGCGGGTAAATAAAACTGATTAAAATATATTCTAACTTGATTTGCTAATAGTCTTTTCTTAAAACCAGGTAGATAATAAACTAATCACATTGTTATAAAATGACTGTTAAGTTTATCAATCAACAATAAGCAGTTAAAAACCTTTTCGGAAATTAGTAATTATAGTTTTTTATTACTTTTAATAGAGTTTATATTCCCCTGTCAAGTACCTAAAGGTGACTAAACAACAAACATCTTCATTGTGCTATATTCTTGCATTCTGCTGTTGTTTGAAAATAACATATATGAACATAGTGTTTCTATAAATTATATCAGACTCTAAGAAAGTGCTACAGACTGGTATAAAAGTCTTAATGGATATTATTTTTAGTTGTATTTATCTATTATGTGGATAACATGTAGTCTTTGAATTTCATTATCATTCCCTTGTTCTTATCACAACTAGCTATGATTTATTTAGTGTTAGTGTAGCAAGTCTTCTATCTGATATCTCAGTTTTTTACTCTGTTCACCTTTTTACTATCCTCTGATTATCACACAATCAATCCATCATTCAAAATTTAATTTCTCTTCCTACACTCTATGGCGCACTTTAAAACTAAAATTTTTGGTATTCTGTGAATTTATGAATGAAATTGTTATGAGATATATTATGATATTGCAAACATTCAAGAAAACATTATTCACTAATTAAGTAAAAAAATTCTAAATAAACAATGAACCACATGTAATGAATGGTATTGAATTGTTTTTGGTTTCCTTTCCTACAGTAATCCTGTTTCAAACATAAATATTGAACAATCAAACACCTGCATACTATCATTGACAGAAAAAAAATTAAACGATTCTGACTGTGTGATATTTTTTCTTAGTTATGTAATGCCAGCAAAAAGAAGTTAAAGATTAGATTTGATTTTGTGTGCATCTTGTGTTTATTACAGCTTCAATTTTGTTGATTGAAGTTGTGAATCATGCCATATAATATAATGAGTAATTATAATTTTGATCAGTATTCATGATAAACATTCACACAATCTCATTGAAAATCTGAGTACTATAACTGGGGGCAATTCTACAATTTTTAGGAACAATTGAATTCCAATCTCAGCCTCGGATCTGTCAATAATGCCTCTAATTTATCTACATTCTTTGACATAGATTATTGCTTAGATTGAAATAAGCTTTGAACTTAAAAATAATATGGCCAAAATCAATAATACAGTTGTTTTTCATCAGAAATTATTTCTACATCAGCTTAAAATTAATAAGAAATATAATAACAAACTAAAAACTTGGTAGGTACTAGTTTAATAAACAGGATAAATATCCTTTAAACCAATAGCATGTTAGGTATTCAGGAGTCATCTTAAACAAAGTATTAGTCATTTGAAACCTCCTACCATGTGCAGTTTTCCTATATTGTGGTTGGTGGTTTGTTGTTACTCTTCTATTTTATGATATGTTTCACAAAACCACATACTCACAGTTAATTACAATTCCTTGAAATTAAATAGAATGAATAACTTACTCTAGGTAATTCCCTAGACATATTTCATCTAAGCTTCTGTCAGCTCTGTGCTTTGCCAAACAGGCCAGAGGATTCAGGCCTATTTAAATCCTGTAATTGACAGGGTCAGACCATGAGTTTGGACTAATTGTAATTTTGTCAAAAAAACTGTTTTTTTTTATATTCATAATATTGTCCATTGTCTTCAATAAGGGCTGGGAGCCCTACATATTCACGCGGCCATGGACCGCAGCCCAAAAAGCCCTTATATGTATAAATCCACCATCTCTGGTAATGGACTACCTTTATCTGAATGAATGGTGCACCTGTACTTATTGATGAGACTCTCTCGAAACATCGTTTTTCTGACGTCAAAGTATGCCTACATTACACAATAACTATGCGATAATCTGCTGCATTACTATTTTACAAATACACCCAAATCATTTTACCAGCCGATTATTATAAACAGATGGCACTTTACCACCTAGCAAGCGTTGTGTTGCCATCGACGCATTGCCTCCTTGTAGCGTTGAGACTGCTATTTTGGTTGATCTTGGTAGTATCGGTAGGTTGACGCAGCGTCGTGAAATAAGTATGTGATTAACATCGCAAGTTCGAAGAACTCGACACTCAAGTAACGGCACAAGTTGAGGGTCTTTTAATATCCAAAGAAAACGTGCTTAGAAGGCTCTACCGTTCATTCATATTGTATTGGGTATCGATTTTATATAGGTCAGCATCATCTGCCTAAGCTTGTCCCAATTATGTAGAGGTCGGCTTCTAGTCTAACACGATGCTGACCATTAATCCTGTGAAATTAATACCAGTGTTTTACATGGAGCTACATTCTCTCTGACATTCACAACCCAGTTACTGGGTAACACGATACCCCCTGGTAAGACTGGTCAGACTTTCTGGCTTCTGACTACCCATTACGACTAAGATATACAAACGACAGCCGGGACCACCGGCTTTACGTGCTTTTCTAGGGACGGAGGCGGAGGGTTCTCGGTATGAACTACTAAGCTACGAGCCTCTGATCGAGCGATCGATTTTATGTGTAAAGGACTTTTTTTTTCGAATTTCTGAAGATTTATTTTATACAAACTTTATTCAATTCTTGTTGTGTTAGGTATTGCCAATACCTAACAGAACAAATAAATAATTATTCAATTTGGTGCAGTCATTCGGAAGTTATGCGCGTACTTACAGACATTTCGGCGATTTTGTGCATCCTCCTTTATTTATTTTAAAGTCAGTTAAAAATACGCGCTAACACTAACCCTTCTTGGCAGTCGGGGTGGTCAAAAAGGGGTGTTCTGTAACATAATCCCTCGTGAGCGTTCCTTAACACGCCTCTACTTTTTTTTCGATCATAGATCCACGGTGTAACCCTTTCTCACCTAAATAATAGCTTATTCATGATTATTTTTCCAGGACGACGTATGCTACGTGGTTGCTAAGTACGACTACGCGGCGCAAGGTGCGCAAGAGTTGGACCTGCGCAAGAACGAGCGGTACCTGCTGCTCGACGACTCTAAGCACTGGTGGCGGGTGCAGAACGCCCGCAGCCAATCCGGATACGTGCCCAGCAACTATGTTAAGAAGGAGAAGCCTTCGTTGTTTGACAGGTGGGGAATATTTCAGATTAATACGTTTCCGTTTTTGCACTGCTGGTGGCTCAATACGATATGGTGGGCGCAGTGACTGAGCGATTGGCTTGATTCCGGCAACACATTTTCTGAATTTTACTTGTATAGCCTACAGGTAGTTGTTCCGTGTCTGGCACTCTGGCAGTACATGAGTTTATGTTTATAAACGCACCCACGGTACAGAAAAAGTACCTAATGTGGAGCAACGTATTTTTGAAATCGGATCCGCTACGATCGATCTATCTATGATATCTAGATGTTGTATTCTTCTTTTTATAAGAAGTTCAGTCAATTAGTAGAACAAGGTTTAAGAGCGCCCATGTCGTCATATTTCCCATACAAACGCTCGTACGTGATTACGGCGTTATAACAAATTTTCCTCCAAATATTTTTAACACACTGGTATCTTGCGGTTAATATCGAGGTTCCTATGTGACGAATAAACCACTTTTTGAGAAACAAATTCAGTAAACAAGTCCGAAAATCAGCTATTTTGCACAATTTTATTTGAACTTTGACCGTTCATAATGCACTCATACATTAAAAAATGCACTCGTACAAGGAAGGGCGCTCTTAAGGGTCGACCAACATGAATGTCTAAAACGCAAAATTTTGTCATAACCAAACCCGAAACTAAGGCCGTTTTGTATCGGTATTACTCACATATAACTGGGAAGTAATGTACTTACTTGGCTATTTATTATTGATCTGATACCACCTAACTAGTAATAAATAAAAAATGATATACCTACTTGCGTCATACAAATTGCGGAAGTAAACCGAGTATGCGTCACAGTTTAAAATTCTGATTTCAATTAAATTGGAGTCTTTCTCCAGTTTTTAATGGAATCTCTTTGCGCAGATCAAGGCTAGATTCTATAATCTATATACCTAGCACCTATATGTATTAGACTAGTAAAGTGGCTATAAAACACGAACAACCACATTTTAGCTATTGATCGATAAAAACCAAGACAAAGATCTTATCGTGAATATGTTCCAAAATATGTTTGCAATATGTAAACATTGTCTGTAAAAAACACGATAGATAAGGAACATTGTTTATGACACATGGTTTAAAAACACGGTACTTATAAGTGGTGCCACCTTTTTAACCGACTTAAAAAAAGGAGGCGATTATCTCCCGTTTGGCTGAACCGATTTTGATGTGGTTTTCAGAAAAGCGTTTGTTACATTCTGGAGAAGGTTTTAGTATGTACAACAAACAGAAATTGATTCAGCGCTTTTTGAAACAAACAAAAACCGAGATGACATTTTCGTTTCTTTCTTTAGAGAACTTTAAATCTTTGTTTTAACTGTGTTGCCGTTCCTTAATGGATTTGGGTGATAAGGAGGCACTAAAAAGTGGCAAATAAAAACTTTTTGAAAAAAAGAGAACCACCTTAAAAATAAAAAACTTAATAGTGATAAATAACTTTAGCACAGAACACACATGACTTTAGTTTCAGAAGTCTGTGGCTTTGTTCTGTTTGTTGTTTTGTATTGCCACCGACTTCTGAAACTAAAGTCATGTGTGTTCTGTGCTAAAGTTATTAATCACTTTTTTTCTTTTTTTTTTTTTTCAAATCTTTCTTTCTCTTTCTAGTGTGTATGTGTGTGGAGTATACAAAATGCGTATTGTATAAATTGTGAACTGTATTCAAATCTGCGTCTTTGCGGTCATCTATGGCCTTTTTATCAGGAGAGAAGTTTTACACAGCACAATAGTTGTAACAGTCATGATATCTCTTCAGAACCTTTGGATGACTGGTAGAGAATGCCTTTTGCTGCGTGAAGTGTAAATAATCCGCACTAATATTAAAAATGCGAAAGTGAATTTGTTTGTTACGCTTTAACGGCTAAACTACTGAACCGATGATGATGAAATTTGGTGCAGACTAAGCTTGAACCACAAGAAAGGATATAGGCTACTTCATAAGGCGCTTCCATGACCAAATAACCTTGACCATACCGTAGTACTACGTAGTACTATTAAGTATTCTGTGACCATACATTTCTTCTTTGCCGCAGAATCGAAATTCGCACAATTTGTGGGTTTTTTTGTTATAAAAAAAGAGAAACGATCTATTGAAATATAATAAAACGTGAATTATAAAGATTTTTAAGTTCCCTATCTATTAGTGTAATCCTCAAATTCATAGCACGTCAACTTTAGCAATTAGAAGCCCCGCTGTCACGTGAAATTGTTACTGCGCAGCCACTCGCCTCGTGTTCAGAGCCGCCATTAAGTTTGAATCGTACTGTACATGTTTTCAATTATTTTAGTCATTTTTTTACATCGAGATTTAGGTGTATATAGGGTACTTAAATAATAAAAAAAGAACGTGGAATGTGATGATAGGATATTGGTTGAACATTAATAATATGCTTTTAGATGTAGTTTGTTTCTCTTAATTAATGAGTTAATAGCCCCTGAATAACGAAGAAAAACTTACTTTTATTCGGAGTATTCCCATCTGACCCCGAGTGTTTGTCCCCACGTGGGGACAGATGGGAATTTTTGTGTCATCTGTCCCCAAACTTTTAAATGGGGACAGGTGGGAATTCAAAGTTTCATCTGCCCCCGAAATATTTTTTACTTAAAATGTCTGTCCCCGAATAGGGGCAGATGGGAATTTCCCGTGTCATCTTCCCCCGAATTTATAAATAGGGACAGATGAGAATGAAAAGTTTTATCTGACCCCGAAATATTTTTTAATTTGAACATTATTATAAAAGCTGAGTACTAGTACTATCGCTCTCAGCTGTGGCATGAACAGATCATCAATAGGAATAACGTCGTAGGCGAACGATAGGTACAGAATATGGTGTTGTAACTTAATCTTTTTATGACAAAATTTATAAAACAATCGTAGCATTAGCATACGTCTAGATTGGATATATTATTCTATGGTTTTTATTTAAATGATAGGATACTTCTTTAATCATCAAACAAAAAAATTGTATTGTAACGTTACAATACAATTACAATAAAAAAAAAATATTTGATGATTAAAAAAGTATCCTATCATTTACATATACGGCAGGAACAGCATGGCTTGGATCCGAATGAATCATTTCTTTACATTTTTGTAAAGCCACGTCAACGTCATTCTTTTCAAAATCCGGGGCATGGTTGTGTGAGTTTTCTCTAAGAAGTGTGTCATCCTGTAATTTATAATTATTATGAATATATAGCGCATTGTAATGAAATGATTAAGGCCAATGATTTAATGATCCAGTCTCAAGATATTCAACATCAGTTTTTAGAGTGATGCGATAGAGCGAGAGTGAGAGAGAGAGAGTGCGCGAATGTGTTCTTATTGTCGCGGGTGACGGTACAACAATAGATTATTTTTAAGTTATGGAGGAGTTGTAGAAATTATGCTCACCTTAATTATCAAAGTTCCATAACATTTACACTTTCTTCTACTTGTGCATTCCCACAGTGTTGAACCAGATTTGTTTTGTCGTTTTCGGTGGTATTGATAACCCGCACGTAATAAAGTTGTACCCCCTCCTCGATTTAGTATTTTTAATTCAATATTATTTTTTGACTTTTCTGGTCTTGGTTCATCTGTAGACATATTTACCTAAAATATAATATTGTTACACATTTATTTGTGTATATGAACGACATAACAGGAAAGTATAATTATATGTACAAAAAACGTTACAATACAATTTTTTTATTTGATGATTAAAAAAGTATCCTATCATTTAAATAGTATCATGTCTAAAAAGCATAGAATAATATATCCAATCTAGACGTATGCTAATGCTACGTTTGTTTTATAAATTTTGTCATAAAAAGATTAAAGTCAAAGTCAAAGCATTTATTTCAATTAAACCATTTGCAGGCACTTTTGAATAGTCAAAATAAAATTGAAGCTAGTTGCTCGTTCCAAAACGTAGGGTAGGTCTCTATGGAGAAGAACAAGCAAGAAACTCCACGGACACTCTTTTCAATCAAGCTTTTACAAAATCCAGGCTACATTATTCTTGTTGCTTCTATATGTGAAAACAATGTAAGTGAAGAGAAATCCAAAACATTCTAATTAAAAATAAATTAATATAAAAGCCATGGCAGTTAAGAGATGACCAATCTCAACTGACAGCGCCCGTTCACGAACATGACGCGCGGATCAGCACCACTTAGCTCAACCATTTTGAAGGGAACCGAATGATCCAACCCGCACGCCACCATCAGTGAGACATTTGAGCGAGCATGACAATGCTCTCAACTGCCATGCTCATTTATGTCAAACACATTGAATAAATAAATGGATCCATAGTTCTCACATTTACATATTAATTGAAATAATGCTATTAATTTATACAAAGCTAAAATTTCCAATGTATGTAAGTATGTCATTCGACAGATAAAATATAATAAGTAAATATAATAATTACGGTACACGTTATTCATGTCAATAATAAGGGGTGAGCAACATAATTTTCTTGCAATTAAGAAATTCCCTAAAGAGGCTGTGGAGCAGGACCAGCATTATGCCAAGCATTTTTATCATTGATATAATCTTCCAACTTATAATATGCTTGCCTACATAGTGTGCGTTTAATGCATGTTTTAAATTGCCTTTAATTTAATTGCAAAATATCGAGCGGTATTTTATTATAACATTTTACACAATACCCCATAAAAGAAGTATGTACTTTTGACAATCTGAAACTTGGTTGATATAATTTGTTCCTATTTCTAGTATTAAAGTTATGTCTGTCACTTATTTTACTAAACAGATGAAGATTTTTACGAACATGCATGATGTTTTCGTATATATATATTGACAAGGTACCGTCATGATATTAATTTGTTTAAACAATTCTCTTAGAGACTCGCGTCTGCTGAGATTATAGATGGCTCTGACAGCCCTCTTTTGCAGAATAAAGATAGAATCTATATCTGCAGCCCGTCCCCAAAGCAAAATACCGTAAGACATGATACTATGAAAGTAACTAAAATAGACTAGTCTAGCGGTATCCACGTCTGTCAATTGCCTGATTTTTCTGACAGCGTAAGCGGCCGAACTTAGCCGCAATGCAAGAGATGTTAAGTGAGGACCCCACTGCAGCTTTGAGTCAAGCGTAATCCCTAGGAAAACTGTCTTTTCGACGAATTCAAGTACGTCCTTATTTAATAAAACGTTACATTCACTACTTTTAACATTCATTCGGTAAAGCGAATCTTATGCACTTGGTTTTCTTCTCATTTAACACTAAGTTATTTGCAGTAAACCAATTATGAACTTTAATCATGGCGTCATTTACGTCGTCATAGCGCTGTGCCCGTCTATTTACTTTAAAAATCAATGAAGTATCATCAGCAAATAACACCATTTGAGGTTGATTTCTCAGTAAATGCGGTAAATCATTAATATAAACTAGAAATAGGAACGGACCCAATATTGAGCCCTGTGGTACACCCATTTTTACTTTCAAGCCCGATGAATTTACACCGTTTATTTGAACTTGCTGCAGCCTATCATCTAAATACGATTTTACTAATCTGAGCGCTAGTTTACCGAGTCCGTAATGCTCAAGCTTCAAAAGCAGTGTTTCGTGATTTACGCAATCAAATGCTTTGGAGAGGTCACAGAAAATGCCAATGGCATCCTGTGACTCCTCCCATGCGTTAAAGATATGCTTAATCAAAGTAATACCGGCATCAGTAGTGCAACGCCCTCTGGTGAACCCATACTGTTGATCATGTAGGATGTTATTGCAATTAAAATGACTGAGCATTTGATTAAGCATTACTTTTTCAAACACTTTGCTGAATACTGGCAAAACCGAAACGGGTCTATAATTATTCGTGTCCTTGCATTCGCCGGATTTGAAAAGTGGTATAACTTTACTGTACTTCATTAAATCTGGGAAAACTCCTTGGTCTATACACAAATTAAATATGTAAGCTAAATAGGGTGCTACTGTCTCAATAATCGATTTACAAACATTAGTAGACATTCCCCACAAATCCTCAGTAACTTTGATCTTTAGTTGTTTAAAAGTTTTTATAACCTCAGGGTTTATATGTTTAAATTTGAATTCCGAAGGGCAGGCTAAAACATTAGTTTTTAATAAATCAAAAGCAAGTGAGGGCGAGGAAGCTAAATTTTCAGTAGTTTTAATTGGAATATCGGTAAAGAATTTCGCAAATTCCTGAGCAACATCGATATTAGTACTTATCAGACCACAGGGTGTCTCCAGAGTGTAATCAGTTTTATTTCTTTTGTTTCTTTTGGTTTCATCATTGATAATTTTCCAAACAGTCTTAATTTTATTTTCTGCTGATTTTACCTTGTTGCTTATGTATAAAGCTTTAGCTGTCTTGCAAGTATTTTTAAAAGTTTTAGAGTAAGTAGCAACATACTTATTAAAAGTTTCAGTGTTTATATAAGGCTTAAGGCCATACAGCTCAAAAAGTCTTTCCCTACTTTTCCTGATACCTTTAGTTGCCCAGTCACTGAATAAAAACTTAGGGCTAATAGTTCTAGGTATTTTCTTAAAAATATTATTAAACTCTGTTTGCACAACTAAAAAAAATTCTTCATACAAAACATTACCATCACTCATATTAAGGCCTTGAATGTTTAACTTACTCATTATAGTGCTATTAAATTTAATTAAATTGCCAGATGTTACTGGTCTTGACAGTACCTGCACTTTTTGTATTGGAGCGTTGGATTCAAAAGTAACGGTTTGCCCGCTGTGATCAGACGGGAGATAATTCACTATAGCCTTTTCTAAATAGTCGCAGCAACAAAAAACATTATCAATACATGTAGCAGTAGTCGTAGTTACTCGTGTTGGTTCTAAAAACACATTTGACAAATTAAATGATTTAAAAAGACTTATTAATCTACTGCTATTTGAATTGTTTTCTAAAATATTAACGTTAAAGTCACCGCAAATGATTACTGATTTATTGCCATTTGTAAGTTTAGTCAAAACATCTTCCATTATTGACTCAAAAATTGAGTAGTTTTGATAATTAGGGGGTCTGTAAACACACACTATTACATGCCTATCTAGCTCAACACAGGACAGTTCAATAGTATGTTCAACCGATAGTTCCACTATGTCTTTACGAGACTTAAATTTGATATAATTTTTTATTAAGATTAGTGAACCACCACGCATCATAGTTATCCGGTTGAAACAACTGCCAATAGTATAATTATCATAATTAATTAACATTTCATAATCCTTCCGCCAGTGTTCGGTGAAACAAATAATGTCGAGCTTAGTCTTTTCTAAAAACAGCTCAATTTCTAATTGCTTAGAAGAAAAACCTTGAATATTTTGGTGAAATAATTTCATGGAATGTTGCTTCGACCCTTTTTTACAATTTACTAAGTGATTGCTAGAAGATACCTTGTTTTTGATAAATTTAACTATATTGGTACTGGTAACTTCTGTTGTCTTACTGACTAGTTTAAACTATTATTTGTGCTTACCACCTTATTAGTATTATTACTAACTACTGTGGAGTCAATTACAGATGACTTCGACATATTACTTATGTCTGAGTTAATATTAAAAGCTAATAGCCATGCTATCTGACGCCTAAATCTAATGGGCAGATACACTGTATCTCTAGTCGATTTTAATTTTTCAACAAAACTGTTGGTGTCTAAAAACATAAGCTTGTCACATGTTATTAAGTAGGTACTTACGCGTTATTTATTTTATCTGTAGATTTAACCCACGTAGACAGAATACTTAGAAACTAGTTGCACAATTCTGATAAAACACAGCTAACACTACCACACTCTGACACAGAAAACGGGTAACTAAATCCCCAGCCCCCAATTCCCCAAACCAGTTTCACACACCGCAAAACAATAGGGGTGTCAGACTATCTCACTCGTACTCGTGGCATGACGCCAAGAGAGAAGTACTATCTTAATTTTAAGTCCTGTGTCGTTTATTAATTTACGCATAGTTTTATATTCACTGTTAATATTGATAATAGAAATAGTTCCTAAAACTTGTTTGAAAGACTAAAACTGATTAAAAAAAAATGTGTTTAACGATACAGCCCCAATAAAAAACTACTGTAAAAGATTGTAACATTTGTTGACTTTATTAAAATCATTAGTTGATTATCAATGTCGTTTTATTCATTTATCAACAAAATTAAGTTACAACACCATATTATGTACCTATCGTTAGCCTACGACGTTAGTCCTATTCCTATCTGTTCATGCCACAGCTGAGCGCGATAGTACTCAGCTTTTATAATAATGTTCAAATTAAAAAATATTTCGGGGTCAGATAAAACTTTTCATTCTCATCTGTCCGTATTTATAAATTCGGGGGAAGATGACACGGGAAATTCCCAACTGCCCCCATTCGGGGACAGACATTTTAAGTAAAAAATATTTCGGGGGCAGATGAAACTTTTAATTCCCATCTGTCCCCATTTAAAAGTTTGGGGACAGATGACACAAAAATTCCCATCTGTCCCCACGTGGGGACAGACACTCGGGGTCAGATGGGAATACTCCGTAAAATCAATTTTTATACATAACTAGCTGACCCGACAGACGTTGTCCTGTCCTTATCTACCTACTTACCTGCCTATTTACCTACCCTACACCTACCGTACACCTACCCTACACCTACCCTACACCTACCCTACACCTACCCTACACCTACCCTACACCTACCCTACACCTACCCTACACCTACCCTACACCTACCCTACACCGCCCTACACCTACCCTACACCTACCCTACACCTACCGTACACCTACCCTACACCTACCCTACACCTACCCTACACCTACCCTACACCTACCCTACACCTACCCTACGCCTATCCTACGCCTATCCTACACCTACCCTGCACCTACCCTACTCCTACCCTACACCTACCCTACACCTACCCTACACCTACCCTACACCTACCCTACACCTACCCTACACCTACCCTACACCTACCCTACACCTACCCTACACCTACCCTAAAAAAGTATTTTTTTTTTTTTCTTTCCGTAAGAACCACCTTCGTACTTCAAGGAATATTATAAAAAAAGAATTATCCAATTTGGTCAAGCGGTTCGCAAGTTATGCGCTTACCAACACATTTAGCGATTCATTTTTATATATAAGATTGCATGGTAAAAAATTTCGTCTCACCTATTTTTATCTTATGATAAAACTTACCGTTTATCTGAAAAATGCAAAAAACCGTTTTTTGACTTTATGCGAAATTTTCAGCTTTATGAGAATTAATGTAACCTTGAATATCTATTTTGACCAGGCTATAAAGTGTGCTGTGTTTGTTTGTAAACGCATCCACGATAAAGGATAAATTCCTAGTGAGAGGCAAAACTAAAAAAAAAAATTACCTATTGTCAAAAGCCCCTGTTCTGTGATATCATACAGAATTTTTGTTTATAAGAAGATAAAGTATCGAGAGAATCTATTTATTCTATACTAGCACATTGCCCGCGACTTCGTCTGCGTTTATTTTCTCAAGGATCCCTATTTTTTTCAAAACATAGCCTTTGTTACTCAGGGATAATATAGCATTCCAATAGTGAAAGAATTTTTAAAATCGGACCAGTAGTTTTATGAGTTTAATCGTAACAAACAAACAAGCAAATCTTTCCTCTTTATAATTTTAGTATACCTAGAGAAATAGATTTATTTGTAATTTTTATTATCCAGATAGACAAATACTATCTCAGACATTTTTCCATATAATATAGGCTAGGTAAATAGTTACCGTTTGTTTTATTATCTATTGTAAGAAAACTCGCATTCTGCATGAGCTAACATAACATTCTAGCTCAGTGAAGTATGTACACAAACATGTATTAGCGGATATCAGCTGTTTCTCTTTCCGTATTGTTGAAATGCTGAGAGGAAATAGTAATAATCATGTTTTAAGGATAAAATTATGTTGGTACACTTTCAAAGTTGGTGTAATTACAACAACCTTGAATATTTATCAATTAAATTATTTCTGTCGCATAGTAAGCATGCGGGTTAGGTACCTACTCGTGACCAAGTAAAAGATGAACGCATCGTTTGGTCAAGGTTAAGCTACGCTAGCTGCGGTCAGTCCTTGGATGGGTGACCATTCATTTCATACGGAGACTGCTTCGTGCCTCGGAAAGTACGTAAAGCCGTTAGTCCCGGCTGTCATTCGTAGATCTTTGACAGTCGTTATGGGTACAGTCAGAAGCCAGAAAGTCTGATAATCGGGCTTACCAAGGGATATCGTGTTACCTAGTAACTGGGCTGTGGAGGTGAGACAGGTAGGCGCTCCATGTAAAACACTGGTATTCAGCTGTATCCGGTTAGTCTGGAAGCCGAACCCTACATAGTTAAGAAAAGGCTAGGTAGATGGTGATGGTTATACAGAAAGAGCAACTAAATAACTGATTAAGTTATCTGTTGTTGTGGAGAAAAAACATTTTTTTGACACGCTACTTTCAACTCAATTTGTGACCTATTTTTGTAGCTTTTACATATTGTTGGCCTAACTGTAATACTACGAAGTAAACTTCGTTGTAATAAAATTTGTAAAATTACTGTCTTCGTTCAAAAACTTCCAATATATTTGTCGCTGTCGTCAGACACTATGGGGAAACACATATTCTAAATATGAGCAATATTAGTTTATGAGGAAATAATAATAATAAACACATTACTTGTCTAGTCACTGCGACAGGAACACCTGAACTGCTTCTGTGAATTATTATTATGATCACGCGCTTCATTCAAGAGTGTCTCGTAAATAAGCGCTTTAACAGACAAAACTCAGTCTGAAAAGTTAAATCTGTGAAGACCTAGACAATACCTAGTGCAGAAACATCCACTCAAAATAGACTATACTTAGTGCAAAAACATCCACTCATAGTAACCTATACTTAATGCAAAAACATCCACTCAAAATAGACTATACTTAGTGCAAAAACATCCACTCAAAATAGACTATACTTAGTGCTAAAACATCCACTCAAAATAGACTATACTTAGTGCAAAAACATCCACTCAAAATAGACTATACTTAGTGCAAAAACATCCACTCAAAATCAATCATCCTCCCAAGTGACGTGTAACAATTATGATGGCAACACTCGATTTTAATTCCAGTATTAAGAAGAAGGTGAAGAAAGGCTCGGGCTCTAAGACCCTGCCGTCGAACAGTTCTCCGGTGCGCGGCGGTGGGGAGGCGGGCGCGAGGCGCGTGGAGCCGGCCGACGCGCTGGGCACGGCCGTCGTCAAATACAACTACCAGGCGCAGCAGCCCGACGAGTTGTCCCTCACGAAAGGCACCAGGATCCTCATATTGGAGAAGAGCAATGACGGCTGGTGGAGAGGGCAGTACCAGCAGCATACTGGATGGTGAGTTTTTGAACTGTTTGTTTCCAATCAGCACAAAATATAAAAGTTACAGAAGGACCGCTCGCGCCATCTTCAAAAGTAATTACCTAAACTTGCTAGACTCACTAGGGCTGCTACTGTATTGACTCTGTTAGTCTTATTACAAAAGAAGGTTTATCTTGGTTTGAGCCATTTTTTTTTTCTTTATTGTTTATAGAGGGTTTGATCACAATAACCATGTCACCCTCATAGGGGCATTCTACTTTATCTACGCTTAATTCCTATATTAACCATATTATACAATTTCCTGGCTGCCCTGGACACAGGAGCTGCCAGAATACTATTAAAGATACCAACATTATTTAAATCTAAATTATTCTGAGTTATATAGTAACTCCTTTCCTTTAGCCATTTTTTGTATTTCGAACCTTATTCTGATTCTAATAAAGTTTTTTTTTTTAATTTAAAAACAGGCTCCATGGTTTAAACCTGGTTTAAAGATAAAAATTATTTTGTAATAACACTGTAGATTTTATTTGTGACAATATGAAATTTTATTGACACTGGTTGGAACTCTGCAATTTTTTATAACATAGTTTTCCTGTTCGTCATGAAATGTCAATTACATCATTTATTCATTTTGTAATGCTGTTGGTCCCGGCTGTCATTTGTAGATCTTTGGCAGTCGTTACGGGTAGTCAGAAGCCAGAAAGTCTGACAACCAGTCTTACCAAGGGGTATCGTGTTACCCATTAACTGGGTTGTGGAGGTCTGATGGGCAGTCGCTCCATGTAAAACACTGGTATTCAGCTGCATCCGGTTAGACTGGAAGCCGATCCCAATAAAGTTGGGAAAAGGCTAGGCAGATGATGATGATCATTTATTCATTTTGACAACGCGTGACAGTCGAGACTGAACTCTGCTTGAAACTGCTTGAGAATGCCTATAAACGTAATGTAGTGTGCGTGCGAAAAATGTGCGGTTTGTTCAGAGTAGTCTCTCAGCTCGGGCGCGCCGCCGCCTTACGAAATTTGTAGTTTTTACCAGCTAGGGTTCGCAAATCCGATATCAGAACTGAAATTTGTTGCGGGATCTAAGACAGTTGCAATGTTTCTCAGGGATTCGTCGGACTTCATTGTCTCGATGATTTTCTAGTGGTCGCCACTGTTGATTCTGGCTTTCAGAAGTTACAGTGGTTTGGGATTAGTGTGGCGGGACCTGAACTAAAATATTATAAAGATTTTTCGTATGTTTGTTTGTAAGAATGGATAAACTCAAAAAAACCTATACCCTGTTCACAATAAGATTAGACATTTACAAAAACCTTTTTTACAGTCCTGTCAACCGATTTTGACTTCTATTCCGTAGGCTGGGAAGGATGACATTAGAGGCAAAAAGGTGGTTACAATAACAACTGTTTACTGCAGTTGCCATTTGTCATGCTACCAACGCAATATAAGTCAAAATCGGTTGAACGGACTGTAAAAAAGGTATTTGTAAATGTCTAATCTTATTGTGAACAGTGTAGTGTGCAGCTCGCCTAACCTTATATTTGTAACTGCACACACTAATTAATGATTATTATTACACGAACCGTTGAATTGAACAGTTCTCTTTTATTGTGCCTACATCACTCCAATACATGGCGACCCTTAGCCAGCAATTAAAATTTTGCAATTTACGTGAAAAACGAAAGCGTCAGTAGCTGACGAAAGCATGAAGATTTATATTGATAGAAGTTTGAGAAGATAGAAAAGAAGAAGAAATTATATTTTGAAGAATACGAATTCTGAAGAAAACCTTTAACTGAAGAAATAAAGATAGAAGAAAGCGAAGACAGTTTTTAAACTATAGAAGAAACAGAAAACCCTTACAGAAGAATTATCATGAAGTGGTGAAAATATCAGAAGAAGACTGGAAAAGTGTTGCTGCCGGGTGCCGGGAGAATGCTCAAGCCTTATGATGAGAAGGTATGCAGGGTGCCGGGAGATAAATTGTACGGGTCCGATGTGGAGCAGCTGGGAGTAAGTTCGAGTCCAAAGCTGAGGAGTCAATCCATCCGCGCCACATCAGACGTCATGACCTACATATCCGTTGTCGGTAAATACGTACCTACTGTAATGTAAGTTTTTGCACGGCAAACATTTAATTTTATTCTACAATATTTCATATGTTATTGTAACTAGGTCATGCGGTGTTATATTATATTTTATTTAAGGGATTAGGTATGTCCCAACAGTTGCAAGATTTGCACGGTAAATTGAAATATTTAAGAGAGTACTTAGTGAAACTTGGTCCAGATAGGCGTAGACAAGATTTAGCTTTTAAGAAATTAGCGGAAGCTGAAAGGGAATATAGGAAATTGGATTGTATTTTGACTCAGTTGAATCAAGAAGTAAAAGATCGCAAGCTAAGCAAAGACTCTTGTGAGGTTTTCCAAACATTAATTCATGAGATCCAGTCAAATTTTCAGAAAATAAAGAGTTTACTTTCTATGGTAGATAGTAGTAGCCAAACTAGTTGTAAGGATTTAATAGACTACTCAGATTGTGTTACAAAAATGGCTGACTCATTTGATATTAAAACTGCAATTACCCTGTTGCCGGTGATGAATGGCCAGGAGCAGGTGACAAATCAGCTTATTGATGGTATTTTGCTTTATAGTTCGCTCATCAATGATGCCGGTAAAAATCAATTGATTGAGTTTGTGTTGAAAACACGCCTATCACCTAGTGCAAAACTGCGTCTTAAAACTGCTTACGCAAATATTGACAGTTTGATAGAGGATATTCGCAAATATTTGTTGCCGAAAAAATCAGCTGTAGCTTTACAGACACAGTTGTTTAGAGCTTCTCAAGGTCGTAGAAGTATTGAAAAATTCGGTACAGAGATTGAGGAGTTGTTCGTGAATCTCACGATCGCTCAGGCTGACGACAAGCGTGATGCCTATGAGGTTTTGCGTCCTCTCAATGAGAAGATTGCAATTAAACGGTTTAGCGATGGTTTGGCTGATAATCGGCTCAGCACTATCATTGCCTCACGACAGTTTGCGTCGTTATCAGAAGCCATTAGAGCTGCGGTAGACGAACAGTCCATGTCTGTCCAGTCACAACAGCAGGTTATGCAATTTAGGGCTAACCAAAACTACAAACGTGGAAACTTTAGAGGTTCTCGAGGCCGAGGAATTAGTCAGTTTTATAATAATTATAAAACTAATAATCGTAACTATAAAAATAATGAATTAAACACGGGTCAAAGAACTTCATTTAGCGTAAATCGAGGTAAAAACTCAAGCGGTCAGCGTCAGCATTTCCGCGGACGTCCGGAGCAGCGTCAGCGTGTTCAGCATAACGCGCGACAGTCCAATGTCCAAGACAACTTGCGCAACGATCACGCAAATAACCATGAAAGCGTAGAGTTTTTTCGTACCTAAACCGTACACTCATTCGATTTTTAGTTATAGTAATTTTTGTGTAATTAATTGTCAACTTAAAAATAGTAATGATGATCTTAATTTACTGATTGATAGTGGAGCTAGCTTATGTGTACTTAAGTATGACACGATAACGCGACACAGGAATTTATTGAATTTAGTAAAACAGGATAAGATAGTTATTAAAGGAATTAGCGGTAATTTAGAGTCCTTAGGATACATTTATTTAGATATTATGATAAATAAGGTAGCTTTTCAACAAAAGTTCTATATTTTTGAACACTTATCTTGCGCCGCAGAAGGTATACTCGGGCAGGATTTTTTCGAGCGATATAACGCGGTGTTAAATTATAAAAATGGTACTCTGAGTTTAGAAACCCAAGACCAGTCTGTTAGTGTTCATGTAAATAGGAATTTATTTACAATTCCGCCCCGTTGCGAAGTGATTAAACACATCCCGACGTCACATAATAGTGATTGCGTCATTTTGTCAAAGGAAATTTATAAAGGTGTGTACACAGCGGGTGTTGTATCGAAGCCACATAATGGGCTTATCCCTGTTAGGATATTAAATACAACTGATAGTTCGATTACTATAAACATTTCAGATTTAAGTATTAGTTGTCTAGATAATTTTTATGTTTGCAAGTTTGACGACGATAATATATCCGTGGATAGAGTCAAAACATTGCTTACTACTTTGCAACTACATACATATCTAAACAAAGAAGAACAACGAAGCATTGAGAATGTATGTGCCAAGTATGCCGATTTGTTTCATTTACCAGGAGATACGCTCACTACTACTAATTTAATAGAGCATTCAATCATACTAAAGGAAAATACGTCGCCAGCGTACGTCAAGCCTTATCGATTGCCTAAAGCGTTGAAAGGTGAGGTGCAAAGGCAAATAGACGAAATGATCAAAAACGATATTATTGAAGAGACTATTTCAGAATGGTCAAGTCCTGTTCTATTGGTACCTAAAAAATCAGATAGGTCAGGAGAAAGGAAATGGAGACTTGTAGTGGACTATCGTCAACTCAATAATAGGATACAGGATGATAAGTTTCCGTTACCAAACATCACTGAGATTTTAGATTCGTTATCTAATAACATCTATTTTTCAAAATTAGACCTCAGTCAAGGTTATTATCAGCTGTCTTTAGAAGAAAAGTCTAGGAAATACACTGCATTTACTACAGACAAGCAGTACCAAATGAAACGATGTCCAATGGGACTAAAGACATCTCCTAGCGCTTTTGCACGTCTCATGACAATAGCAATGTCAGGGTTAAATTATAAATCATGTTTCCTATATCAAGACGACTGTATTGTTGTGGGTAATTGTCTTGAAACGCATAACAAAAATCTTATAAAAATATTAGAATGTCTAAGAAAAGTAAATTTGAAATTAAATCCGCTGAAGTGTGAATTTTTACGTAAAGAAATAGTTTACTTAGGCCACAAGATCACTTCAGAAGGTATATTCCCCGATCCATCAAAAGTAGAATGCCTACAAAAATACCCTGTCCCGCAGAATGTAGACGAAGTCAAGAGATTTGTTGCATTTGCTAATTATTACAGGCGTTTTATTCCAAAATTTGCTGAAATAGCTTATCCTTTGAATGCGTTATGTAAGAAAGATGTAACGTTCGTGTGGAGTGATGAGTGCGAGCGAGCATTTTATAAGTTAAAAGAGATCCTTATTAGTCCGACCATACTTGACTATCCAGACTTTAGTGACAATAATACGTTTACGTTACAAACTGACGCATCAAAACTTGGATTAGGCGCCGTGCTGTCTAATAGCAATGGCAAGGTAGTCGCGTATGCCAGCCGTAACTTGAAACCTGCTGAGACGCGATACCCTGTGATTGAGTTAGAATTACTTGCTATTGTTTGGGCAGTACGACATTTTAGACCTTATTTATATGGGAAAAAGTTTTACATAAAAACAGATCATAAGCCGCTGATTTATTTATTCAATATGAACGATCCTTCAAGCCGACTGACAAAGTTTAGACTTTATCTTGAGGAGTACGATTTCGAAATTAGTTATGTCCCAGGACGGCACAACGCAGCTGCAGATGCATTGAGCCGAATACCTATTACATCTAACAGTTTAAAGGACATGCACAATCATGTAGTATCGGTCATGACCAGAGCACAGGCTCGTAGATTACGTCCTGACTGTGACAACAATGACATGACTATTGAGGTTTCCTCTTCTCCAAGGCCTGATCAACCTAAGGTGGTGGAAATCCTCAAACGACCAATTGACAGCGTTGAATTGATTTTATCTTGCAATAAGAATACTTTAAAACAGATAGGAAAATTAAAACATTTCACTAGTGAAAATGGTAACTACAAATTTGTGCCTGAAAAATCAGCAATTTTTGTAATTTCTCGATCGTTATCAACCGTAAGTGTGTTAGCGAGAGAATTACAACGTTTTTGCAAGCAAATCAAATTACCCGAGCTCATAATAATTAAAAGCAAGTGCTATGAGCATTTTATAAACAATATGATAAAGGAAATGAGTAATTTAAATGATACACCTAAGTTACTTATTCTTAAAGATGTGACAAGAGTTACTGACAAGGACACAAAAACAGTGATCCTAAATGACTTTCATCTGTTACCAACGAGTGGCCACGCGGGGGTGAACAGAATGTTAAATAATATTAAGAAGTATTATTATTGGTCAGGAATGACTGAAGACGTAACACAATTCGTTAAGAAGTGTAAAAGCTGTCAGATTCAAAAGCATTCCAACAGGCATACGAAGGAGCCGATGGTCATCACATCCACGGCATCCACTGCTTTTGAAAGAGTTAGTTTAGATTTAATGGGCCCCTTAGATATAGATAATTTAAATTATAAGTATATTCTGACGTTACAGTGTGATTTAACAAAGTACGCCGAAGCTTATCCCTTAGAAAAGAAAGACACTGTTTCTGTAGCTCAGTTGTTTGTTAACAATTTTATTCTTAGATATGGTATCCCTAAAGAGATCATAACAGACCAGGGAACAGAGTTCATGTCATCAGTATTTACAGAGATTTGTAATTTGTTGCATATAAATAAGCTGCATTCAACAGCTTATCATCATGAAACTCTGGGAGGTTTGGAAAATACACATAAGGTCCTTGGTGCTTACCTTAGAATTCAATGTGAAAATAATAAAACAGATTGGAGCAGTTGGCTTCCATTCTGGAGCTTTTCATTTAATACTACAGTTCACTTTGAGACAAAATACACTCCATTTGAGTTAGTATTTGGGAAAAACTGTAATTTACCATCAAACATAGCACAAAGTCCATATGTTGATCCTTTATATAACACTGATTCCTACCCTTTGGAGCTAAAATACAGACTTCAAAGAGCACAAGCTGAAGCTAGAAATAATTTGTTAGTAAGTAAGGAATTAAGGAAAATTAATGTAGATAAAAATGTAAATCCATTAAAGTACAAAAATGGAGATTTAATATTAGTAAAAAATCAAGTAGGTAACAAGTTAGATAAAATGTACTTAGGACCATACAAAGTCATTGAAGATGACTCACCAAATGTTAAAATTTTAAAAGATAATAAAGAATATGTAATTCATAAAAATAATACAAAACTGTTTATAACTTAAAATAGGTACTTTGGTTTTGTTTTAGATGTTTTATTTATTTATTGCTATATTTAAAAATTATAAATTGAATTATACTTTAGTTTTGTTTAGATGTTTTAATTAAATAATGATATATTTAAAAATTATAAATTGAATTTATGTTGATTTGTTATTAGCTTAGTAAAAGAAAAAAAATAATAAACATTTTTTTTTAAATATGTTGCTATGCATATAGCTCGCCTAACCTTATATTTGTAACTGCACACACTAATTAATGATTATTATTACACGAACCGTTGAATTGAACAGTTCTCTTTTATTGTGCCTACATCACTCCAATACAACAGGGTATAGGTATTTTGTTATTTTATGTTAAATAAATTGAAACAGAAATACAAAACTGATGTTTAAACGTACAAGTTTAATCTGGGAAACACAAACAATATTTTATTAAATAGCTACGGATTTTTCTTTACATGTCAAAAGGTACATCAACATGACACACACTAAACTTTTTACCCGACTGCGCCAGAAGGAGGGTTATGTTTTTTTACCCGACTGCGCCAGAAGGAGGGTTATGTTTTTCGGGTGTATGTATGTATGTATGTATGTAAATTTCTTTGGCACGCTCTGTAGTCCAAACGGCTCAATGGATTTTGACCTGAGATGTGTCGATTCATTCGTCTTAATTGTGTGAGTGACACTGGGTACATCAAAATTAGAAAAATTACACTGGCCGATTTTTGGCGACATATTAGTGTTTTCAAAAAAAATATTTTTCCTCAAAACCTATCGAGTGGGGTATCAAAACAAAGAGTTTTATAAATAGCTTACAAATATATAAACCACTTATATGTTTAAATGTAATTTGGAATGAGAAATGCTAAAAAACAACAAATAAATTAAGGTTCGTTCCCTTTGAGTTCCTTTACGTTGAGTCTGAGAGCTTTTAGCTTGAAAGGTGTCGTTACAATCGTCTTAATTGTGTGAGTGACACTGGGTACATCAAAATTATAAAAATTAAACTGGCCGATTTTTGGCGACATAATTAGTGTTTTCAATAAAAATATTTTTCCTCAAAACCTATCGAGTGGGGTATTAAAACAAAGGGTTTTATAAATAGCTTACAAATATATATACAACCATTTGTTTAAATGAAATTCGGAATGAGAAATGCTAAAAAACAACAAATAAATTAAGTTTGGTTCCCTTTAAGTTGAGTTCCTTTACGTCGAGTCTGAGAGTCTATTGCTCTTGCAAAATATTGCTATTTTACGCTATCTAATTCCGTTACGTCGAGTTTATATAATAAGTACAGTCAGGATATAAATTAAAAGCCAGTATCATTAAAATATTGTTTTATTATTTGTTTTTTAACGTTTCTCTACACTATTATTTACTTACTATGATGATATCAGTAGGAGAAAAAGATGAAATGTTTTCGAGAATATGGCGGTTTAGCGATTTCTTGCAGCTTTGAAGAGGTTCCGAGAGGCTCAGAAGTATTATCTTCACAATGATCCTTTTTTAACTCCCGATCCTTGCGGCTCTTCGCCATGTAAACTCCTGACGCCATTTAGGACATACGAGCGGAAAATGAGGTCATGGTGGTAAAAGCCAGGTGCAGAATACTGAATTACTGATCATGAGTGGACTCAAGAGAGGGTCAGGGTGTTGGGACTAAGTTCAGCCACGTGTCATACCCTGAGATATTAAAACAAGTATAAGGCATCAAAAATGTACAATATGTTTCAAATCCGTTGAAAGAACTTTAACTTAATGCCTCCGACTGCCTTTGTGAACACTGTCAACCACGATGATTCGAAACCAAAAAAAATATTTAAATTTTCACTTATTTCTATCTTTTGAGTTTAACAATTTTCACGCAGTCGGGTTTTTTGTTTTTTTAAATAATTTTTTTATTCTTCTTTAGGTACAAGGTGTCAATTTGAATAAGAAGAGTTTTTACTCTAACAAAATATGTACTGGAAGCTACATTATCAGCGACTGTGACAGCGGCTGTATTATTTAATATTGTGTGCTAAACTTAATGCAGGTTTACCTACTAATTGAAAAATAATCGGGTGTCAGGGCTAATATGCAAACTTTCAAACAAGCTATGATTTACTTAGATTATGTTTTTGTCTTGTTATGTAAAAAATTATACGCCTCTATACTGAATTTATTATACCTTTTAAGATCTTTCTTATGACAAATAAAGTATCTTTATCTTTAATTTATAGTCTTTTTTTAGATAAGTTGTGTCATAAAATTACTGGATACACCCGTATTATATCAGTAGGTCTGTGTCGTCAGATTCATTGAAAACGTTTGTAGTCAATAAAGCGTAATCAATTTATAGTGCAGTCAGTCCATTACAATCATTTAGTACAAGTGACGTAATCAACATGACATAACATAACCTAACGGCATAATTAATGTACATATTCCCCTGCAGGTTTCCTTCGAACTACACCAGCGAAGAGGGCGACAATGAAGACCCCGTACATACGTACGCTATGGCGGAAAACGTTCTCGACATCGTGGTGAGTATAAATAAACAAACAAATAACATCCTCTTTCATAATAATATTTATTTATTTATACTTCATGCACAAAGGTACAAAGACGGACTTAATGCCTTAGGCATTCTCTACCAGTCAACCAAGGGTGGTGAAGAGATAACATGGCAGGTTCATATCTGTATGGATGTATGTCTGAATTAAAGATAATTATTGTTATTATAGTTAAAACTAACAAAAATAAATTTAAATGTTACGGCTAAAACCCGAAGTGCTACACCTAGTTTTAACCAGCTAGAACTAGGTGTAACCGGTAGCAGTTGGTTAAACTTAGTTGTAGGCTGCGAGCTCGGGACTTGGGGCACCAAACCATTGAGCATAAGAAGACGGTCGACGCCTATTGCTGTCTGTAGGGTTTAAAGGTACCAAACCGAACCTCGTGGTGTCCATGACGTCGGCACGGGTGCGCCAAAGTTCACCTAAATTTTTAACTCCGATAATTGGAAATCCGAAAATGTTCTTCCTAACATTTTTCATCCTAACAATCACAATTCCTAACTACTCTGTCTCTAATGTTCATAATCAGAAGCATTCAACTTCATAACGTCAGTAGCAATAAACATCTATTATACTTTTATTTGTTTTCCTATATTTTCTCAACATAACCATCTTTTACACTATTATTCAAAGTCCTATCTTTTTTGTTTAGATTTCTTTTTATTCATAATAATCAGTACTATATACATTAATTTTGCGTAACTTTATTTTCACAAAACATGTATAACGGTGTCCCCTTGTTTCGCAGACAGAAATTTCATAGAATTTCGTTTTCCAGAAATGTTTCATACCATATTTGGTTCTTGTAATTTTATTTCGACTATTATTGTTTCAAAGACGAGAAGAAGAATATAATACTTCAATGAAACATATTTCACAGAAACACAATTCAATGAATTTTTATTCACATTTTTTTGTTTAACAAACTTATCAAACAGTAGAATTATTTTTTAACGAATATTGTTTGTTCAGTGTATTTTTCCATGGAATTGATTTCAACGAAAATATATATAAATAGACAATAACTAAAATATTGTCCTAAAAAGAGAATATGTTGTGCTACAAAAGTTAATGACAGAAACGAATCGCTGCGAAACCGACTCCACGTAGTCTTGTCTGCCCTAAACCTAGAGTGTAATTTAAATCCGCGTAGGCGCGGAGGGGCGAGGCGGCCCGAGATTACAAGCTCGCGTGGGACCGCCGGAGCCCCGCAACGCCGGAGCCATGACAGAAATCATGCATGCTCGCTTGCATGTTGCATGCTTGCTTGCATGATGCATGCTTGTTTGCACGCTGCATGCTTGTTTGCACGCTGCATGCTTGCTTGCACGCTGCATGCTTGCTTGCACGCTGCATGCTTGCATGCTGCATGGTTGCTTGCGCGCTGCATGCTTGCTTGTATGCTGCGTGCTTGCTTGTATGCTGCATGCTTGCTTGCCTGCTGCATGCTTGCTTGCACGCACGCGCAGTAGGTTTGAACTTAGCAATAGACACAACTCAGTACGTTGTGTAAAGCATACCCCCAAATAATAATCATACCCTCAAATTAAAACTATAAATATCATCTTCTACCCACATATATTTTTTATTACACTTGGTAAATGTTTCTTTCCGAGTATGAGTGAAAATGTTATGATAATTATGTTTAGGGACAGAAGCGTTATGATAAAAAACAGTAGGAGTTTAAATATATTTACATTAATGATATTATTAATAACAATTTTCGGAAACATGAGTGTTATGAACATCGCCGGTAGCACTACAAATAGTATGAATAAAAACTTTAGGATGAAAAATTTTAGGAAGAGTGATCATTCGGATTACAAATCCTTAGGAAGTACAATTTCGGGTAAAGAACTTTAGGTGAGCCAATATGGACCCCGTCGGCACACCCGCGCCACTCCAAGAAACAAAACGATATAATTGCCTACACTAATGCTAAAATAATAGACTATACAGATCAACGACCATATAACCCCGTTATATCCGTATAACCCGTTATATGGTCGTTGATACAGATACAGTTACCGGCACGTAAGTTGGCAAGAGATTTTGTAGTGGGGGAAGTTGGCAATGATAGACTCGTCGAGTCTAAGCTCCAAAGTCTTGAGCATCGACGCCGAGTTGCTGGCCTGTCGGTTTTCTATCGGTTGCATTTTGGGGAGTGTGCGACGGAATTGCATAATTTAATTCCGCCGAGCCCGTTCCATCATCGGACCACAAGACGTACGGCGATGCGCCACCGGTACATGGTGGACATCCCACCCACACGCACTAAACGTTTTGGGAATACATTCATTGTGCGGACTGCTAAGGAGTGGAATTCCCTGCCTGAGTCTGTGTTTCCTGATAGCTACAACCTGCACGCGTAGCATGACCACCGCTATGTCTACGGAAGCTGCATTACGCTTGAAAACACTAAATCTCTGGAGCAAGACTAGCACCAGACACTCTGCGTTACTAGAGGAACTTAGTAAGGAGTCTCCTATAACTAAAGCTATTAACGACAGAATTCCTAAACAATTCATATTTGACAAAAAATACAAAATCCAACTGCATGAGGATTGGCGGTGTGAGGGCCTTCGTCCGACTGAGCTGCGGATCTTCACAGATGGATCTAAAACAGGTACCGGCACGGGGGCCGGCGTTTTCTCGGAAGACCTCAACATACATATAGCAATGCCGCTGGGTGCTTACAACACGGTGTTCCAGGCCGAGTGCATGGGCATCTGCTTGGCGGCCTCAGCTATACTAAACAGACAGGTAGTAGGACAACCAATTCGCATACTGTCGGACAGCATGGCTGTACTACAAGCTCTGGAGAGCTACACGGTCAACTCCGGGTTGATACACGAATGCCATCAGAGACTGAACGAGGTGGGTATTCTTAATGATACAACCATTCAATGGATCAAAGGACACAGCGGTTCGCGCGGTAACGATGCTGCGGACGAGCTTGCCAGAAGGGGATCGAGCATGAGCGCGGTGGGTCCGGAACCCATAGTGCCTCTCCCCTTCGGTCACCTACGCACCATGGTAAGAAAACGTACCAAGGATCTACACCAAAGACTGTGGACCGAACATGGCGAGTGCAGGCAAGCCAAGGAGGCTCTTCCTGTAATTGAGGGCCGCTTCACGAGGCAAGCCCTCCGACTGTCCAAACAACAGCTACGTGCGGTCACAGCCGCCATAACTGGTCATGGGTCTTTCAATAAACATCTTTTTGTCATAGGAGTCACAGACAGCCCTTTGTGCAGAGCCTGCATGGGGGCGGACGAGACAGCAGCCCATGTGCTTCTGAACTGCCCTGAGGTTGCTTCATACAGGGCAAAGTACTTCGGAAACCCAGGTAACCTGCGGGAGATCGCCAGCGATGTCAAGGCGCTGCTGGCCTTTCTTGGGGAGCTCGGGTGGATCGAATGATCTTCTTCCCACCTGTACGCAAAATACGCGCTTGGTCGTGGAGTTGCGGACACCGGCCCGTCATACTACTACTATGTCTACGGAAGAATAGACATACTGACAGGAAGAATAGACAAAATGCCGGTTGTAGAAAGATTTCTTTCGTTGCGAGTATGGCGATGAAGAGAAGAAATGTTTCTACTCTACAGTAGACAAAAGTCTACAATGCCGAGCATGACGACCATTTTTTTCTCTACTTTTGACATTTGGGTGTAGAAACATTTCTTCCAACAAGTGTCAAATAGTCTACATCACAATTGACCTAGACAAGTTTATTTCTATGTAGACAAGGATCTATATTGATTTTAAAACTCAATTTAATATTTTTTACCATCCAAATTTGTTGTTATTGAACAATCACCTTCATTTAATGGCCAATCTTGATAAGTACCTAGGTGATATTCGCAAAATTGTGGCGACTCTTCCACAAAAGCCGACTTGAAGTTGATTTTGAAAACATGTTGGAGGACTACCGTCAGCATCTTCTCAGTTTTTTTGCAAAGAAGAATGCATTAAACCGGGGCTCTCGTTCTTCCCGAAAACGAGGTTTTGGAAAATTATGAAGTTAGTAAAGAGATTGCAGAATCTGTGCCGGGAGCTGAGCAAGGATCTGTCTCTGTCTCCTAGAAAATCTCAGGAACTGTTAAAGTAAGTTCAATCTGTTTGAAGATTAGGAACCCACGCCTTCCAACTTCTTCTAATACAAATAGGTCAGAAATATTACCTACCTAGGTACCGTGGATCCAACAATGTCTAATCATTTGCTAGTTCTTTGATTGCTGAAGTGAGTAGCCGTTTAGTATAGGATAGATTTCTTACTGTACCTAGGTACTTACCAAATAAAAAAAAAAAAGTATATTGCACATAATAGGGTTGTACTTATTTTTGAAACTGGACTTCCAAACTAAGTACTATACTAAACTTGTACTATGGAAGTCAAGGCGCTCTCTTATATTTAGAACAAGAATATAATAAAAGGCAAAGGAAGCATGCAAGGCCAGAGTGCTTGGCAAACAAGTAAAAAAGTAGAAAATATTCATATAAGAGACTATATACTAGGTATATTGTATTTAATTTATTTGTCTGAAACCGGACAGATTAATAATTTGAAGTAATAAAAAGTCAATAGGTGTATAGTTTTATTTATTAATATAATTATTGTGTGTACAACTAGGTAATTCATTTTTGGGCCTCATATATGTTTCACCATTCGGGAACTATGTTATCTGTAATAACAAAACACAAAATTAATTATTTATTATTGATTTTCAGGAGGTTAGGGCTAAACTTTGGAACCGGCTCATGACTTGAATGCTTATCATGGTACACCCTAAAGCACAGAGGCACAGAGGTAGCCCTTTACGGAGGCACATAGGTAGAGGTTCTACAAGTCGCAACTCATGGAAGAACTGACATTACTCGTATCAGAATTTTTTTTTTATGTAAATAAAAATTGTACCTTTGTAAATGGCTTTGTCTTATTTTCCTTTCAGTTAGTTTGTTGGTTAAAGTTTTGAAACGTGCCGCCCTGATAGGGTTCTGTGGAGCGGGGGAGGGGGAGGGGGGGGAAGGGGTGTACCCATTCCCCCCCACTCCCCCCGCCGGAAATGTATACATTTTTTTTTATGATTTTTTTATATGCAATTTGGTTGTCATAGCAAATTTAGATTGTAGAGGTTCTGGGGGGTTCAGAGGGGAGGGGGAGGGCACCGGCAGAAATGTATTTTATCAATCGGATTGTATCTAACCTAATCCAGTCAAGGTGGACTGAGTCGGACTCCGGGTGTGCTCCCGCCAGAAACTCTTCGGTCACCCCTGAGTGTCGCTACGCCACACTCCACCTTCGCTCTGCTCGGCTTTGTGTGGCTTGCTCCACTCAGGAGTTCCCTTGAGCTTCTGGCTCCCGCCTTTATAAAAAACACTCTAGGGGTAGGGACCACAAGACTACGTGGGGTCGGGGTGCTCTGTGTCGGTTCTAAGACCAAGTCCTGTCTGCATGAAAAAATAATCATAACATATACTAAAGAGTTGGGGCAAGTAATATATCTAATATATATTTATCTCGACTACTTCCTTTTCCCGAATTTAGATTCATCAATCTGGACAATTTTGCCGACTCCTCCAATTTTTCCTAATTGCTGCTGCTGCTCCAAATATTAAAGTACAATAAACTTCTGAGGATAGGCCTAGAGATAGGCCTCATGACAGTGACAGCTGTCAAGGTGACAAAATGGCGGCATTGCGTTTAGTTTCACGTAATTAGGATCTTTTTTTTTATATTTTGTTTCCGGCAAAAAAAAACTGTTGTAGGGATATCAGAAAACCCTCTAGAACCCCCTAATATACTCACTTTTCCCCCAACGGGTCGGCACGTTTCTAAACCCAACCCACACTGACGATATAAAGAAAAAAAAAAAGCATGACCAAGGTACCTATCATATCATAGCAAGGAGATAAAAGTGAAGATTTTGCCTTTGTAAATCAAGAATTTTTATCAGACGATGCGACAATCTTCTTTTAATCCTCAAATGCGATTTTCAACTAATCGAGGACTACATTCTCAATTAATCACACACAATACACCAATGCACAATGCTAATTATTTAGTAATATCATTCACTTACTTATATTTACTCGTACTTACTTTTTTTTGCCGCAGTCCCAAGTCTGTTTATTTTCCAAAATCGAAACATTTGGACAATTAAATTTTTAATATTGTTTTTAGACACATAGATCTATACAATATTTAATATTTTGATAAATAGTTACTCTATTACTTTGCAAATCCGAATTGATCCGACAGCCGTCACCCGTCACAATAAAAAAAACGTTTCGTTGTTGCTTTGAATAACATTACAATGTGGGTATGAGAAGTGTACATAATATTTATTTGTTACCTTTATTCTTAAGTTCTAACCTATGTGTACTTATTAATATACTGTTTGTTGTCTCTAAGTAAATAAATAATCGTTCAAAAGGTGATTAATCGTAACGATTGACACATTTTTGTCGACAACGAAACGCAATTTTATCGTAAAATTTTTAACGTCTAGCTACAACACAGCACCCCGCCGTTGCTATGGAAAGAAAAGATATGTCATAATCTACGTAGAAACGCGAGTCTACCGATCGGCTCATGCTCGGTTATGTAGAGATGTCAAGTAGAATAGAAAGAACTATGTCTATTCTACGTAGAGTAGAGATAGAATTGTCATGCTACGCCTGCTGGGAGTCTTTAAGTCAAGAGTGAATAAGTTACTTCTAGGCAAGCGTGCTCCATCTTAGACCGCATCATCGCTTCCCATCAGGCGAGATAGTGGTCAAACGCATGCCTATCAATAGATTAAAAAAAAAAAAATGTAAAAATGTATGAAATTGTGCGTGCGTGAACTTCCCCCGCTACAAAATCTGTGGCCAACTTACGTGCCGGTAATTATACGTGCGTGAGTGTGCATGTCTACGCGCCGCGCGAACAAAAACGCAATTTCCAGAGCTAGTCGTTCGACGCGGGGAGAGGTGAGGAACGGTTTCAGAGGGAGGCGGAGTGTGTCGCTACTGTACGGTCGAGCCGCAATGATGAAGGCTAAACCTAGTTCTAACCGAAGATAAGTAGGATACACCTAGGTTTATCCAACTGCTACCGGCTGCACCTAGTTCTAGTTGCTTAACTGGGTGTAGCCGCACTTCGTGTTTTAGCCGTAACATAAATAATATCATCGTCTTCCTCTTGCCTTTATCTCAATTTACGTGTGGTCGGCACATGGCTTCTTCAAACTATCACCGCCAGTATTCATCTTCTTTCAAGCCACAATAAGACAGTTTTTTAAACGGAATTCACAAAAGGAGGAAGCTCTCAATTTGGTTGTTTTTTTTTTTTTGCTTTTACATTTGTTACCTCAGAACTCCGTCATTGGTAAACCGATTTGTTAAATGGTTTCCAAATGAATAATTATATTTGAAAGAATATACCTACTTTCAGATTGGTCCCGTAGACATTATATTAATCAAAATCGGTTTATTTTTAAATCAAACAACTGGAAAAAATATCTCACCTAATTAAACTAAATTGCGTATTTTTTTGCGTTTCGTCATTGATTTTGATGATAAGAAGTAGGCGCCAAAAACGAAAAATAAAAATCCATTTTTAAAAACTGCAACCGCTTATAATAACTGCCAAGTAAAAAAAAAATACTTTAATTTCGTAAATAACATAGATGATGGCAACACAAAACAAACTGAACCAAAGCCATCAACTCAATAATTATTTTTTCGATTGTAACTTTCCAAAGAGTTTGTACTTTTTTGAAAAAAATGTCGTGTATGTCTTTTGGTGTCAATACACTCTAGGCAGGCTCAGGCTGTGACATTATAAATACATAGGTGGCGGGGTCGAGTTTTTGTAATTTAAAAAAAAAAAAATACTAGTAAAAAATTGTCCATGTTGTTGTTTTACATAATATGTTTTGAATATTAACATAGCAAATCTTTATACACTTATTAACAAACAAATAAATTAGAATATGAATCTCCAGTAAGACCAATATAATATCTGTACAATTTGAACGTTTTCCATTGCTGCATTGTTCTCAGTATTCCCCGCAGGTGGCGCTGTACTCGTTCACGTCGAACAACGAGCAAGAGTTGTCGTTCGAGAAGGGCGACCGCCTGGAGATCATCGAGCGCCCCCCCTCCGACCCCGAGTGGTACCGAGCTCGCGACTCGCGCGGTCACGTGGGACTGGTGCCCAGGAACTACCTGCAGGAGCTCGCTGACTACCTCACCACGCCTTACAGGTGAGATGAGCGTACTGCTTAAGACTGCGCCGAGCTAAATTTTTGTTTTAATTGACGCGCTGTTTTGAATCGTACATACATACGTTGCGTATGATATAAAACAGCGCGAAAAATTAATAATAAAATAACTAAGCGACATTTCGAAAATGTAAAAACTACAAATTGTAGTATGAATATTAAAGACTAATATGAATTCAAGTTTGTAAAAAAAAAAAACAGTTTACTATCAAAACTCAACTAAATACGAGATTTTTTTAAAGACTTTTGTACAACTTTACGTATTTTTGTTTATTAAATTAAACAGTATTCTTATTTTTTGCCAACCATAGTCGGTTAACACATTCATTGTGGTATTCATTACATATTTTTTATGGTAATTATGGTAAAAGTATTGATTATATTACTTTAACAGTGACAACTGTTTTGAATTATTTTGCTCGGCGTAGTCTTAAAAAAGCCTGTTTTTTTTCTGGGCACAGTGACAGCGACGGGGCGCGACCTGCGGGCGGGGGCGCGGCGGGCGCGGGGGGCGCGGCGGGGCGCACGTGGTACTACGGCGCCATCACGCGCACGCACTGCGACGCGCTGCTCAACACGCACGGACACGACGGGGACTTCCTCATCCGCGACTCCGAGACCAACGTACGTATGCCTCACAGACACACACACACACACACACGCACTGCGACGCGCTGCTCAACACGCACGGACACGACGGGGACTTCCTCATCCGCGACTCCGAGACCAACGTACGTATGCCTCACAGACACACACACACACACACACGCACTGCGACGCGCTGCTCAACACGCACGGACACGACGGGGACTTCCTCATCCGCGACTCCGAGACCAACGTACGTATGCCTCACAGACACACACACACACACACACGCACTGCGACGCGCTGCTCAACACGCACGGACACGACGGGGACTTCCTCATCCGCGACTCCGAGACCAACGCACGTATGCCTCACAGACACACACACACACACACGCACTGCGACGCGCTGCTCAACACGCACGGACACGGCGGGGACTTCCTCATCCGCGACTCCGAGACCAACGTACGTATGCCTCACAGACACACACACACACACACACACACACACACACACACACACACACACACACACACACACTTGTACCATGTCCGTGTATGAACAGTGCAAACTTAAAGGGGATGTAGTTTTGTTACTAAAATTATTCTACACCGTCTGCCGGCGTAGTGAGGGACGCCCTACAGTATGATGAACCGAAAAAGGTGGCAGGCAGCGGTGGGATGCGGGCTGCCCAAGATCGAGTTGGTTGGCGATCTTTGGGGGAGGCCTACGTTCAGCAGTGGACGGCAATATGCTGATACGATGAAATGTCTAAATTCGGTCCGAACTCGAAGTGGGGATTCGGGCTAAAGGCTTTTTTAACTTTTATGTATTCCCATGATATAAATAAAAATAAATTCTTGTAAATTGTTTATTGTGAAAACTTATTATTATGAATTCACTGCCTACGTTCAGAAATGTAGACTAAGTTCGAACATCATTTTTTTTTTAAACAAAATTGGCATAGAATCGAGTTTGTGGTATTATATTATTATACTGGACGCAAACTTTGGTGTAGAAAAAATTAAGTAACAAAGTAGAGCATACTACATCTCTTTTTAAGCTTGTACAGTCCATACCCGGCTGTATCGTACGGACTGCGTCATCAACTGGTTACCCCCACAGATATAGATAGACCTTAGATAATGCAAGTATCACGATCTGTATGAAAACCAAGCGTGCCATTTTTTGACTACCTATTATGACGTCACAATGTTTTGTTTTTCTTAAATTTGGTATTACTGAGGGTATTAGATTAGAAATATTGTTTTTTAAATTAATTACGCATAATATTAATCACAAAATGACTAACCGATGGAAGGAAACATTTACTTAATTTTTTTACTGACGATTTTTGTACGTAAGCTAGGCACGAAACTAGGCACGCGAAGTAGTTGTTTTTGCGTTATCTATACTCCGTTCACAATAAGACTAGACATATACACAAACCTGTTTTACAGTCCGTTCAACCGATTTTGACTTATATTGCGTTGGTAGCATGACAAATGGCAGCTGCAAAAAACAGTGGTTATTGTAACCATTTTTTTGCCTCTAATGTCATCCTTAAGCTTATGGAATAGAAGTCATAATCGGTTGAAGGGACTGTAAAAAAGGTTTGTGTATATGTCTAATCTTATTATGAACGGAGTATAGGTCTATCTATATTTGTGGTTACCCCCTTTTCGAAGGAATTTAATTGCGTGAGGGGTAACCAGTTGATGACACTCACGTGTCGGCAGGTGGGCGACTTCTCGGTGTCGCTGAAGGCCCCGGGCCGCAACAAGCACTTCCGCGTGCACGTGGAGGGCAGCCTGTACTGCATCGGCCAGCGCAAGTTCCCCACGCTGGAGCAGCTGGTGGCGCACTACCAGCGCGCGCCCATCTACACCAACAAGCAGGGCGAGAAGCTCTACCTCGTGCGGCCGCTGCCCAAGGCCACGCAGCCCTGCTGAACTTTGCTAGACTATAGGGTGGCCTGACGAGTGTGATATATTCATTTCCTACTAAATCTGTTTTCAATTTCGATGGGCCGTTCCGTACGAATGTGTATTTTAGCGTTTCCCGTTTTATACTCCGGCGTCCACTGTTTACTCGTAACTAGTTCAGAGCTTCCGTATATGCATTGTCAATTTTGTACGAAATTTGTATCCAGGCTCCGCGCAGTCGATCGGAAACGACCACCTTTAGTGAGGGTTTTGCACGAAAGTAGTCGATTCATGAGTCGAACAGATTCACGTCACTCAGTAGTACAACGCCGCCCAGGAGTCTCTTCGTTACCGAACACCTATGATACTGTAACGACTTAGTATAATGAGGCGTTGCAGCAACGCCTAAACTTAATTAAACAACAATAACAAAACCAAAAATTGGCTTCTTTATCTCTATTAGTGTTTAATAACATTTTATATCATATTATTTAGGTAAGTTCTATAGTGTAATTTTTATAATGAGTTATATTTAAACTGTGTTTTACGCATATTATAATCGATGATCGCGTCTCGGAGTACCACGCGAATATATTGAGTGGCTCTGGACGTCATGTATCACTAAATATACACGGATGCATACGTTGTGATGTTTGGCTAAGTAAGATATAATGTAAGTCACGATCAGGGAAAATCGTGGAATGTACAAGGAAGGCAACTTATTGTAAGTGAGTGGGAATTTTGTAAGGTTTTGTAACGCGCTCAACGTGTAGAGGACATGTTGCGATTGACAGCATTCAAACTAGCATAATTTGTAGCAAAGGCAAAGTATTGCCTTTAATTATGGAGGCAAGTTGTATTGAATATGAACTTTGCTGACATTAACAATTCACATAAACGGTCAGCATTTGTTTATTAAATTCCATATTTTGACCTATAAAAAGGTCTAAAACACACGAGTATTAAACATAAACATTCCCTTAAATATACATAACATTTGAATTCTTCAATCACAGCTGTCAGCCGCAACTGCTCCTACAATCTCGCGCGTCAGTCGAGTGATCACGTATGCGCGACGCACCAACTGTATAAGTCTGACTAGTGGAATCGCGTAGTCAAATATATCAATGATAACAATATTCCTACGTTTTAGTCTTTACGACAACGAATTAGGTAACGTTTGGTTGGTACCGCACCAGTTTCAACTTCCATTGACTTAACACATGGCGGACAATTTGCTGTACAGACGCAAGCTGAAAAAAAAAAATCTTCAATTGAATATGAACCTTATTTTGAAAATGTATCAAAGAAAGAATCATGGCGAGATCCATACATTCATTTGTATAAAAAAAAGATTCATTTAGAGGGTTTAAAATATTGTCCAATGTAGAGAATACATTACCAGGAGTAGATTGATATACTAACCATATTTTTAAACCCCCGCAAAACTAAAATATTTCAAATTGATAATAACTTTTTTCGTTTTATATCGACGCCCATTTTGTGTTTATAAAAAAAGAACGTGTCATTAACGGATCTATCAAGTAGGCAGACAAGTGATGTGAATCGTTGTTTTATAATGGCGGAGTTGAAAAAGTACATTGATTAATCATTATTTATGACATTATTTCCCATAAAACGGCTGTCAGTGTCAATGTTACCGTCAGCTGCCGTTTCGTTCTGAAATAATGAGCTTTTCGTTAAAGTTTTCAGTTTTAACATCCATTTTTTTTTTGTGGGGTTTTAAAAATATTTTAAATGCAACTAGAATCAACTTTATATTTTTTTATGATGACGTTCAGAAGTGCCTTTTTAATGGTCTAATTGAAATAAATGATTTGACTTTGACTTTGACTGAAGTTACTCTTTAGGTACCCAAGAGTATAAAAATTTGAATTTCAACTTCTCTGAACATCTTTATTTTTTTTTTGTACAAATCCTGCCATGATTCTTTGACAGGTGGTTGTAGCTTGATGTGCTATGTACCTAATTAGGTAGTTGACACAATAGACCAATCATTCCAATACACAAATTCTCTAAAAAAACACTTTATTCCAATCCTGAAAACCCGATAAAGGTTAAATTGACTGCAAAATTCGATTTTTGTCGTTGCTTTTGAATGAATAAATAGTCAATTGAGTTGGCAATAAAGTGACGTCACATTTTACTATTGGCATACAAAAGCTTTGGAGGAATCGCGTTTTCAGAGCTCATAAAAAGTATGTCAATTAATCTTTTCACGTGGTAGACCCACGTGAAAATAGCAAAAACGTGTTCTCGGCGCCAAACTACGAATTACTACTCTATGGAATTACGCTTCTATACGTAATTCCATAGAGTAGTAATTCGTCTGTCATATCTGTCATGTAGTCGTGACTGGGCACATTTTTATTTGTCATCTATACATGACTGGGGTGGTCAAAAGATTATTTAGTAGTGTCAAGTATCCGATTACCCAAATTTACGCCTGTACGTATAATAGGACATCAATATTAATCGACATACTTTATGAGCTGTCGAACGCGATCCGCCCTTAGACGTTGAATGGTAATTTCTGCAAAGGCGCTGGACACACAGAAAAGACGTAAGACGAAGACGGGGCGCCGTCGCGACTTTTTAAAACATAGAAAAGACGAAGCACGGACGTGACGCTGGGCGCCACGAGAGATTACGCAGGTAGTTGTGTGTGACACAGCGACATTCGCGGCACCCGCGCCCCACCACGCCCGCACCCTCGCTCTCGCCCATGCCCCGTCCTTACTATGTTTTTACAATAGGGCGCAGACGAGTAAGCGTCGTGTCCGCGCCCTGTCTTTTCTATATGTGTTGCGTCGCGACGCTTCTATCAAAGTCAAAGTCAAATCATTTATTTCAATTAGACCATTATAAGGCATACATTTTTAATGAAAGGGACGCGGAAGAGACATATGTCCGCGCCCCGTCCTCGTCATACGTCTTTTCTATGTGTCCAGCGGCTATGACGTCACTTTTAGTTAGTCTTTTGCCAATTAAATTGACCGTTTATTGTTTTTAAAGCAACAAAAAATCTAATTTTGCAGTAAATTGAAAGCATGGAATTATTGGTAAATGGTATTTTCTACACAATTAGGTTAACAAGATTTCTAGAACGTGACAATAATCATGAAGTAGGTTGAAACTGGTGCAGTGGGCATGGAATCTCAAAGGGTTGATTTCCACTGAGGTGACAATCGCTAGTCAATATTATACGCCGACATCACAAACAGCTCTCGCTCTTATGTTACAGTTTTGTTTATATTTGTAAACCTGCGTCTGCGCAATCTGCCTGGCCACCTTAAACTAGGGACGATAAAACAATAAGATAATGCTCCAGTAGTCACAAATACACCTTAATTTATTATTAATAAATATCATTATGGATAATTTCAAGGTTTAAAATTTAATTCGTAACCTATGTTAGTGTTAGCTTTAAATTAATGATGTAATTCGATTCGCTCTGTTTTATTCTCGGCGATTATTCTATAAAAACATGGTGTAATACGTGACTTCGAATTTGTTATTATTAAGTGGAATTAAGGGTTGTATGTTATGTATTATGAATTGTACAACGCCCAGGCATGTTGCGCGCGCAATCCGCAATTCGATCCACATGTTAATAATAACAATGGCAGCTTATTTGTTGTTTTAAACATATTATAATTGTTTATAATGTATTAATTATGTAGATACCAATATATTAATTAAAATACGAATCACATTTAATGACTTATTTTAAGTTTAACCTAAACATGTTCAGTTGTAGGTCCTGTAGTCTCTGTAGTGATGTCCAACACTTTTTTACAGTCACCTCGGCAAGTATTAAGTAAATAGCTTTTACACAGGAACATTATTTTTGTATGAACTTTTTTTATTTTACACACTGACAGCTGATGATGCACCAAGTGTAGAGATTTTTGTATGCGAAAACTTAGCAATAAGGGTAGGTTACATGTGACACTGTATGATAGGCGATTGAGGGTGTTTTCCTCGTATTCATGTTTTTGCGCGCGTGTGTGAACGTTTATTTGCATTTATATTATAGTAACGCATTCTAAACGACTGGACTAATTTGAGATTAATTTAGCAATGTCTATAGCTGCTTTAACTAAAATTACAATCATGTAATATGATATCATCCGGTCTCAATTGCATTTGCAAAATTGATGCATAACGCCAAATATAGTAAGTTGTTCAAGTACCGTCTTAAAATGCTTCTGTTGTTTTTGAAGTAGAAGATACTTTCCCACAATTTAAATGGAAAACATCCTTGAGATGGCGATGTCTCCCGATGTTGGTAACGCATTATAATTAATTACATGTGATACTTTTGAGATATAACTTTTGTCAATACGAGTGTGAAGTAAAGCATAATGGATTGGTCAAAAGAGAGAATGAGATAACTAAGGCGTGTTTGTATAACTTATGTTATGTAAATATTCATATGCTCTATGTACATGAACTGTAAGGGCCCTATTTCATTAGGACACCATGGTGGCGCAACCAGTCGCCGCCACCAACTAAATGTATGCACGTTACGCGCAACCAAGCGGACACTTGCTAACGCTAATAGAAAACGAATCAAATGTATGGGAATGACGTCATCTCAACGATAAGTACCGTGGTCGAAATTAAAAAATGGATTACGACGAAGTGGATATTGTAGAAAAAGAAACGATAGGTACCAAACGTTTGTAACTTGGCTAGGGGGGCTGGTGAGATACCATGGTGGCCCAATGAAATATAACCCATAGAGTGGCGTACATTTTGTTTATGGCCGGCGACTGGTTGCACCACCATAGGTCCTAGTGAAATATAGCCCAAAAAATTATTATGAATTTCTTCTACAAACATTTAAAAATAATATTATGTTCTGTTTGTACAATATTATTGGATAGTTTAAGTTTTCGATGGACACTATACCTACTCAACCAAGAGTGGAGAGTTCGATGACCTAAGAGAAATGATATTACCATAATTAAGCGAATATTTATGAGCATTATTCTTCTCAAAAATCTTATTCCACTAGGCAATTAGGAAACGAGTTTTTTAAGAAGTGAAATGCATTTTGAAGTTATTTAAAAGACTCAAGGTTATGAGACGCCTACTTATTAAACGAGTTATCATAATAAACATTTGCGACACAAGTCATATCTCAAAACACAGTGATCGTAAGTTACTAGATCTTTTTGATGTATTTAATACGTTTTATACTCAATAATGTAATTAGAATTAAATGCGAGGCAAACTCAGTGTAGAGATATATTAGTAAAAAAAATAGCAAAATGTACCGCGGCTACAGGTTTTGAGCGATTTTTTTTTACAAACAAAATATAAAAGAAATTTAGTTTAGGTATTCGGCGCTACGCGGGTTATTTTGATATTAAATGCAAAATTACACGGTGTATGTTTGAAACACAAGATTGACATAGCTGAATAAAATAAAAAAAATTGTTTGAGTTGCAGAAACTAATCACCATTCAAGTTTATTTGCTTTTAAAATACACTCTGTATTGCAAACCTAGAAAGTTGCAGCGTTAAAGCCGCATTTATTGGACACAAGCACAAAGCCAGTAGCGACATGCACGGGGTTATCATTAAGATGGACATATTGAATTGTTTGAGAAATTAAAGAGAGTAAAATAAGACAGAGTGTCGTGTATTGTATATTATTAGTTTGAATTGTCGGACAAACGAATGGTAACTGATTGCGAATGAGAAAAATATAGTGCACTAATTTTAACAAGCTTTATAAAATAAACATTGCCAAACTTAGAAAGGAATTAAAGCATTTACATTCCTAAAGCTTTTTTAATAACACTTGCAATGATTAGCTTAAAACTTAAGTATTGGGTACTAAAGTACCGCCCTAACAGTTTTTCAAAAATCGACTAAACTACATTATTGTATCAAACGTTTTCATAGTATCTAGGTATAGATTATAGAGTGATTCGGTTTTTTATTTTTATATTGCTCAAAGTATGTATAATATTTTATAATTTGTATTTGTGAACTTGTGTTTGTATGTTTTTGTGAATGTATATTATCCGATGTAACGAGCCAATGTAAGTGCAGTATGTACCTAATATTTAACAATAATTTATTTATTAATTTGCCATTGGGTGTTTTATTTTTATATAGTTCCCTTTTTATCCAATAATTCACAATTTATTCGCTTAATATCTAAACTAATCAAAATCATTAATTTCTCATAAGTTATTGTGTTAGTGACAGTGTCTTCAATCCTGCCATTTAAACATATAATTTTTATGTAATACAAATTATGATCCTAACCAAAGACTGGTAACACACCACTGTTGCGTATAAATTGGGGGCTGGTCCTACTAACAGAAAGTTTTGCCTGCTAGCACCAACGCACCACCATGGTTACGAACAGCTATTGATCAATCAAAACAATTATAAATTAAAACAAGATCACGAGCTTCGACTGTAGCTCGTGTCGTGCAAAGTGATTCTATCGTAAAATGTTATCGCGCAGAGATAAACTACTGATCCAGCCGTGGGAGGATCGCAGATTCAAAGATCATCGTTCAAAAGTGAGTCACTGATTAAAGTTCATGTTTTTATACAAGATGCACGAATTTCATACGATGTATTAATTTATTTATGGAAACTAGCTGACCCGGCAGACGTTATACTGTCCCTATCTACCTACTTACCTGTCTATCTACCTACCTTACAAACATACCTTGCACCAATCATACGTCATCTAAATGTACAGTCAGCAAAAGATATAGATTATGCATGTCATCGGAAATGGTTGAAGTTTACTTAGAAACCGATGGATGTTTTAAAAGATTAAATAATTGAAATATTTATTCTCTATTATTTTAATTTTATTTAAAAACATCCATCGACCTTATATATTTTTTTTGGATTTTGTTGCTTTTTAATGTCCCGCGCAACTTTCTTATTTTTTTTCTTTCCTAAGAACCTCCTTACAATAACAAACACAACAAAAAAAGAATTTGCGAAATTAGGCCAGCCGTTCACGCGTGATGCCGTGACCAAGGGAAATAGGGATTCATTTTTAGAGAAAGTATTCAGTATCCTAACTTTAGTCCGTTTTCATCAAAAATGGTTTGTTATCCTTATTATTTTCGAATTCGAGGTAAGATCCGCTTTGCCCGCGATAGACGACCGAGCCCCGGCGCCGCGGCCTCACGTGGCGCTCAAACTGAAGAAGAACCAGCGCGAACTCGACAGGAAGAACAAGATACAGAGCGAAAACTTCAGCTTACTGCAGCGACTGAACGATATCATGAAAGTGAACAGACTCGATAATCACTGGACAAAGCCGCTGCGAAAGTAAGTTCTAATTTACATGACATTTTGTTCCTCAAATTATTTGAGATTATGAAAAAAGGCAGATAGCCACCAAAGCAAATACAAATTCAAAAGCGAATACCTACAATCTCCTGATTGTATTCGAATTTCTATTAGTGTTTGTTATTTTTAACATTGTTGGTATTCCCTTTTGAATTTGTATTCTTTGGTGGCTTCACTCTCAGTGTTACGCGCGGTCTATCTGCCTTTTGTTTCTTAATCTGAGTTTTATCCCTACATTTTATAAAACAGTCACCGGCCGCGTCTTTCTGTCTGTTCGCAATAAACTCAAAAACTACTGAACGAAATTTCATGCGGTTCTCACCAACAGACAGAATGATTCACGAGGAAGGTTTAGGTGCATCATTTGTTACGATTTTGTGTAAATTGGTTGTAAAATGACGATAATACCCGTGCGAAGTCGGGGCGGGTCGCTAATAAATTGGTGTGCGTTACCCCAGCAAAATAATGTCGAAAATAGTAATTTAAATGTTACAGGCAATTAGTTCTCCAGCTTCTGTAATTGTTGCGCACATTTTTAAATTTGTTGCACATATAGATTTTGAGTTATTCCACAAAAACATTTCCTGCTGGGGTAACGTTACCGCAGCCAGACATTTTCTTTTATAATGGGAATATTGAAATAAATATTAGCCATATTATAATTAGTAGTCTAGACGAGGTAAATGTTGCAACTTATTTTGTATTTGTTCTTCCTTTAAAAAGAACAGTATTGCTACCTGTGATTGTTTTAAAGTTTTATGAATATTTTGAAAGTTTTATTGAAATGATTATTTTACCTGTAAATAAAATTTAATAACACAAATTCAAAACACTTGTGTACACATCCGTACTGAACTTGTAAACCTATCCTACATATTTAAGAAGGTAGCATAATGTACTGCGCGGTCGCTTTTTTGTAACCACCTTAATATAGTCGGGTTATCACGGTATTGCGCTTCCTAATGGCTTTTATTTTATTATCTCGTTAATTATTGTATGTACTGCGCTGAACTTTTACAGGAATATAACTGAACTAAGTAACTAATTATTGATATATCATTTAGTTTATATATTCACATACAGGGTTATTGGAGGCCAAATAACTAAGCGCGCATTATGACCGTCAAAGTGGAGAACTGAATTTCATCATAATTTGTTTATTACTAACAGGATACTAATGAAACTTCACATACATTTGAAGACAGATACAAGCTACAAAACAACGTTTAAAGTAAGTCTTTCGAGCTCTTATTCAAAGTGTTAGGACCTATTGAAGTGTTTTTATATTTAATTAAATAACCTTTGAATGGTGCATTATTTTTGTTTTTTTATTACCCAACTAATTCAAACTAATTCTTAAGAAATCATGTAAAAAAGATGATAAGAATCTGCTTATCCGTTTCAGAGATCCAGCAAAACCACAAACGTTACTCCAGCAAAATCTTGAATAACATCGCAATCGAAGGAAGAACAAATACAAAATAAGTTGCAACATTTACCTCGTCTAGACCACTAATTATATGGCTAATATTTATTTCAATATTCCCATTATAAAAGAAAATGTCTGGCTGCGGTAACGTTACCCCAGCAGGAAATGTTTTTGTGGAATAACTCAAAATCTATATGTGCAACAAATTTAAAAATGTGCGCAACAATTACAGAAGCTGGACAACTAATTGCCTGTAACATTTAAATTACTATTTTCGACATTATTTTGCTGGGGTAACGCACACAATAAATTGCTTGTTTTTGATGATTCCATAGGAAATAAGTAGCCGACACGCAACTACCGCCCATTGTACCTAGTATAATATGAAAATTAGTTAACCGAGCCTGAAAAGCGTTGTATCTTTTCGTGTAGGTCACTTGATCCTAGCAAAATGTTTGTAAGGCAGCTAGAAGTGGAATGCGTCGCCTCTCGAGACTGATAATTTATTGTTCTTATCCTATCTGATTTATTCACGCTACGCTTATGTATTTATATTCTTATTCACTTAGCTGTTGTAATAAGACACGGAATACGGGTGCTCTCTGAAGCGTGGCTACGCTTCGCCTCTGAGCACCCGTATTATTCCTATCCTCTACTGCTGCTCACCCCAAAATGCAGACATTTTGATAGACAGACGTCGTTCCAACATAAAATTTGTGAATGTTAGTTTCCAGCAAAAGGTGGGCTTGTTCTACGACGCGGATTCGTTGAACAGTAAAGTAACGGCGCGGTCTCTGCCCGAACCTTCCGAGGAAAGCTACAGCAACGTCAAGTGCTACGCGTGTGAGATCAGGAAAGTAAGTCATACAGTACTAAATCCTTGAGGATAGTTTGAAAAAATGGAAACATCGCTTATAGTTCTTTTTGTTCACAGAAACAGTACGAGTACATATACAAGCAGATGCATAGAGACTCGTTGCCTTCTATTTACTCTTAATTAATACTGAATCTGTTTTATAAATAAAACGATTATTATATTGGACAGAATTTATTGATATATAGATACAATACAAATGGGCTGAAGTCAACATAATTTCATATCGGGACGGCCGTTACGGTCGCGATTTCTGAGACTGCATTGAATTATTATCGTAGTTTGGAGTTAAAAATCGAAACATAAATACTATGTTATATCAAAAGCATCAATTCAATCGGTAAGCAGATTACACTAAACGCGTACGTCGCGTACGCGGCACTTAACATTAAAGTTATCCACTTCGTGTCCATCGTCCGTTACTCGGTACATTACGAAATCGCAAAACAAGATGAAAATTTTCAAACATCACAATAGAGCTGTATCACACACTACGAGCCGTGGCACCGCACGCTCCGCGCTCCAGTCCGGCCGCTGAACCGACGAGTGACCAGTCGTCGACAGTGGACCGCTCAGTCGGAGGACGCGGCCGGCTCGCGCGCGATGCAGCTCGGCGGCAGGCGCGGCCGGCACTAGAAGCGGAAGCCCTCGTGCGGCCCGGGAGCCGCCGCCGCGTCGAAGTGGAAGCCTGACTCCGCCGCCGTCGGCACCAGCGTCGCGTCTTCCTCCTGCAAAAACAACATTGCGACACTCATTATTACGTCCACAAGTAAAACACTTCTGATTTTGGAGGAGCTTTTGTCATCGCCCGCCTTTATTAGCATTAGTCAAAAAATTACACTAATTAAATAAAAACAATGATCATCATCATCATCAGCCTGAAGACGTCCACTGCTGAACAAAGGCCTCTCCCATAAATGGGGAGCGTTGCCATAATCCCCACGCTTAGCAGGCGTCTTGGGGATCGCAGTGAGGTTGTTAAGTACACGGAAGCCGCTGCAGCCCGACTTCCGGATTTTCCCTTAGTCGCCTTCGACGACACCCTCGGGATGAAATGGGGGGGTGCTATTCTAGCCCAGACACCCCACGGGCAAAACAATGATATCACATCACAATTTAAAGTCCTGCTGTACATGATGACACTAAGAATAATCAAAATAACTGTTCCACAAGGGAAATCATGTGCTTCTTTATCCCAATACAGTACACTACGACAGTACGTACCTCTCCTGCGAAATATTGCTCAATGATATCGTAGGCCATTTTGTAGATCTCCACCTTCTCGTGGCTCTGCAGTGCCTCTATCTTGTCGATGCCGCCGCACTCCTCGATCATATTCGCGACTTGGTCGGCGTTCTCACCCGCCATCTTCAACATGTTGCTTAAACCATCTAGAACAACCTGTAAATAAAATATTACTTATGTTATTTTATTTTGAAACAAAAGTATCCTCAATTCACGAAACAAATGCACGAACATCTTACTATTCAAGATATTGTAACTAGGTAGACAAACCCTTATTGCACACAAAAGTAATTCATTGACCTAACTAAAGCTATAAGACAATATTATACAATCACTACAAAGTCCCCCGCCGCGTCTGTCTATCCCTATGTATGCTTAGATCTTTAAAACTGCGCAACGGATTTTGATGCGGGTTTTTTATTCAAGAGGGGCAAATTATATACTAAAATATTTTTAGTATATAATTTGCCATGCGGGCGAAGCCGCGGGCATCAGCTAGTTTAATATAAACTACGTAAATACGCCAAAATGAAAGCAGTACAGATTGTTTGTATTATCGAGTTTTGCTTTGAGCTCAACTGTCCAATAGCAGACAAAAACAATCAACAACAAAATAAACAATAGCAATATGACTACAAGCGTCATAGTCAAACAGCTATAGGAAACAACTTCAACAATGTGATTAAAAAATTCACACATGTCAAACCTGTTCTATATAGAAATGTTGCCATAGCTGCTTGCTAAATACCACAGAATAATAACTTACGTTGATAACTTGAGTATCTTTGCAACTCAGCAATTTGCAGAAGGGCGGTATGACTCCACAGTTGATGAGAGCGGCCACCTGTTCCTTGGTCCCACTGATACTGAGGTTGGACACCGCCCAGGCAGCTTCCTTCTGTGTCTGGAACTCGCCCTTGGTGAGGTTCTCCACAATCTTGGGTAGTAGGCCTGCATCTATCACTGCCTGCACTTGCTGCTTGTTGCCAGCTGTGATGTTTGATAAGAACCATACTGCCTCCTTGCAGATCTTCTCTTTCTGTGGACGGTATTAATAAATGTGAATTATAGAAATGGTAATAATAATTACACTTTAGGCAAGTGAAAGAGGTATATCAGATTAATTTAGGCATAATTATAAAGTCCATGTTTACATTCATCTTTAACAACATTATGAAATTGCATTAATTAAAATTCTTTTGGCTGACCCTTGACAATGGCGTTTCAGTTCCTCTGCTAATTATGACAACATATGCTAGGAATAATTATAAGTTCATGTATATATGCACATCCAATTAGCCACAATGTAAATCCAACAGTGCACTAAACTGGTACATTAGAGGAAGTTATTAATAGATGGATGAAGACCAACAGTGGTTTGTGGAAAGTATATCACAACAGTGGCTTGCGACATACAGGCTGGACCAATTTCGCTAATTCTTTTTTTGCGTTTGTTATTTGTAAGAAGAAGAATGTGAAAGAAAAAAGTAACAACGTTGCGCAGAACATTCAAAACATTAACAAAAACCAAAAAAATATTACATGGATCACGTATTAATTTCTTCACCAATAGTGTAGGTCGGTCAGTGACCATTCAACTAAGCATGTCAATGTACTGTAACATTAGTCTAATGTTTTATGTCAACGGATTCTGAGCAGACAGTTGACTGCGGTAACTTGCGCGCGTACAATAAAAGATAATAATAACCAACTTGGCCGCCGACCAGACGCGCGGACACGGCTACTCGTTCACACATTACAGAATTTATATATTTGTGTGAAACAGTTTTGTGTGCATTATTTTGTTTATTATAAATTCTATTTTCTGTGCGACGAATTGGCTGTAAATTCGCCACGTACGTCAGTTACAGGTGCATAGACTGCTAAACATAGCTTACATGAAACCGTCACTGTTAATATGGTGTTAGTGAGCCTTGACACACAGGTTAACCCAGTCTATGTGAGGTAAATTAGCAAAATTGTGGTATTCTGCTGGGTAGCAATACTGATTAGTTTGTTCATCAATTTATCATAGCTACTAAACAAACAATCGCGTGAATGTGCAGGGCATGTGGGGATGGGTCATAACATTCCAATCTCTGTTTGTTTACAGAAAACTGATTTGTTTATTTTGGTGAAATTGGCATAATAACAAAAATCAATGTAATACTTACTAGTCTAATAACATTATAACAAGCGTACCTGATGTGATAGTAAGGACGGGAAGTGTGACAAAGCATCACAGTTCAGGACCACTTGTGTTTGCTCATCTGTGCCTGTCACAATGTTGCCCACTGCTCTCAAAGCTGCTGTCTGGACCTTCACCTCTTTGTGTGACAGCAACGGGATCAGTTTCGGCACTATTCCCGATTCTATCACCATTTGGATCTGCTCATTGCCACCGTCTGTTAAATAGCTTATTGCCCAAACTGTGTCTACTAATATCTGGAATGTAGCAAATAAAAAATATGTTATTCATGTATCCAACCACAGTAGATTGTAATTGACCACATGGTGTCAAATTGTATGCATAGTATTATGTTGTCAGCTTGATACATACTTAGATTACTTGTAATGAATGTATTCAGAAGAAAATTCAAGAACAATAAAATTTATCATGTTTATTGAAGAAACAATAACATTTAAATTCATACCTAGTTTGCCCAGATAATTTAATATCTTAACAGTTTCACTTGCAGAAAAATACCTACTATTGTGTTAATTTAAATTGCAAAAGATTGTATATTAAATATTCGGGCATAAATTTATAATTGCACACTTTCTGAGGTGATACTCTTGATAGCTATCGATTCCACCATCTTCAAACATTCAAAAAACAAATATATTTTAGTGAATTCCTTCCTGAACTGAGTGTTTAGAAATACAATTTTGAAGCAATAGGACAATCCAGTAGATTAACACCAGTTGAATCATCAGAAACTGGGTATATGGCAGTTGAGAATTGGTTAAAATTATCAAATGAGGTGCCACAGATTATTCCATCAGATCAGATAAGTTTGTTTTTATCAATTTTGTAGTCTTAGATTAATAAATTGAAGTCAACAAAACATGCTAAACAAAGCTGGCCATGTTGTAAATAGGTATTCATTTTACTTTAGCCCTATTTGTAGAATATTCTAGATGTCTTGTAAAACAAACATGTATGGTTTCCTCTGACTTAGTAGATTAAGGAACTAATTGACTGACTCATTATGTCTGTGTGTAATCTATTCACAGAAATACACATGATTTATTTAATTACAAGTAACAAATTAGCCATGAGTTCTAAACATGTTAATTTTAAAATAGAAAATAACACAAATATCCTATATTACTATCAGTGAATCATGTCGAAAAATAAACACAGAATATAAGATGCAATGTTGACTATATTTAGTACCTTTTCATTAAAAATTTACTACAGTACTCAAAATGTTTTATTTCAACTTAGCAGTTGTAAGGTATGACCTCAGTCTATAAAATAAAAAAGAATTTATCCTCTGATGCCCGACTTAGTATCCTATTGCCTACAGTGTTATATTTGGCATGTTTATTAAATATTAACATGGCATTTTTTAGCATTGGAGTTGAATGAACTTCATTGGCCTAGCTTTGCAAAGTAGGTGAGTAAAAAGTACTTACATTGTTGTCATTGTGCGTGATGAGGACATTGAGTGCTGGAAGAATTTCTTGAATAGTCTTAACTGGCGGTGGTGGGTCCTTACTCCTGCACAGGTTGACAATGACCCAGGTCACATTACGAAGGAAAGATATGGGGATATCTGGCTTGATGAAATTCAATAGTGGCTTCACCACTCCCAACTCAATAACAAAGTCTCTGAGCACTGGGCCATCTCCAATGATGTTACCCAGGGCCCAAACTGCCTGCTCACACACATTCTCGTGAGGAGACATGAGCAACTGAAGGAAGACGGGAACGGCACCAGCGTGAACAACCTTGTTTGTCTGTGCTGAGGTGCCTGATGCGATGTTTGTCAAGGCCCAAGCGGTTTCGAACTGAAGTGTGGGGTTATCAGCCCTCGAGAGGCACTGCACGAGGATGGGAAGGATGCCGGTAGCGATGAGCTCGTCAATGGGTGGGTTCTTGTCGGACGACAGTAGCTTCCTGCACTGCTGCACGGCGGCTAGCTGAACGTCAGGATTGTCTCCGTTCGCTGCGTTCATCACCAACTCCTTGAGGTCCGTGGACGCAAGGGTCCTCTCGATCTCATCCTCGTCTGTTGAATAGCTAATGGGTACATTACGACGTTTCTGAAGTGTTTCGTCCCTTTTATTTTTTCTTAGTTCAACTGTAACTTCGTTCCTCCGCCTGCGCATTTCCTAAAATCACACGCGAAACGTCATTTCTTCGTCACAAACTATGTTGGCTATAATTATTATAACACTAAACATTGAAAATTGTTTCCATACTTACGTCGACATCTTTGCCAGTGTTCTTGAAAACATGCATGCGGTTCTTCACTTGATCAGTCGCCATTTTATTTTTGAGCTCGCAGTCTCGTTAGTCGTTACAAACGTGGTATAATTACACAATGAAACAAAGGATCAACATAAAATGATGTCGAAGAAACTAATCAAACATGTTTTAACGGCACTATAAGCGTTGCTCATTCATTAACCTCTTGTTAACACAGAATAATAGAATAATCTACAACACGAAAATAATCGTCCGTTTCCTCCTCGAATTTCTTTCTAGTTTCTTTCTTTTTTTCGGTTGAACTATAGACAAGTTAAATCTATCCCATTTCAATGTTGCTAACATCAATCATTTTCTAGCCAATCATAAGCAAATCTGTCGAAATCGAAAGTCTCGAATAATCCGATTCCGATTCAAAATTCGACTACGACATGACAAAAGATTTAAGTGTTGCAACTAAAATATAAAACCCATAAATATTTTCATTGTTGGTAATAATTTACACGGTATTGATGAATTTTCTTATTACGCACTTCCGTATTTGTTGCAGTCAACTTAGGAGTGTTGTTGTATTAAATTAAATTTTATTTCCATTTGCGCATTAAATCTAGTGAAAATGACGATATTAGCGAAGCCTAGCCTAACAGTAACAAAAGCCGCGCTGCTGGACGATGACAATTCTGATGAAGTATGTATTTTTAGGTATATTATTTTTCTATGCACATGAATCCTAAGTAATTTGTTCATCGATCGACGATGCAATTTGTTTTTTTTTGATAAAATTTATTATAACCGGCATAAAACTCGCTCTTTAGAAAAATTGGGCTTTATTTTTACCATCGATCTAGCTCCACATTGATTAATAAGCTGCGCTTACCGCGCTGTTAAATATTTTTGATGCAGTTACTGCGACATCACCACCTATCTACATCTTTATTGATTTTCCGTTTGCGGTGGATGGTGGTGTAGCTAAAAATACTACATCGATACTGAACAGTGTATGCGAGTAGTGTCAACTCCGCGAATCCACCAAGCGAGCATAAACAAAAATTGTGCCTGAGGACGTTAGTGTAATCTGTGTCTGAGGCTCTAATTAGAAATCTTACTGTCAAACTTTTCCGCTAGAGGCGCCACCGAACTATAACGTAAACAAAGTGACATTGACATTGTATAATATGCACACTCACTAACACACTAGTTGGCTCGCCAACGCACCACCGCCCAGGCCGGCAGTCCGACAACGACTGACCGCCCCACCTATCGCACCGATATTTATAACCGAGCGACGTATGCGCCCGAGACAACGTCATAATACTGTTATCGGTTTGTAGCGTGATATATTGATATCTCTACATACACTACATCCCTTCCTTGTTTTAACGTAGTTGTATGTTACCACTTGACCAGCACCTGCAACTGTCCAATCGCCTAACTACGCACTCTCGCCGGCAGCCCTCGTGACACCGACTCAGTGACACTAGACAAGACACGGGCAGCGTATGTACCCACCTATGCACTACATCTCCCTCCTTTATCAAATTAATTGACGCAACCAGTATTTTTCCAAAAACATACATTGCTCATCCACCCGACGTCTTACGACTACTACATTTGATTGAGTAATCATTTTCCTAATCAAATCATCCTCCGGAGACCCAAGGTGTCCACCTGGACTTCCTGGACGCAACCACAGGATTCACCCTCAACCCTCCGCGACAGCACCGCACCGTTGCGCTCCGCCATCCCGGCAGATCGCCACTGATTATAGACAGTTTGTCTCACAGTCATCAATAATGTTGACGGGGACAATGGATACCCCGTCCCATGCGTTTTGTTACAACCAACGACACTATAAACAATCATTATTTTTATATAACTTGTGTATGTTTAAAGTAGTAAATCATTATACAAGATTTGACTGCATTTTGCTAAGCAAAGCGGCTGCGCTGGAGTGTAGGCATTAAACATAATTGACAGTTTAAAACTCAGGAAGTAATTTTGTTGAGTCACTATCTTATTGTTGATTTATTTAAATGGCGTTTATTTGTAAATTAATTACAGGTTAATTTACTCATATTCTACGGTTTTAATTCTGTTATTGGTTCTATGTGATTAAACCTCTACAACACTTCCCAGGGGGATAACTCTGTTACTATAACTAACCTAACTAAAATCAGTACCTATTTTCACTTGAGTCGGACATGTTTTATTAGAATATAATGTATCCCTACAATTCGGCTGATAACCAAATCTAGTCTTTAGTAACCGTTCTATCAAACAAATAAACAAATAGCCGTTGGGACACGTACTTTGGCTCTTTTATACAAATAGTTATCATCATAGACCCCCCGTTGGTAAACAACGCGTGCCAGCATGATTCCATAATCTTTCACAAATCTTCGGGACGTTTCAACCAGCGACAGATAGGCCTATCTATCACCAGTACGATAAAACTCGAGATAGAATAGGTTATCGGGTTTGACCGTAACTGCGAAGAGTTGTTGATATGATACTAGCACAAATGCCTTCGTTCACAACCCAGACAATTGGCATCTCCTACCGCCAGGCAGCCACCAGGCAAACACCAACTGGCTTAGATATCTACGTAAGCAGATCTGAAACACAAACATGTAACCATGTAACATTGTTTGAAGTAAATAAAGCAGCTGAATACAAATATCGCCCGTTATTTAGTTAGATCTCGGTCACTACCATAGGTGGGCTCAGTCATTAATGGATTGTTGTAAATATCAGGATAGTGTAACTTCCTCAAATCCTTGGAAATTGCTGAAATGAAAATATTAAAGTTAGCTAGTACTTGTACCTGCCCCTTGTTTCCTTGTTGCCCCTTGCTGGTCCCTTGTTGTGTTGTGCTGTTGTCCTCCATTGTCTATTCCTCAAAACCTCAAATATACTAAAATAATGCAGGCCTGGGAACTCCGAAATCCCAGTCCACAACCATTATATACATTAATCGAAGGTTCCTTGAGATCTTTTGTTGGAGAACTTTAGTCCGCGCATAAAACTTTGTTACAACGTCTGTCAACACCAATCCATCCATCTACTTGATGTCCGCATGTCACTGCAGGGGTTCAGCAGAATATCAGCGTCACGTATTTTTTCTTGATAAATGCTAAGCTAGCCTCCCATTTAGTGCACTATTGAGTTTTCAATTTGATGAAGGTTTTTTTGACCACTTGTGGACCACTTGTGGCAACGGCGTGTCACTATGCCGCTACGCCTCATACTCGCGCATAATCTTTTATCTCTTTCATCGCTCTTCCAGTCATCTATTTTCTTCTGTTCCTTCGCTCTGTACTTTCATCTTAGCTTCTCTTATCCGTTCGAGTGCAAAAAAATTGTACATACTACAGTATGTTGCTACAGGAAATTGCTGTAATAAACAGTGAGTTAAGTGGAAGTGTTGTTTCTATCTTCTATACAGACTATACACACATGACGCTCCCACAATAATTACCATGATGAAATGACAGAATTATCATAAAGTTTCCAACTTAATGGGGGTTATTCCAACCACTTTCTAATTTAATGGGGGTTATTCCAACCACTTTCTAATTTAATGGAGGTTTTTCCAATTTAATGGGGGGCTACTAGCCATTTCAGACTTACCCGTATGATAGAAATACATACTGACACAGAATAAACCCATTATCATTTATGTTTAATATATGTATATTTCATTCTTTACTGTACTTCTAGATTACTCTGGCTCACAAACTAATTTATTGTGGTTAAAATATGAGGGGTGGTTGTTTACTGTTTCAATATTTGTAAATATGTGAACACTGTGTACTGTGTATATGTATACATAACTTAGCTGTCATTTCTAGATTTTAATACTTTGTGTTTACTAGTGGTTTTTATGCAAGGTATTCACGTACAATTATATAATTTCTGTACGTACAAAATATTGTAAACATTTTCTTTTTAAAAGAGTAAGTATGGAGTTTCTTGCCCATTCTTCTCCATACGAAACTACCACTTGGAATGGGTAACTAGATTCAATTTTCTTAATATGACGTTTAAAAGTGCCTTTTCATGGTTAAATTGAAATAAATGATTTGACTTTGACTTTGTTTAGTTTTCCTTAACCACATCCAGAGTGTCCAGTATGTATATAAACAGGAACAACTACTGCTGACCTGCTTTCCTTATAAAACTGTCAATTTAATGACCAGTAGGTATATTCTACTGCAACCACAGTCGTTTCCGACACATGTCAATTTAATGACCAGTAGATAATAATCTACTGCTTTCACAGTCGTTTCCGACAAATGTCAATTTAATGACCAGTAGGTATGAGCTACTGCTTTCACAGTCGTTTCCGACAAATGTCAATTTAATGACCAGTAGATATAATCTACTGCTTTCACAGTCGTTTCCGACACATGTCAATTTAATGACCAGTAGGTATGAGCTACTGCTTTCACAGTCGTTTCCGACACATGTCAATTTAATGACCAGTAGGTATGAGCTACTGCTTTCACAGTCGTTTCCGACACATGTCAATTTAATGACCAGTAGGTATGAGCTACTGCTTTCACAGTCGTTTCCGACACATGTCAATTTAATGACCAGTAGGTATGAGCTACTGCTTTTACAGTCGTTTCCGACACATGTCAATTTAATGACCAGTAGATATAATCTACTGCTTTTACAGTCGTTTCCGACACATGTCAATTTAATGACCAGTAGGTATGTTCTACTGCTTTTATGTGCTTCTTGATTTGTTGTTTTAGAACTAATTATGTAGGTAGCACAAATCAAATAACCAAACTTGAGGTCCTCAGTTTGACTCCCATTTGATTTTGAAATGCAATAATCTTCTTCTTTCTTCTGCCCTTATCCCATGTTACTTGGGGTTAGCACAACACGTCTTTGCCTTGTATTCCGTCCTGTCCAACCTCGTGCTTTATCTACCTGTAGGAGACTGTCTTTTTTTTGCATTAAAGAGGTCTTATTTTTGTTTTCTCAGAAAAAATAAATTATTTCAATCTACCTTCAAAAATAAATGTTACCTTCTCTTTTTCTAACAAACATGAATAAGCACCATTAGTACGCATTATTCTATTTCTCTTTTCTTTTTTTTTTCTAAGCAAAACAACTTTATTTCAATCGACCTTCATAAATAAATGTTACTTTCTCTTTTACTATAAACATGAATAATCATCATTATTGCACACATTTTTTTTTTTTTTTTTTTTTATAATAAAATATATAAAAACTCACGGTTTTATCCTCGTCGCCAATGTATAATATGCACACTCACTAACACACTAGTTGGCTCGCCAACGCACCACCGCCCAGGCCGGCAGTCCGACAACGACTGACCGCCCCACCTATCGCACCGATATTTATAACCGAGCGACGTATGCGCCCGAGACAACGTCATAATACTGTTATCGGTTTGTAGCGTGATATATTGATATCTCTACATACACTACAGACATGATAATATTTTTGTCTGTGCATCAAAATTATTATATTGACATTTAGTAAACCATCAGTGTTGTGCATTTGTGTGCAAAAATGTCTGGGTTCATTTATGTTTTTCCTAAAGACTATAAGCTTCGTAAGCAACGGGAAATAGCTGTACATTAAGCACTTAGGAATGTGTTCAGTTAATCAGTTGCTACATTTAAACAAAAAAATAATGTATTATTATTGCTCTTCATCTATCTATACCTACCATATATAACAATGAATCCCTTTTTCCCTTGGTCACGGCATCACGCGTGAACGGCTGGATCAATTTCACTAATTCGTATTCGAAGGGTATGTAGGATAGGTAGAGGTAGGCTACGTAGGGTAGGTAGGGTAGGCAGGGTAAGTTTGTAGGCAGGTAAGTAGGTCATCATCATACAAAATCAGTCTCTCTTTTTTTTCCCTTGAAAGATGCATCGCGTTTCCCGAGCAGCTTTTTAATTCTGTAATAAATGTTCGTTATTATCATCCGTTTTAAATAATAATAAAACACTCAAAAACCACAAAACACTCGTAACGCAACTTCTATAAAATAGGACCGCGCTACATTATTCTTGTTGCTTCTATAAGAAAAAACAATGAAGGTAATCTAGCAATATATAATATAAAAAATAATCAAGATAAAAACCTGGCAGTTAAGAGTTGATCAATCTCTACTGACAGCGCCCGTTCACGAACATGACGCGTGGATCTGCACCATTCAGCTCAATCATTTTCGAGGGAGCTGAATGATCCAACACACGCGCCACCATCAGCGAGACATTTGAGTGAGCATGACAATTCTCTCAACCAACCTACCTACCCTACCTGCCCTACCTACCCTACCGGCCCTACCTACCCTACGGAGGAAATTAAATTATCCGGCAAATGTAAATCTATTTTGAAAATTCTTTTTTTTTATGGATAGGGTAGGGGTATGCCTCAGGGGTGGTCCCATTTAAATTTTATCAAAATTGATTATGCGCTTTTTGAAAAAAATTACAAAAATCCAAAAAATATACATAGATGACGTTCTAGTTTCCCCAATATTTGGAGTAGGTACCTACTGTCAATCTCGGTTTTAACTGTGTTGCCGTTTCTTAATTAACGATAATTTATTACTTTTTAGTTTTTGAAGGTGGTGTCTGCTGGTGGTGGTATTATGTTCGTATTTAGAACATTCAACCAGAAATTTATTTTCAAATGAATAATCAAAATAATAACGTTCCAAACAAATTGACCTATAAGTAGGTTTTATTAAGATTTTACTGGTATGAATGACTTTAACAATAATCTGATTTTCCTCAGATCATCGAAATGCCGTCGAATCTGGAAATCCGGCGGCACGGCTTGGGGGCTATGCTGTGCATGGGTATCACGGTATCCGTCCTCGTCATGATGGGCATCTTGACCGCCATGCAGATATACGAGCAGGTCACGTGGGAGATGGCCGGCCATAACGGTTTTCACTACCAAGGCGTCTGCGCCATCCCTCTGTCCCGGGTACGTCCTCACGATGCTTATATTAAGTCATTTTAAGGAGGTATGTATGTGTTCCGCGTACACAGAGTGGTAAGCACTCCATCAATGTGCGTATTATGACATAAAAAGTTCTGCTATAATGGGTAGACCCGGCCGCTATCTGTGAAGTTGGCATGTCGATGGCTGCAGTTACCTCTGCCGTTGACAACAAGCCGGTCATGTGTAAGAGCCCTTACCAAGGACAAGATTCTAGACTCCTCCTTTAAGTTAAGTTAATAAGGAGTAATCTAGCCTCCTTTTTTGTCGCTTATTAGCATAATCAATACTCAATATCTTTATTGCTTTTCCCTAAGTACAAATTAATATTTAGTGTTTAGTTTCGATCGTTATGGACACAGCAATAGGGTAGACGAGAGGAGAAATATTAAATTAACGACCTTGGGAACGATATATGACTCTAAAAATAATCAACTCAATTAATAAAACTCAATTATATGAACTACATACGTATTTGTATATTTATTAGCTTTTGCCCGCGACTTCGTCCGCTTGAATGTCGGTTATTGTGGATGCAGATAGGGTTGCCACCTTTTTTTGAAGCAAATAAAGTACCTGTATTTACTTTCTGGGGTAAATAAAATAAAGTACAGCATCTGCGAATAAAGTATTATTTTTATGGAGCTAGGTTTTATCGATGCAATCCATCTATATCTATACTTCTATACTAATATTTTAAAGAGGTTTGTTTGTAAGTTTGTGTGTAGGGGGTAATCTCCGAAACTACCCATCCGATTTCAAAAATTCTTTCACCATTAGGAAGCTACGTTATCCCTGAGTGCTATAGGCTATATTGGATTATCAAACAATTAGGGATCCTTGAGAAAATTCATGTGGAAGAAGTCGTGGGAAATCTGGTCTCCTGGTACATTAGTGGCCCTATACCAGGAGACCAGAAAATTCATGCGGACGTAGTCGCGGGCAAAGTGCTAGTTCTACAATAAAAACTTTTTCACTTCTCTTGCTCAAAAAGGCCGTCATTGTAGCATACCAGAGCGAGGATAAAATAGCATTTCATCCTCTAGGGGAAAAAGTTTTTTTTTAATTTTTGTGTGTCAAGACAATGAGCCTACAAAAACGAAAAAGTCTTTAGTCATAAGTAGAATAATCATGAATAAAGACTCGACTTATTACTGTTTCATAAAAAAAGAACCTTATTTTAATTTTGAAAATGGAACTAAAATCGGCGATCTCTGGTAGAATCACGGAATAATAAAAGTGGGTAGAATGCATGCAATGTGTTGCGGCTACAGAAGAAACAAAAAAAAGACATTGGCGCGAAATCTTTATAATTTTTCTCTAATTGCAAATCGAATTGGTAGTGACCGTAATTAATTTTACAATAGTGAAAATGTCATCATCTAGTGACAATGGAGACCCTAATTTACAAATAGAAGAGAAAGGAAAATAAATATTTTTCAATCTGTTGCCGTCAAGGTCACAAAGCATTTATTTAAAAAAGTTTATGAAGTGGAGGACAGAAAAACGAGTGGATTCTCTTACGGAATGAGTTTTTCTTACGTATTTCGATGAACTTTCCAAAAAATATCAAAGTTCAACGCTTTGGACCACAATTCAATGTTACGAACAACCATACAGATAAGACATAATGTAAATATAAAGATATTTTGACGACTTTTCTCAAGAAATTATCCACCGGCTACAAGGCCAAGAAATACAAAGTTTTCACGAGGACAGATATCGAGAATTTCATAAATAAGGCACCAAATGAAAAATACTTAGCAACAAAGGTAGGTTATAGTTGCATTTGTTTTCTATTATTTTCATCAAACTAAATTGCTAGTTAGAGGTACCAACCAAAATACAGTTCTAACACACTTATTTTTTGTTTTACAGGTTGCTTTAATTTTTAGGATCAGCGGTGCCTGCAGAGGAATGGAACTGGCTAACATAACAGTGGAAGATGTCGAAACTGATACCCATCTTCAAGCCATAAATCTGCCCAATACAAAGACAAATAAGGAGAGGAAATTCGTTATAAGTGGAGAATTTCTAAACATTGTCAAAGCCTAGGGCACGCCGAGATTTTTTCTCAACTATCAAAACGGAAAATGCACATGGCAAGTTATAGGCAAAAATAAATTAAGCAACATGCCAAAAGAGATCGCCACTTATCTAAATTTGCCTAATCCGGAACAGTACACTGACCACTGTTTCCGAAGAACATCCGCCACTCTTGGCGGATTCTGGTGCAAATATAACAACGTTAAAACGCCACGGTGGATGGAGATCCGATCAAGTGGCGGAAGGCTATATCGAGAACTCCATTCAAAACAAATTCGATATCACCCAGCGTATCACAGAACGCATCAATATTCTCCCAACTAGCCCACGACCATCGACATCAAGAGATGAGTCAACTGAGCTGATTCTCTATCCAGAAGATCCGAACGAGGGACCCTCCAACCTGGAACTACTTGTATCTCCCACGTTTACACCACAGACAACACAACATTCATCTTCACAGAGGACTGAAATTAAGTTACCGGGAAAAAACATCTCGTTAAATATCAAGAATTGTACAAATTGTACATTTAATTTTTAATAAAATAAACTACATATTTCATATTGTATTGGATTGTTTTATTTTCTCGCAATCGTAGTGAAAAGTATAGTGTAACACACGGCGCTAAAACCAATGACGGCGATGTGGAGGATTTTTTGATGCCGTATTGTGTTAGTTTTTTAGTGAATAGTTATAGGGTTAGGGTACATAGCTCTCCACGTTAGAAAAATCCGAATTATTCTAGAGCTTTCACCGGGTTCAGTTCAGTAAGTGAATGAGGTTGAATGAGTGACTGTTAGTAGATTCGGTGAATTTCGGTGACTGCGAGTGCGAACTGTGTCACAGGATATCACTGAGGGGTCTGATTTAGCAGTAAAGCAATCAACGATGAATTCTACACTTGATTGCTCGTTAAAAAGCGGTTCTAAAACCGTTATTTCTGCTGTTAAAAAGATTTTCGAGGCTATCAGTATGTTACAAATGTTTACCTAACAGTAGGTAACAGTGATATTTGTAGCAAAATGTAATAGCGCAGCGTCCTTATTGAAATAATTGTGTCTCGGACGACACGGTTGGCGCAGTGGTTGAGCGATCGACTGCAGCGCTGCGTGTCGCGGGTTCGATTCCCGCACGGAACAAATATTTGTATGGCCTACAGATAGTTGTTCCGGGTCTGGCTGTTTGTGTTTGTGAGTGTATATGTTTGTAAATGCACCCACGACACAGGAGTAATTCCTGGTGTGGGGCAACGTTTAAAGAAAAAAAACCGAAAATATTATTTTCGGGATCACATCGGTAATCTAAATAAACAAAGCCAGCTTAATATGTAAGTCAAAAAAAGTTTTTTCTCGAAGTCGGTGGCAATACAAAACAACAAACACAAAGCTACCGCCACCGACTTCCGCAAGTAAAGTAATGTGTGTTCTCTCTTATTTATCACTTTTTAGATTTTAAAGGCGGTTTTTTTTTTGTATTAACTATTTCTTTTTCGCTTTTTAGTGTTGCCTTGACATCCAAATCCATTAAGAAACGGCAACACACTTAAAAGAGATTGTAAGTCCTCCAGCACAGTAAAGATATCTATACAGTATTCTATCTTCATACAAACGGTCGGAACGCTAGTCGTACCTACACTTTTTAAGTTAGTAGGGAAATTAGTATACCGACAGTCTCGAATGCGCCTCAGTGGCGAATATATTGTGTTGTTTTTGGTTGCTTGAATTCGTCAATAACGCACCAAGAGATAACATTTTTTAAATTACCTGGGAACTCCGAAAGACTATATGTTCCTGAAACTTAATAGACTATAAAAAAAATGACTTCCAGACTATAGGTACCTACTTACTAGACTATAAAAAAATGATATACCTACTATAGTACGTAATTCGTTTCTTTTTTTAAAAGGTAATTATTTCGCTTTTTTCTACCGAGTAAAGTAGGTAGCTGGATTAATAAACAAATATGGATAGGGTGAAAAAGCGACCTACCTACGCTCGCGTTGAAACGAACTGGTAAGTACCTGCCTAGGTAGTTTCTTAGGCTAGACTATCTATCTACCTACTTATGTACTAGCTACTTACATATAAATTATTGAATTAAACAAAATATCATTATAAAATGATTATGACAGTAAATGATAGGTACAGACGTCAGCACATCAGGCCATTAAAAATTGTCAAATTTCCCCAATTGAATATGAACCTTACGCTTTTGTAATAAAATTGAAAATCTATAAAAGAAATTTGACAGATTGTTGCTCCAGCTTGTGCTGGACTCTGTATCTACCTATTTAGTAAGATTTACATTATTATTTACTTTTGAAGTAAGATTTTGTAGTCGGTAGTTAGAGGTTCTGTCAGCTGTGTTTTGCATTTTGGTTAAGTAAGAAGTAGGTGTTGAAGTTTGTAAGGATTGCAGAATAAAGGGAAATATTTTTTTTTGAGACGCCTTGAATGGCTGCGACTGAGGCGCAAATATCTTTCAGTCTCAAAATAAGGGTGGCTTTTTTATTAAACTTCTAATCAAAAACATAACATGCATATATATTGAACACTTCCCATTTCATTTATCTATTTGATTTTTTAATTAAATGAAAAATATTGTATACCTATATTTACAATCACAAAACTAGAACACACACTAGGAAGAAATTAAAACACTCTACGCGAGACAACCCTATCGCACGTTAAGGTACCGCTCGCATGTAGGTAATTATTTCAAGGACAGGGCCGAGTCACAATACTGTATAGATATCTTTACTGTGCCTCCAGTGATTGAAGAAACTAAAATGTCGTCTAAGTCATTTTTTTGGGAATTTGTTGATTTTCTCAAAAAGGGCTGTACTAATTTTGATAAAATTTATATGGGACCTTTTCGGAACAAACCCCTTTCGAACAAAAAAATAATTTTGCAAATCTGTCTATATATGACAGAATTATGCCCGAACATACATACAAAAAAAAAATATAAACATTCGAATTGACAACCTCCTCCTTTTTGAAGTCGGTAAAAAATGGGCCTACGTACTCTTATATCTACGTGCCAAATTCAAAACCTGTTTTTTGTTGCGACATTAATAAAAACAAATGAAAGTGGGTAATCGATATGACACTTATTTGACGAGACGACGACAAATGACGACTTATTTGACGATAATGTATTCTAGATTTTGTCCCCTGGACAACCAATATTTCTCCTCTGCGGGCTTTGAAGTCGAAAAAATAGTAGATAACATGTTATTATCAAATGGTTACCAGTGTTGCTGCTCGTTAACAGCTGTGACGACGAGGTCGGCCTCGCGATCGTATTCAGTGTCGCGTTACATTATGTCAGCAGCTACCTATACGCCTGGGTCATTCCATTGACCCGCTCACTTGACTCCGACCTCCAATATAGACCCCCCCACCATCATTGAAAATGTAGTATGGGAAGTCTGTTATTTAAACAATTTATTGTTTAACGGCGTCGCAACATTAAAGTTCCATTGGCTAAAGAATCATGATACGGTTTGTACAAAAAAATAAAGATGTTTAGAGAAGTTGAAATTCTAATTCCATATTCTTGGGTACCTAAAGAGTATCTTCATGTACTTTAAGTATTTTTAAAACCCCGCAATAAAAATGGATGTTAAAAGTGAATAATGAATCAAAATGAATGAAACATTATTGTAGTGACCTACCTTTAAATATTGTATTAATTCATGTTTTACTCTGTTTACATTAATCAAACAATAACATTAAAATCAAAATTATTTACATATATATTTACATAACTTAATAACTACAATTAGAATTATATAAAACCTAAATTCAACTTAATAATATTTACAACTTACCATAATCAATATACAAACAGACAAGTACAAACATTGTATTAGTAGCTAATTACTTATCAGCTGGCCCGCCCATCTATGAGGCGCCTATTGTTCTCGCGACAACCGGTCGTTCGCGCTACGTCACGCGAGCGACGTGCGTGAGCGGGACGGCATTATCATGCGCGCGCGCCGTGACTTGCGAGTCAGTAGTCAGTATGCTCATAGAACATATACCGACCATTTGCGATTTATAAACATTGCTTCGCCGCGCTTGATTTTAATTGTGCTTTAACGAACTTTCTTTATATCTGTTCTCTGTCGTCTATCTATATTTCTACCACTCCTTCTATCTCAGTGGAACTCTTGTGTGTGTAAAAACTGTGACCTTTTGTGCAATAAACTTTCATACTTCTTCTTGTGTATTTGGGACTTATTTCTTCGCTTCCTATCACTACCTACACACGCATCAACAACCCCACATTATTATAGAACGAAACGGGGTGGCTGGCAGTTTCTTACGCTGAAATTGCATCGTTTTATGGGCAATAATGTTACTAATAATGATTAATCAATGTACTTTTCAACTCCGCCGGTGTTAACAACGATTCACATCACTTGTCTGCCAATTTGATAGATCCGTTAATGTCACTTGTTAATGTGTCTTGTCTTGTTTATTTTTAATACCCCGCATAATTAAAATATTACGAAATGAAAATAACACTTTTTCGTTTCATCTCGATGCCCATTTTATGTTTATAAAAAAAAGAAAGTGACAAGCGATGTTAAAGGATCTATAAAATTGACAGACAAGTGATGTGACAAGTGTATGGAAAAAAATAATCAATATTTGTGATATTATTTCCCATAAAACGATGCAATTTCAATGTAAGAGCTGCGAAATGGCGAATATCAGTGTCACTGTTACTGTCAGTCACCGTTTCGTTCTGAAATAATGATCTTTTCGTTAAATTTATTAACATTTTTTTGCGGGGTTTTAAAAATATTGTAAATGCCTGAAGATGTTTTTTAGTAGTTAGTAGTACCCAAGAATATAAGAATTAGAATATCAGCTTCTCTAAACGTTTTATTTTTTTTTGTACAAATCTTGCCATGATTCTTTAGGTTACATCATTCATGTTGAATCTAGGGGTAGGTACAGTCAACAGCAAAAGTAGATGATCAAAATCAGAAATTCAACTAATTTACTAACACTTATTTATATAATTGATTACTAATTTTTTTATTAAAAGTATGTGATCGTCACACACATACTTTTGAATCACTTCGACGTCACACAGTTCTGACGCGAACACCGTTCATTGCTATTGAATATCTGATTTTGATCGTCTACTTTTGCTGTTGACTGTACAATATGAGAACAATGTAACAAGTTGTGCACGTTAAAAGAGGCCTAGTGACAATGAAATTAGACAATTCAAAGTAAATTTAAAACAACCGAGGCAGCTAAGAGATGACCAGTCTCAACTGACGGGGCGCCCGTTCGCGAACATGACGCACGGTTCGGCACCATTTAGCTCAACCATTTTGAAGGGAACCAAACGATCCAACACATGCGCTACCATCAGCGAGACATTCAAGTGAGCATGACAAACTCTCAACCGCCAGGGCATATTCACTGTCTGGTAATTATTGATTAATTATTCATTCATTACAATAATTTCAAAATACAATTTATCAATACACTTTATTTTAGCTCGAAAACCAGATACATTTTCAATTAACTGCAAAATTCGATTTTAAGTTGATTTAAAATCAATTAATAGTTAGTCAATTGAGTTGGTAAATAAGTGACGTCACAGGCCGCTATTGTCATACAAAATCTATGGAGGAATCTCGTTTTGACAGCTCATAAAAGTATGTCAATTGATTGGTGGTCTCAAGTCCCAATTATTATGTTCTAGCTGTGCCCGCGGCTTCGCTCACGTGGACCAAGAGGAAATATGTAGTGAATTCTATGTCATTATAATAGGCTATTTTACTCTATACGAGAAAAAATCTATAAATATGTTATTGAGACAGTTTAGGCATAAAGCAGTCGGAAAATGTGAGTTTTTTCATAAAATAACAGAACAAATTTTTAAATTAAATTCAATGTTTTCAGTATTTTTAATCTGTTATAGAACACCATGAAATAGTAGCGGCCATGTTATTACGCCGGACGGCTGTGTAATCAAAAAATTTTCAATTGTCAGTCAACCGATTGGCGTATTATAGGCTTTGTACTTTTATTATTTTCGTAACCAACGTAATTTTTTCATTATTACACCTATTACAAAATATGCTTATAATGGTTTTTAAATTATAGGTATACAATTATCATATTTAAGAGCGCATTTGATACAAAACGAACTGACGTCATTTACGCTGACCAATATGGCGTCCAGTAAGCGAAAGAACATCGGTCACGGCCCATAAATGCTGTGACCTGACTATAAAACATCGCGAACATAACTAGTGTATGGATTAATCTGTTCCTCTAGTCACAAGCATCAATCCTAAATTGAAAATATATTATTTAAAAGCCGAGGAACATAGAACGATACACTTATGTATTTCGTCACTTTTGAGGTTATGATGTAATAAGTCTGCAGCCATGACTACAACCTCAGCTAAAACCATTGTTAAAAAAACTATGCAGTATTAAATACTATATAATTATTATAACTATATACTTAAGCCATTAGTTAAAACCACAAAAATGAATCAATAACCTTTCTAATATTTTCACTGTTATGTATCTAAGATAGGTGCAGCGCAATGTGCATGAATCAGGGTATGGTTATACAACAGCCTAGCTAGACTGTTTTTAGTAACTGTTTTAAATTATTATGAAAAATATATAGAAAATGATTCCTTGCCTTATCTTATACTTACCTACTGAAAATATAACCTAATATCTCAGTCGTAGACATCTCAAAGGTAGGTAAAATAAAGATAATAAAGGCGCATGTTCAATAAAACACTAACATGGTTTTAAGTATTAATTTATTGCTGTCCCTTACAACAACTGAAACTAATTATTCAGCAGGTGCAGAAATATTTGACTGGTATCAAGCCCATCCAAGGTATCACACAATCGTCATGACATGATCACAGCACAAAATCCAACTGCGCGTCGCCCTACCAAAGTTGCAACAATACTCTGCTATACCCTCTCTCTCATTTTCATAGTATTATTTAAAAACAAAAACATTAATAGTATTTCATAGTATTAATGTTTTTGTTTTTTTTTTTTATCAACATTGCCACATACTAGGGATTAATATCGTGCATGTAACACCAAGCCTGTTCAGAAGACTGGCCGCTATTTGAAAATGTTGCATCATAAGCGGCACAGTCTTATTAAAATAGTCTAGCCGTAATAAACTAAAATCTCTTTTAAAATATCTATTAACCGCCTCCACCACCCATCAACAAATTGTGATACATCTACTTCTATTTGCTCTGTGTGTGTGTAATCATCTTCAGTTATCTGAAAAAGAAGACATAAATATTACTATTATGAAACTTAGAAGGATACCTGCCTTTCTTTTTGCTATGTTGGGGTTGGTTTGTAGTACAACCTAGAGCGGATAAATATCAGTATGTTACATGGAGCAACTACCATCAGACCTCCACAGCCCAATCAATGGGATATACTGTTACATGGACAGATTGTATAAGCTTATTACTGGATACAATGATTATCAAAGATGGTAAATGTATGGAAAACGGGACCAACAGCTTAACATGCTTGCAAGGCACAGGGAGCTTCAATAAGTAATGAAGCTGTAACCCATCCACTGTCTGCGACAAACGCAGTTTTACCTTGCAGATCAATCAATGTACTCAGTATCCAAGTTAGGTCAGTGGGTCGTCTAAAACATCATTGAGCATAAAAAAACTCTACTAAATAAATAAATACATTTGATTAATATTGTAATACTGCCATAACATAGTAAACTATATCATAATGAGAAAAGTACGTACTTACGAGTATTGGGGCGATCCAATTGCTGATACACGATATGACTCTGGTGTATAAATTGCAATGAATGCACTGTAAATGTCGACGAGTTGCTCGATTATTCGGGTTCTTTGGGGTATTACGAGACGTTACTCGGCACTCTGAACCAATCCATATAGCGCAATTGGTGTCCTAGGATCAATAGCAGAGGGTCGTCAGGTGTAAGCGTTATCGGTGTCCAGGTATCAGTATCAGAGGGTCGCCAGGAATTGAAAGATCAGCGGGAGTCCGTAATAGTAGCCAAGTAACAAATAACACACTAAAACCACAAGAAATCGCCCAGTACACAACGACGCAAGAGCAACGATCGAAAAACTGCGCGTGCGCGGATTCGGAAGGAATGTCGCTCGGCTTTGACAGCTGAAAGCTCTCATGTCATACTACGTTCCGTTCTACGTATTAGTACAAATGTCAACCTATCATTTGCAACTCGTTTCGGAATACTTAATCCATATCCCTATCTAAAAATGATGTTACTGATCATTACACTACAAAAACAAGTAAAAAATCTACAATACAATCAAGTATTTAAAAATGTAAACGCATAATGGTAGTGTTGCTTTCGTCTTATGATGAAACGTGTACCACAGATAAAAACGGGACGGGTTTAGATGCGTTCAAAACCTATAAAAAGTAGTCAGGAAATGAGGTTTTTATTACAAAGCTAAATTCTTTTTCCGGCCCCAATAAAATAAGCTGGACCCCGTAATTTAATATACACATAAGTCACTATTTTTTGACGTGTCAATCATTGGTGGTCGTTTCATATTTAAGTCAGGTCAAAAAAAAAAGGCCGATGTTCTTTGAAAATTTAAAATTTAGATGCATTTTTATGGCACTTCGATCAATTGATCGATTAAAAAATTTTGTGTTTTTTTTTGTGGCATGTTAGCACTACAGAATTTCATTGAGACACTTTTCATAAATGGGTGTAATACCCTATTCTTCAAATAGCCTAGTGGTTGCAAGCGTGACTGCTGAGAGTTGTGAGTAAAGCGTTTTTAATAAGGATTTTTTCTGTAGACGCCCGGAGTCCGGATTCGTGCTTAGTATAAATAATTAGCTAGCACCATAACTGGACGTTAGAATAATAACGCACTAAACATCTGGTGGAAGGAGAGTGTGTGATAATTATATGAATTGTTATGTATGTACCTAAATTAATTAAAATTATCGTAGGTACCTACCTATTATGTTCCTATACATACATAGCACTTGTTAGTATATGATTGGGCGATTGTTGCTGATATTCAATTTTACATACCTACATAATATTATTGTAATTCAAAGTCATTTCCTAATTGCTTTGTTGTTTATGGTTATTTTCCTGTACGAGTCCTAAAATAACTTCATATTTTCCTTCTTTCGTTTTTTTTCAATTACAAAAGTAAACTTTAAGGTAGGTACTTTTGGTTTCGGAGCGTGAGAAACCTTACTTTATATATTACTTAAATGAGTAGGTACTCAGGATTTTTACTGAGGATAAAAATGAGAACACGTACTGCCGATTTGGAGGCGACTTTTATTCTAATTCAAAATACATACAGGGCTCATCCGGTGGACATAGACCGCTGAGCTTGCGAACGACAGAGTCTAGACATAATAGATATATGTACGTACTTAATCTAGAGCGGACGGGTGAGGTGTATCTATAACTCCTCCGACCCTAAGAGCGAAATTATCGGAAGGTTCGATTTGAGAGTCTTTCCGACAATTTTGCCAATACAATAAACATTTGGGCGATTTAAGCCAGGTTATATAAATCAAAAATGTAATAAAACTAAAAATTACTAATCCTAAAGTGACGTATCCTAAAATTTCACTGAAGTTAAAGTTCTTGTTTTCATTCAATACACTTTCTATCACTTCACTATGCTTTAACGAAAACGCCATATATTTAACTTCGTCCAAACTGATTCCTTTCATATTAACTACACTCGATTCGGAGGCAGTGGCATTCAAGTTTAGCTGCGATAACGTGACAATTGGAATCCTTTCCACAACTTCCAATTCCACAAAAATATGTCGACGAAGGTGAATCCCATAGATTTGGAGGACGCAAGGCTCATCAATTGTCACCAGGTAAGTGCCGAACACAAGTTGCTTACTGATCTCTTCACCGCATTGCTTCGTCAGTGTTGTTCTCAATCTAGTGTAGAGAAGCCAGCTAGCTGCGTTCACTTGCTGGACCCTGACCTTCTCAATTTCTATTTCTCGTTGTTTACAGGGACTATGGTCATATTCAAATTTCATCAACTGTTCCACACAGGTAAGTTCATAGTATAAGGCTTGATTATCCGCAGTACATAAAAACTGATCTCCAGCAGAGAGCGGTCGACATGGTTTTATTAGTGGTAAGTATTTCATTCCTTTCGCCAGAAGGTAAGGATATTTGGGAATAATGACTAGGGTTTTATTTTCAGATTCATGAAAGATTGGTAAGGAATATATCTTAAAATAATTATACGATGAGTTATCCGTAAGTGGAATTTCCATTATAAATGTAATCTGATTATTTTTAATAAATGATTTTACACAAATGGTCTCCTCTATTTTCAATAGATTTGTTTCTATTGGAGGATACATTAAGTTTCCTGAGTTAGAAATTAGTTGTAAATGATGCAATAATTCTGTAGAATTCACAATAGATTGATGTAGTATCGATAATTTACTTAACGCTAATGCTGTTTCAAGTTCACTTAGCCTAGCAAAGATAGTACGGAAACTACTCGTGAATACAGAAAATAATCCTGTAAGATAAGTTAAGAAAATCCAGTTGTTTTGTTTTGCAGATAAATCTTTCAGAAGCAGTTCAATCTTTGTTAGGCGATTATGAAAGTATGCAGTATTCTGATTTATTGTTTCAGTTACATTAATGAAACTCTGAAACATTTTGGAGACAATTGTTAATTTTTTTGAAGTAATTATTTGATTATGATTTAATTTGGAAATAAGTTCTTCGTATCTAACGGCGTCATCGTGATCTAGGTTATCTGTTATTAGTTTTATAATAGAACCCAATGGATTAATCAGTCCTCTTTTAGAACGTTTCTGCGGAACTAGTTGTCGGTATTTTTCTATAGTTAAATCGAGTATAAACTCTGTATGTATTTTCATACTTGTAAGTTCTTGAGAATATGATGCATTCCAATCGATAAGTTTACACATTTGTTGGAAGTTGCTGGATATGTAATTTAAATCATTATGAATCTGTTCTAAACTGATGAGCTTGACTATAGTCCAGTGATCAGTTTGAATGTGTGCTAGGCCTTCCTTTACTGGAAATATACCTGGGTTTCCTTCAAGATTTTGCAGATGAAAAGCTAGCGAGGGCATCACTACCAACAGGATGCCGCACCACCTGCGAAGGGCGTTTAACATTCTTAATAGGGGTTTTAGTAATTCTTTCACCAATTTGAATTGGTAAAATATTTCTTACAGCTTGACCTATTACTTTTGCTTTTACGTATCTGGGTTTGTCTTTACTTTTACGCTTGTTTACGTCTTTCGCAAAAATAATTTCGCCTGCATTAAATTCAATTTCAGCTTCACCACCTTTCCTTTCCCTATGTTTTACTTTTATTGCTACCATTTTCTCTGTTAAGTGTGTATACATGACTCTGATGCGTTTAGCATGATCCTTCACCAATTTCTGAAAATACTGTTTTTCTAACTGTATGCTATACGGGTTGTTAGTATCAGTATGCCCGAAAACAACTTCGAATGGAGTGAGTTCAGTAACGGAGTGAATGGAGTGATTATATGCCATAACTGAATATGTCATTACAGATGCCGCATCGGTACAACGGTTTTCATATTTCGCCAATCTGTATATTTCGATTATGGTGGAGTGAAATCGTTCTATCAGACCCATGGAATTGGGATTATTGGGTGTACCAATATGAAGTTCGACTTTATGTAAGCTTAGAAATTCTTTCATTAACTCGTTATTGAACTCGGACCCTGGGTCGGAACTTATTTTTTTTGGAACTCCGTAGTATGAAAAATACTTCATTAGAGCACGGACTACTTCTGGAGTAGATTTGTTCTGAATTTCGATGGCCTGACCTAGCTTACTAAAAGCGTCTATGAGGGTTAGATAAGTTTTACCTTCAATACTAAAAAGATCTATAAATATTTCCTGAAACGGAGCATTTTGTGTTTGTGATAGTTGTAAGATAGGTTTAATGGGTTTTCTATCATATTTCATTTTCTGGCATGCCTCGCAAGTATTTATAACTGCCGCTATTGTCTCCTGCATTCTATCCCAATAATAATTCCTACGAAGCCTAACTAATGTTTCTTTGATGCCGCGATGGCACGTATTTCCTTCATGATGCTTAATTATTATAGATTTTTGTTCTCCTTCATCTTCTACATAAACTACTCGTTCTGTACATTCATAAAAATTAATTAAATCCTTTCTAAAAAGCTGAATTATTATATTACCGAATAACTTACGATGTTCATTATCTTCAAAATAAATGAAATACTTAAACTTTGGTTTAATGTGTTGTTTCAAAAAATCTTTAATCAGTTCTGGATTGTCTTTTGGTAAGAAAACTTCTAATACTTTTTGTTTGTCACGCGAGAGATCCTTCACTTGCATTTCATTTTTGAACCATGAGAAAACTAAAATTTGATTCGGCTTAGTGTCTATAGCTTCATGTAAGATTGGTATTCCAGTACAGTCGTTTAAGGCTGAATGAATTGTATCTGTTTTACTAGACTCGACCTGAACAGGATATTCATTAATGCTTCCGTCAATGAAGTCTATAGAACTAGCAGTTGCTGTTCGACTTGTATCTGATATGGTTATAGTTGATGAATTGCTACGTTCTCTTTTATTATGAACTATGGCCCTTTCTGTAACTATACTATCTAAGTATTCCGTATCTCTTTTACCCACGTTAACTACCAGCGATTCATTATCATCGTCAGAGTCTAAAGCAAACATTTTTATTCTAGAAAAGGCGTCGGCATTGGTATTTTGTTTGCCATTTTTGTATATTAATTCAAAGTCATAGTCTTGCAAGCGGAGTCCCCAACGTGTAAGTTTACTACTTGGATCTTTCAGAGATCGAAGCCATACTAAAGGACGGTGGTCAGTGTATATGTAAAACTTTCGACCGTATAAATATGGTCTGAAATGTTTTACTGCCCAAATTATAGCGAGCAATTCCCGTTCGATTGTGCTGTAGCGTGATTCGGTATCGCTAAGAGTGCGACTAGCGTAAGCGATAGGTTTGTCACTGCCAATTTGTCCTTGTGACAAAACTGCACCCAAAGCTATGTTTGACGCATCAGTCGTAAGTATGAAAGGTTTGTCGTAGTCAGGGTATTGTAAAAGAGGGGCATGTGTCAAGAGTTCTTTGCATTTATTAAATGCGTCAATGTATTTCTGGTCTATTATAATTTTATTACGCTTCTTTAAACAAGATGTCAATGGTTGGGTAATTTTTGCGAAGTCCTTGATGAAACGTCGGTAGTATCCTACCAGTCCAAGAAAACTTTTAATCTCAGTCGTGGTTTTTGGAAGAGGATATTTCAGTACAGCCGTAATTTTGTCGTCATTGGGTTTTAGTCCTTCTTTGGTAATTGTGTGTCCAAGGTAAAGTACTTCTTTTTTTAGAAACTCTGATTTGTCTAATTGGATTTTCATGTTAGTGGCCCTAATTCTGTCAAAAACAGTCCGTAAATTCTGTATCATGTTATCAAGGCTATTTCCATAAATAATGATGTCATCTAAGTATACCATACAGTGTAGTCCTTGTAGTCCACGTAGAACGTTATCCATTGTCCTCTGGAATGTGGCTGGGGCCGTTTTAAGCCCAAACGGCATTCTGAGGAACTCAAAATGTCCATTTTGAGTGGAAAACGCTGTCTTCTGTCTGTCCCTCTCGTCTAATTCTATCTGATGGTAACCACTGGCTAAATCAAGCGTAGTGTAGTAAGTGCTCTTTCCTAATTTGTCAAAAAGGTCATGGATGTTCGGTAGGGGGTATTTGTCATCGATAGTAATTTCGTTAAGTCGTCTAAAGTCTATCACCATCCTGTATTTAACTTCTCCAGATGCGTCCATCTTCTTAGGCACCAGGTGAACAGGAGCGTTCCAAGGAGAATGAGACTCTTGTATTACATTGTCGTTTATCAATTGGTCAACTTGTCTGTTGATTTCGTTTTGAACAAACGGAGCCTGTCTATACGGTTTCACATATATAGGGTCTTCGTTTTTAGTCCTAATATGATGTTTTACCGAGTTAGTAAATGTCAAGGGGATTTGGTCACAGTAAAATATGTCTTTGAATTCCTTGCAAAGTCTATAAATTTTTTCACGTTCTTCTTCGTTGGTATGGTCAAGTCTGAGTTTAGTCAAATTGTCTTCAAGTAACTTGTCTATCTCTATGTCAGTATTATTTTTAGTAACATTTATTTTACATTCATTATTTTCATATTTAGTAACTGTAAAGGGTTGTATTATATTAAGTCGTTTTGGACTATCTGAAGTATTTTGGATTACTGAATACGCGTATCCATTTATGCAATTTATTATAGCGCTGGGCATACGCAGACCATTCTCGAATTCTTGAAAATCAAGAATAGCATCGCCTGAATATTGATTGATAGGTAACTTAACTCGTTGTTCTGTTCGCGGCGGTATATTAATTACATAATTTAAGTTGTTGTTAATTATTGGAATACAAGTTGTGCTAGTTGTTAATACTTGATTCTTTAAATCAATTACTGCGTCTAATTGTAACAAAAGGTCATTACCAATAAGTCCGTCATATTGTGCGTCCACATCATACAAATAAAATTTATGCCAAGCGTTGGTTACAAAAGTAGGTAACGGAGGAATTTCCACTACTTCATCGTGTCTACTAGAAGCGTGGGTGCTTACCACTTGAAAGTGTTCTTTCCTAATATATTCACTGAAAAAATCATAAGCCTTTTGAGGGCTGATAAATGATCTCATGCTACCAGTATCAATCATCATTTTCGCGTCTATTTCTTCTAAGTAAATGTAGGGAAGTTTTAAATTAGGATCGCAATTTAGTTTCAAGATTTCTTGTCTTCCATCGAGGCTTTTTCCTGAAAATTCACATTCTGACTGTCATTTGTTGCTTCTAATTTGTCATCAGGTATGTTACAATCGTTCGTGTCATTATTTACGTTATCATAGTAATAGTTAATGTCATTTAAGTAGTCATAGTCATTTGACGGATTATAATAGTTAAATTCATCCCAATAGGGTCCATATACATACTCGTAATCGTGCATAGTAAGTTCATTCAAATTAAAACCTTGTTGCTGCTTCGGTTGGGCTGTTCTCATAGATACGTCACTATCTTGATTTTGGGGTTTTAATACCTGGGGAAGATTCGAACCAGGCTGCGGTGGTTTGTAACCCAGTTGTTGCGGTAGTTTGTATCCTAACTGTAGGGGTGGTCTATAACCAAACGGTTGAGGTGGCCTATAGCCAAACTGTTGCGGTGGCCTATAACCGAATTGTAGAGGTGGCCTATAACCAAACTGTACAGGTGGCCTATATCCGCTCTGTTGAGCTGGCCTATAACCGAACTGTTGTGGTTGCAAACCCAATTGAGGCCGATACTCGAATACTGGCTTGAAGGGTTGACCTTGACCTAAAGTTTGAGGTATCTTGTTTTGCGTATTTTGGGGATTATTCAAATTAAATTTAGACTGAAAAGGTTTGTACCCCACTGGTTGGGTTAACGATGACTTTGAACTTGATCCCGAAATTTGATTATTACTATGAATACGGTTACGCATATTATATTGATCTAAGAAATTGACTTCTTCGAGTACGATGCTCAAGGCTGCTTCTAAGGTTGTAGGCGATTTAAGCCTAACGATACGCACCATATTTTCGGGAAGGTTGTACAAAAATACATTTAGAGCCGTATTGTTGTAGATAACCGACTTAGCACGTTTTAATTCCACGTCATCAATTGTATTCACCTTCGACATTAATAACGAGCGAACATTTTGGATTCTATTACAAAAATCTAAAAAGCTTTCACTTGAATTTATTTTTAAAGATTCTAATTCAATATTAATACAAGCTTCACTCCGGGGGTCTCCAAAATGTTGAATCAGCAAATCTTTGAACGCGGACCATGTAACAATATCTTCACGTTCCGATAAGAGCGCAGCTGCATCCTCTTTCAATCTACTTGTTAAAACATTAAAAACATAAAGATTTTGTTCTGTATTTCCCTTAAATCGATCAACCACGTACTGACATTTTCTCAAATAAAGGTTTAACTGTCTTTTATCACCATTATACAGTGGAATTAAATCAACAATTTCCTTTGGTATTGGTGCAACTGCAACTGTAGTGGGTGTCGTCATGATTATAGAGTAATGAACTGTACAGAGGTTGCAACTCGCTTTAAAATAATCCTATTAAAATTAAAATTCACACACACTTACAATATAACAAACACACAATTAATTAATCCGACACAAAATTAATTAATCAGAATACCCAATAATATGAAAAATAAACTTCGTAATACTTCTACTACAAAAATGTAAATTTAGAAAAAAAAAATAGTTTTACCTTAAGAGTTACTTTATCTTACAATTATTAATTGAATTTACAGTTAATACTGTTTATTTTATTCAATTCAATCAATCTAGATTTGAACTTTAAAGTTAATGCTGAAAGTATGAACTCTCTAACATTGACACTACTCTATGTTTTATGTTCTAAGAATTGAACAGAGATAAGACCACATAATTTCATACAGAGTTATCAGCTAAAGACTAAACAATAATCTGTCTGTTATAATGAGCAAGTTTTGATCTCGAAAATAACATTTAAAACTTATGAAAAATATAGGAGGATTAGGGAACATAGGATTGGCGAAAAGATTTACTCACCAACCGCCCGTGACTCCCATACTCGATGATTTCTGCACTCACGCGATTTAAAAGAATATTTATTTGGTTCGAAGGATTTTCTCTGCTTTCGTAGATTTTACGCTTAATGTTTTCTAGTCGAATTTGGACGTCCGGAAAAACGCGAAACTACGGATTTCTACGAGAAAATACTACCGGCTGCGCCACTTTTGGTTTCGGAGCGTGAGAAACCTTACTTTATATATTACTTAAATGAGTAGGTACTCAGGATTTTTACTGAGGATAAAAATGAGAACACGTACTGCCGATTTGGAGGCGACTTTTATTCTAATTCAAAATACATACAGGGCTCATCCGGTGGACATAGACCGCTGAGCTTGCGAACGACAGAGTCTAGACATAATAGATATATGTACGTACTTAATCTAGAGCGGACGGGTGAGGTGTATCTATAACTAGGTAGGTAAGTACCTACATCACAAAGTACGTAACGTCGTACCCTCAATATTTTGTGCCTACATGGTTAACGTTTTCGAAATTAGGACAATTATAAAAGTCGGGATGTGAGTGTGTCGCGCGTGTACGTAAAGGTCATATTTTCTCTATGTGTATGTCATAATACTTTTTGAACTAACTGGAAATGGTTACGTATTGTTTGATCATTTACAGAGTGATGTACTATTTTTGTACGTAGATAGATTGGTCCGATGTCTAGGTCATATCCAATAGCCGCCGCACTCGGTATATGGATTTTGTTGCAGTCAAATGGATTTGAAGGAAGATCATGATTGGCTATAGGCAGGGCCTGATCTTGCTATTTAGGCGCTCCGGGCATCGATCACTAATTTTATTAGTGATCGATGGCTCCGGGCAAAAATAATATTCGCCTTTCAAAGTTAAGTCAAAGTCAAAGCATTTATTTCAATTAAACCATTTACAGGCACTTTTGAATTGTCAAGGAGTCGGTCAGTTAGTCAGAGAGTTGAAACTAGTTGCTCGTTCCAAAACGTAGGGTAGGTCTCTATGGAGAAGAACGAGCAAGAAACTCCACGGACACTCTTTTAAATCAAGGTTTTACAAAGTCTGGTTACATGATTCTTGTTGTTTCTATATGTGAAAACTATGAAGGTAATCTAACAATACAAAAATATTAAATAATAATTTCATATAAGACATCAGCTTGCTATTATAATTCCAAAGATGGTATGAAATATAATGATATTGTATAAATTATTCACATTTATTATGTTAGTCGACTGGGGCGAAGGCTGATCTAGTTATTTAGCTGCTCCAGCCAAAAATAATACTTCGCCCTTTACAATAACACCTTATGAGTTATAAGCGTGGTATAAGTGTCCACTAGAGCTATTTTAATTATAATTAATAAATAATTATTCATTTCTAGGCTGGCTATAGACTATACCTACTATAGCCATTATAGACAATTAGCTACCATCGATTCCCAAAATCATCCGTCCGACCGTCATTCTATCGTCTAACAATACCTATAGGTATGTAACTTATTTTGGGTCTGTCTGTTTAGGACCAGCAGTCGCTGGAGACACGTAAGATGCCACTGCGCTGGAAGACCACCCCTAATGCTGGCCGCTCGGAGCCGAACATTCAGGTATGGTCGTGCTCATGATCAGGTCATCATCTTCATCAGCACCCGGAAGACGTCCACTGTTGGACAAAGGACTCCCCCAAGGGGGCAGGGGTTGCCATAATCCTCACGCTTGGCAGGCGTCTTTGGGATCGCAATGAGGTTGTTAAGTACACGGGAACCGCTCGTTACTGCCCTTCCGGAGTTTCCAGATGTTTTCATGATCAGGTACTTATGCAGGATCACTCACGCACATACTTACAAGTAAGCAAATACTTAAAGATTTCGTATAAAGTATATCAGTAAGCATACATCATTGTTATTAGTGATGATATTGCACACACGAAACAGAGCCATTGGGATGAGCTGGTAAAGTGTCAGAAACCAGGACTTGTTCTGCCCATAAGGGCACACACCCACGCAATTGGAGAGAAGGCACGCTAATAATTTTATTAATAAAATGACTGAATGACGTCAATCTCAATGTCATGTTACTTGTGGTCAGGTGGTGAACCTGTCGGACGAGGACCCTGAGCACCTGTTCGACCTGCTGCGTGAAGTTCTCGACATTGATATCGACGAGTCCGTCGAGAAGATCTCCGTCTTTAACAACGGACACCCTGTCAGCTTCATACATGACTTCGAATCTAATGTCACTGGTAAGGGCCCTTTTCTTGTTATGAGTATTTTCGCCCGCACGCGGATCTGGTCCGCATGAAAGCTGTCCGCATCCTATCATTCCATGCATGTTTTTCCTATCATGTGGAAAGCACGCGCGCGGAACGGCCTGCATGCGTGCTAAGTGCTAACCGGATGCGGGCGGCGTTCTTCTACCTTCAGTGTTGTTTTTACTGTGACGCGGGTCGCACGTGTTAGAATAAAAGGTAATAAAAGCAACATTACAAAGCAATTAATAGCTCTACATTAAATACACATAATTATATACTCAAAGAATATTATTATTTAAGAACAGAATAGTGAAATGAAAATACTTTGTTTAGGAAACATATATTTTATTGAAATATTTCAGACTCAAAATCATTTATTTCAATTTAACCATTTACAGGTACTTTTGAATTGTCAGGGTCAGTCAGAAAGTTGAATCTAGTTGCTCGTTCCAAAGGGTAGATTTCTATGGAGAAGAACGAGCAAGAAACTCCATGAACACTCTTTAAAAATCAGTAATATTTTACAAATTTAGGTTCAAACTCAAACTCAAAACTCAAAATCATTTATTTCAATTAAACCATTTACAGGTACTTTTGAATTGTCAGAGTCAGTCAGTCACAAAGTTGAAGCTAGTTGGTCGTTCCAAACAGTAGGTTTCTATGGAGAAGAACGAGCAAGAAACTCCATGAACACTCTTTTAAAATCAGTTAAATTTTACAAATTTAGGTTACATCATTCATGTTGAATCTAAGGGTACAATGTGAGAACAATGTAACACGTCTTGCATGTTAAAAGAGGTCTAGAGAAAAATATAGTTATAATAACAATTCAAACCAAAATTTAAAATAACCGAGGCAGCTAAGAGATGACCAGTCCCAACCGACGGCGTCCGTTCACGAACATGACGCATGGATCGGCACCATTTAGCTCAACCATTTTGAAGGGAACCGAATGATCCAACACATGCGCCACCGGCAGCGAGACATTCAAGTGAGCATGACTCTCCCAACCGCCAGGGCATATTCAAGTCAATGAGAGGTATATATACCTCGTAAATGGTAGCTTTAAAGAACATAGTGCTCACATGTATGTGCTACGAAAAATTATATAATACTAACACATTGAGTTTATACAATGCAAAGATAATATAGATCTACATCTTCAGCAGCTCCAAAAATTGTTACAAATTTTAATGCTAATCAATTAATCTATGAACCCTTATGGCTGTGGAGCTAGACCAGCATCCAGCCAAGCATTTTTATCAGTGATGTAATCACTCAACTTATAATATGCTCGGTTGCATAGTGTGCGTTTAATACAAGACTTAAATTTTGTCTCATTTAGTTGAACAATGTGGGGAGGAATTTTATTGTAACACTTTAAACAGTACCCCATGAAAGACGAATCTACTTTAGCCAGTCTGAAACCTGGTTGAACTAGTTGGTCCCTATTTCTAGTATTATAATTATGTCTGTCACCTCTTTTATCAAAAAGATGCAGATTTTTTCTAGCGTACATGATGTTTTCATAGATGTATTGACAAGGCACCATTCATGCATTACATCATTCATGTCATAACAACTAGGTACATATAATTTAATATTGAAATTATACATACACATAGCCTTTCATAGTTATCATCATAATTATACTTATCTATTATTTTCTTCGGGAGCTCCGTACCGATCAACGTTTCGATCAAAAAGTGATCCAATGAAGTCGGAACACTCGCTTTTATAAGCTGCGACAAACAAGTATGACTCATGTTTTTATAAACGATGACAAGCAAACATGATTCATACTTATTTGCTATCCAAAGTTTAAACACATTTTATTCTTTTTAAAATGATGTTATTTACTATACTTCTACTGCATTTAATCAGAAATTAATTATTACTTTATATTACAACACGAATTACGTTGTTATGTATTAATTACATCGGTATAAATCTAACACACGCATGGTCATTGTACGCACGAGTTTAAGTCACTGGCGACGCACGAAACTGCAGCGGAAAACGAAATCTTCTCCTGCGTGTGGTCAGGAGCGTGCTTACCCGCATTCGGAGGGAAAATACGCATGACAGGAAAAGGGCCCTAAGTGTAGTTTTTACATTGAGACCCACGTCGGGGTAAAGCTTAAAGCTAGCCCGGGACGGGGACGGTCCGTGGCCGTGCTAAGACCGTGCATCCGGGTCTCGTCAGGGCTGTGTCAGGGACTTTTTGTTCACACACGTCAGGGATGTAGGTACCGCACCGTGGACAGGCCGCGACCTTCCAGCTTTACCCCTCAGTCACCATTTTGTTATATCTGTCTTATATATAAAAATCTTCTGTGCGTGTGTATGAAAGTGAATTCCTCCTAAGCGGCTGGACCGATTTTGATGAAATTTTTTGTGTGTGTTGCAGTGGATTTGAGAATGGTTTAGATTCACAATTGGACCCGGTAGGTGACGCTGCAGTCGAGTTATAGGACTTCTTAGATGTATGTCACCCTGGTACTAGGAGTGCATACTTAGTAGTACTTATCTATGTCACACTGGTACCTCTCCACTGCGAAGAGCCAGTTTCTTTCTTTCTTTCTTAGGGTTGGCTGGACCTGGATTTTTGTACCGATTTCCAGGGCAGGACAACGTCTGCCGGGCCCGCTAGTCTATATAAAAGAAAGTCGTGTTCGTGTTACACTATTTATAACTGAAGAACGGCGGGACCGATTTGGATGAAATTGGTGGGGAGGTAGCTTAGAACCAGGAAACGGACATAGGATACTTTTTTTTGTAGGTGTAGGGTAGGTAAATAGGCAGGTAAGTAGGTAGATAGGGACAGGACAACGTCTGTCGGGTCAGCTAGTATATATATATAACATACTAGCTGACCCGACAGACGTTGTCCTGTCCCGATCTACCTACTTACCTGCCTATTTACCTACACCTACCCTACACCTACCCTACACTTACCCTACACCTACCCTACACCTACCCTACACCTACCCTACACCTACCCTACACCTACCCTACACCTACCCTACACCTACCCTACACCTACCCTACACCTACCCTACACCTACCCTACACCTACCCTACACCTACCCTACACCTACCCTACACCTACCCTACACCTACCCTACACCTACCCTACACCTACCCTACACCTACCCTACACCTACCCTACACCTACCCTACACCTACCCTACCCTAACCCTTAACATTTGGATGGGGGATGAAAAGGGGGGGAAAAAGGGGGATGAAAAATAGATGTTGGCCGATTCTCAGACCTACCCAATATGCACAAAAAATTTCATCAGAATCTGTCTAGCCGTTTCGGAGGAGTACGGGAACGAAAACTGTGACACTAGAATTTTATATATTAGATTAGGCCTTAATCCGGCCCTGTAGCAAAATCCGTTCTTAGCGGACGTCTACTAACTATGTACTACCTCTCTGCCAAATTTCATATTAATATGTCAAGCGGTTTTCGATATTTCGTGATGAGTGACTGAATGACCTTTCGCTTTTATATATATAGATTTTATATTTGCATACAGTATAATATTATTATACTGTATGCAAATATACTTTTATTTTATTACACATACGTACACAACAAATGTTGAAACTCCAAACCCAAATATGTTTGAAAAGAAGAAAACACATTAAGGAACCTTAGCTATATATTTATAAAACCTCTCTGTAAACTATATTTGTAGTTTTGCTGTTAGTCAAAATGTACAGAAAGTCAGGACTGGTGACGCGAGACTCCGCGAGAGCAAGCGACGTATAGTTGGCCGTAGGCAAAGCAGCTGGTCCTGAGATCGACAACCGCAGCCTTCAGTGTGACAAACACCGACCGACCTGAGACTTGTTTATAGTCACGCCAAAGCACACGCTCACAGGGAATTGCGCACGCTTGAATTGGAAGGGGTAATTGTGGGGAATCAGTGGTATACGTGGTTAAACACTCTCACCAACGCCACAACCTGTTACAATTCCAGCTTCAATGATATTTCTCTGCAGACAGACGACTTCGAGGCGATTTTTGTTACACAAAATAATAGGTACACCGACCTTCAACTGGATGATGTGCGCTAGAAGTCCACTTGCCGTAAGCGAATTCTATTCCAAATTCTACGGCGTAACGTGTGGCGTCATCTTGCTCGACTACAGTGTTCATTGAGATGTATACTACTTCTCTCCCTTCAATTTGAAAGAAACAAAATGCTTTTATTGATCGCTGCAGCTTGATCAATTTTGGGTGTTATAATAGCCTGTTCACACACCCAAAATCTGTTGATGCGGTATTTGACTGATGTCGCTGTACAACACATGAATCAGTTGTTCTATTGTAGATACTACAATACCAAGAGTCTCTGTTAGATCCACCTGCCCTCTTTCCTCTGGTAGAGAGCTTTCACCAACTTTTAAATGAACATCGGAGAATTCTTGAACACGTGAATTGCCTCCAAGCTGAGCACGCATATTGATGGTCAAGCGGGATTTATAAACTCGTGACCGTTGATCGTTTCAACGATGCATTTACCTCGTCAGCCCTAGTTCCTCGCGTCACCACAGGCAGCGTCTGCCGGAAATCGCCACTAAACAGAACTGTGACCCTACCCATAATGTCTTGGTTCGAACACGCTGACGTGGTTATTTACGATAGTACTCATTGCACCTGGATCGTAATTGGTTTCGGCAGTGTATTCCACGATTTTAATGTGCCAATGATTGCGGAGCCGGTAACCCAAACTTGACCACAGGAATGACGCCGATGTAAACGACGATGTTTTGAAGAGAAGTAAGAATTGTTAAGAATCTTAAGAATACGTTTCTCATTGTATTCAATGCCACCTTTAGTAAATGTTCTCAAAACTCGCAAGAAGTCTTCGGACAGATGATGCCGATATTTCTCCTACAAAAGTACTGGGTTCCAATTCCACAAAACAAACAAATGTCTCTGACGATTGGGAATTTTCGAAAATTTTTGAAAGTGTTTCTCTTCGCCACACTATTTTTATAATCGTTTAATTTAATGTATTAACAATTATATGTAATTCTTCTGCAGTATCATGTAATAATCACAGAGTAAATACGTGCGTTATTATTCTAAGATAATAATATTGTAATAATATTTATTTTGAGTTGAGTTTTCAAACATGACATGTGTCAAAATAAAATGTAATTAAATCAAAAGCACTAAGGAGTATTGATATCAACTTTGATGAAAATCACCAACAAAATAATTTTCTACCCCTTTTGAACCCTGTTAAGCGATGAGTTTCAATAAAATATGAATCACGTCCTCCATCAATTCTGTTAAAGAATTTTTATGCAAAATTTGAAGTAGATTGGACCAAGGAATCACGTTGTTCCATTCAAACTTTGCCCCCCGTCTTTCACCCCTTTAGGGGTAGAATTTCGGAAAATCCTTTCTTAGTGGATGCCTACGTCAAACAAAGAACACACCCTCCAAGATTCAGGTCTCTACGATCAGCGGTTTAGGCTGTGCGTTGATACATCAGTCAGTCACCTTTGCCTTTTATATTTATAATATATAGATATGCGTATCGTTTCTATTAAAAACTCGTCATTCATTATTTTTTTTAAATATGCACAACGTGCTTGGAAAATATCGTCAGGGCGCGGACCGACGCCGTGACGTACCCGTGCACGTTTCGGCGTCGTCGTCCCGGGCACTCAAGCTTCGTCCCCGTCCCGGGTACGGCTCTGATAGGGCTTCAGAATTTAGTTTCTTCCATTCCAAACTCGCTCCACAGGCATAGTGGACTCCGAGCGTTGCTTCACAATGGACATGGACCCCGAGCTGGTGCTGCAGCCGGAGCTGTTCCTGCTGGGGCTGCAGCACGGCGACGAGTTCGACGTGACGCGCGTGCGCAGTCAGCTGCGGGCGCTGCTGCCGCCGCTCAGCTCGGCCGCGGTGCAGGTGGTCTCAGCGCTCAACAAGTGCGCAGACAAGCCCACGTACAAGCTGCAGAAGGAAACTGGGGTTGTCAGTAAGTAAACCGGTTTATTCCGAACCTGACCCAAAAATCCTAACTCGGATGCGGGTTAGGTGAAAAAAAACATTATACCCTGTCTACTGGCTTAATCGTTTTTTGACAGCTGCAACTAGTGAACAGTATTCATGTTTTTTGTAAAAACTGATACGCATACCTGTATTATAGTGTCTGTAAGAGGTCATAAATAAGATAATCCAACAAGATTAGGCAGTTTATATATTTATTTTATAACACATTTTAAAGTTAACTTAAGGTAATCGGGAATAATGACATTTTAAGGCAGCTGTCAAAAAACCAATAACCCAATGGACAGGGTATAAATTCATTAATTTATTTATTTGGAACAACTAACAACTACAATACATGATGATGGTATATAAAAAGAAGAACTTAAAACTAATAATTATGCAATCCACTACGTTATTCACAGAATAATAGTTGGTTTTACAATTGTACGCTAGAATATAAAGAAAAAGTAAATACCTATATATTTTACAGTAAAAAGTTAAAGTTCTTTAAAAAATATAATTTTTTACATGTCTAAGTAACAATAAAAGAACAAGGAACAATAAAAGTATTTACAAAATTCAGCTTTACTTAATTACTTATTAAATGAAAAAAGGAGAGAACATTCTACTAACAGGAGTGTTATTTAATTATCTTGATCGCAGTTATTTCTACATTGCGGTGCTGTGACTACAGTTAAATAAATAAATAATAATAGTTGTGTACAACTACATAAATACACAAATATTATTCACACTCACGTTGGTGGACTGTTCACTCCTTTTTTCATTTAATGTTTTTTTTTTCTTCTAACCGGGTTAGGATTTTCGGGTCAGGTTCGGAATAAACCAGTAAACCTACATTGTTACCCCTCGTTTACACCAAGAGACAAGTATAACACATGTTTTATACACAATTTGTATAAAACATGCCCAATACTTGTCTTGACACAACTTGTCTTAAACTTGTAGAATACATGTATTATACATGTTTTGTTTTATCTTTTGTTGACCGGATTAAAAATAAGTATTTGCACAACAAGTATAATACAAGATTTGTAGTAACAAGTTTTATAGGTACTTGTATTTGAGTGTGAACGATATTACAGACATTGCATAAAACTTGTAGAATAAATGAATTATACCTTGGTGAACGAGAGGTTAGATTGAAAAGCGCTCAACGCGCGTTGAACGCGCCTTAAATTTTTGTATAGTGTCACATGGTGCGCCCTTGTCAGGCGTTGAACGCGCGTTGTCGCGGCCGCCGTGGTTCAGTTTCTACAGAGTTAAAGTTGTACATTTGTCGAAGATGGACGTACCTAGAAACGGTGATTTTATACCGACAGCTAAAAGTTGTTATCCGAATAAACGCTACTCGTCATGTCCCATATATCATATAAATAATTCGGTACTTAAAGTTTCCTTTTCCATTTTGGACGATTTCTGAATGAACTGAGCGACCCTAAAATACGTATCTGCGTCAACGCGCGCGCTCATCTGAACTACAGTATAATAAATGTGAACAGTATGGGAACTAGGCCTATTTGTTTTTTTTTTTTTTTTTTTTTTTCTTTCTTTGTTTATAGGGGCTTTTACGCGTAGCGCATGTCAGTCCCATCGTATCCTAAACAATTGTACTTTCACAAAACGTGAGCCATGAATTTAAACAAACTTTTCGCATCGTCGCCGTTAGGTTGAGATAGAATTGTATGGAACATGCCTATATCAGTTCTGTTGAAATTCAGTGACCTTATTAAATGATCTCTATAAGACGCATATTGGACACATTCCATCAATAAGTGTTGTAGGTCGTCGACAACTCCACATTCCTCACAATTGGGTGAATCGATTTTCTTCATCATGAAGGCAAATTTTTTGCATGGAATGTGTCCAGATCTGAGTCTAAGGGCAGAAACAATCAGTTTTCTACTAATATCACTATTCATGAACCAGGGCACGCGAAGAGGCTCACACTGTATGGTTTTGTACCATAAACCCTTCTCTAATGACCGTTTATTAAAATATTCTTTCCAATAGTCATAGCATATATTTTTATATTTTGGTAAAAAGTCTGAATAATCTAGTATATTATTTATTTCTTTTCCATTCCTAGCCGCTAAATTCGCCAACGTGTCAGCCTCTTCGTTGCCCCGCAACCCAATATGCGATGGAACCCACTGCAATCTCAGTAGGATACCTTTTAAAGTGATTTCATCAATTTTAAATAAAATAACATAAGCTATCGATGCACCTCTACGGCCAGAGGCGCATCGAACTATATGTTGTAATGAGCTTTTACTATCTGTACAAATGACTACATTTTTATATCTACAATGATTAATTACATAAGTCAAAGCCTCTGAGACCGCAATGAGCTCCAACGTCATAATGGATGTAGGTTCACTTATTCTAAAACAATTATCCTCAATTATATCTATATTAGGTATATAATATGCAGAGCCCTGACCTTCTACACTCTTCGACCCATCTGTAAATATATAAAAAAAAATATTAAAAAAAACAAAAAACCCGACTGCGTGAAAATTGTTAAACTCAAAAGATAGAAATAAGTGAAAATTTAAATATTTTTTTGGTTTTGAATCATCGTGGTTGACAGTGTTCACAAAGGCAGTCGGAGGCATCAAAAATGTACAATATGTTTCAAATCCGTTGAAAGTGTCTTAACTTTAACTTAATGCCTCCGACTGCCTTTGTGAACACTGTCAACCACGATGATTCAAAACCAAAAAAATATTTAAATTTTCACTTATTTCTATCTTTTGAGTTTAACAATTTTCACGCAGTCGGGTTTTTTGTTTTTTTAAATAATTTTTTTATTTTAATCTTTTTAGTTTTCGCAGTGAATCAATTTAGTATTTAGAAAACTTTACGTCGAGTCTCTTTACGTTGAGCCGAGAACCTTGCCTCACTTCTATTATCCCTACGTCGCGTCGAGTCTACTATTTCTGTCCCGTTTTTACTCCCTTAACGTCGAGTTTCTGTACCCCGCTTTTCCGTGGCGTAGCTATCGGAGGCCTAGGCGGTGCAGTGCACCAGGTCCCAAAGCTTAGCGGGCCCCTCGGCCCCAAACCTTGGACTAACCTAAACCTTAAACTGACTGAACATTTATTTATATTTTTTCTCTTCCATGTTGTTATGTATTGTCCTACTAGTGTTGTTGGTGGGTGGTGCACAGATATTGGTGTAGCACCAAAAGGTTTAATTATAACTTAGTCGCATTTTTACTTCCAATGCTTCCTTTAATTCTTCCGCTGATGCAAGTTTTAGTTCAATAACCGACACTCTTGGTGACTTTGTGCGTCGGAGCTTCAGTCCATAGAAATACCATTTGTTTAATGTCTGCCATAACAATGCCCAATGTGTGCCAAGTTACTACAGTGATCTGTAAGACACCTTTTCTAATGCCAACGTTCACGCCGTTCTGATTTTTAAGAGTTGGTACAAACCTCAATCTTCTTTCTACCATCTACCCCACTTTCCGGTTTCGTTTTTATCCGTAACGCTAGAATTGGAAAGAAGGAGGTTATGTTGCTATTTAATTATCGTCGTAGATTTTCCTTTAAAAAATGTTGCCTCTTCTTCTTCACTTTACGGTGCCTCCCCGGAGTTGGTACCTATTTCCAATACTAGAGACGGACAGGTCGTTACGACTAAGTCGAGCCACGTCTCATACCCTAAGATATTAAAACGAGTAGGTTGCAGAGGAAGAACATAAGAGACTAACATACTCGATGATATGTAAGAGTTTACGGGAACGAGAGGTATGGTTTTTCATATTCTTTGATAAGATGATATTATCTTTGAATGATATTATCCATATCAAAGGTGTTAAAACCCTACTTGGTGTTGCCTATTGTATACTTATACTTGTTTTAATATCTCAGGGTATGACACGTGGCTGAACTCATAGATGAATATACGCTGAACTTAGGCACAGTAAAGATATCTAACAGTATTGTCACTCGTTTAAGGTCACGCGCTTAAGTACCTACGGCTCGCTTTCGTTCGAACGTCCAAAATCCAGTCGGGTTGCCACGCGCTCGCTCAAGTGTACGTATACTACAGAGATTTTTTTTCCGATACAGTTTAATTAATAGTTCCGTACGATACTGCGACCGCAGCTTTAATAATGGGTAGTCGTGCAAATTGCAGCGTAGGCTGTCGAAACAAAACAACCAACAAAAGTTTATCCTTTTTTACATTACCTAAGGAGGAGGAAAGGTAATTATTTTGTATTTATTTTTTCTTTGTTGATTCTTTTTTTTTATAATAGAGTTCTTTGTGTAATGTTAAGCAGAAAGTTTTATAATAGAACGTAATTATAAGTAGGTACCTATTGATTTGGTTAGATATTTTACTTATACTTATTATTATTTTTTAAATATACACACAATAACCAGCCAACTGTAAAAAACAAAAATATGAAAACTGTTTTTATTCACCTATTCTTTTGTGTAATCATTTCATAACATAGACAGCCCTAGCGTTGCGTAATTTGACGCAGGTGATCGCCCGACCCCACGTCAGACAACGTAGTAGATACTCTCGAGCGTGTGCGTAAGGTACATTTTAGCGCGCACGAACGGCTGTAACATTTTTGTAGGCAGTTATAGCGTTAGGTATCTATCTTTTTCTATGGAGTGAACTATCTGTTCCAAAGGAACTATTAGTTAATCTGTGACTTAGGTCCAACACCCTGACCCTCTCTTGAGTCCACTCATGATCAGTAATTCAGTATTCTGCACCTGACTTTTCCCACCATGACCTCATTTTCCGCTCGTATGTCCTAAATGGCGTCAGGAGTTTACATGGCGAAGAGCCGCAAGGATCGGGAGTTAAAAAAGGAGCATTGTGAAGATAATACTTCTGAGCCTCTCGGAACCTCTTCAAAGCTGCAAGAAATCGCTAAACCGCCATATTCTCGAAAACATTTCATCTTTTTCTCCTACTGATATCATCATAGTAAGTAAATAATAGTGTAGAGAAACGTTAAAAAACAAATAATAAAACAATATTTTAATGATACTGGCTTTTAATTTATATCCTGACTGTACTTATTATATAAACTCGACGTAACGGAATTAGATAGCGTAAAATAACAATATTTTGCAAGAGCAATAGACTCTCAGACTCGACGTAAAGGAACTCAACTTAAAGGGAACCAAACTTAATTTATTTGTTGTTTTTTAGCATTTCTCATTCCGAATTTCATTTAAACAAATGGTTGTATATATATTTGTAAGCTATTTATAAAACCCTTTGTTTTAATACCCCACTCGATAGGTTTTGAGGAAAAATATTTTTATTGAAAACACTAATAATGTCGCCAAAATTCGGCCAGTTTAATTTTTATAATTTTGATGTACCCAGTGTCACTCACACAATGAAGACCATTGAAACGACACCTTTCAAGCTAAATGCTCTCAGACTCAACGTAGGAACTCAAAGGGAACGAACCTTAATTTATTTGTTGTTTTTTAGCATTTCTCATTCCAAATTACATTTAAACATTTAAGTGGTTTATATATTTGTAAGCTATTTATAAAACCCTTTATTTTGATACCCCACTCGATAGGTTTTGAGAAAAAATTTTTTTTTTGAAAACACTAATATGTCGCCAAAAATCGGTCAATGTAATTTTTCTAATTTTGATGTACCCAGTGTCACTCACACAATTAAGACGAATGAATCGACACATCTCAGGTCAAAATCCATTGAGCCGTTTGGGCTACAGAGCGTGCCAAAGAAATTTACACACATACATACATACATACATACACCCGAAAAACATAACCCTCCTTCTGGCGCAGTCGGGTAAAAACCAGCCACTATACTTTGTATATAATTCTATAATAACTTCATATTTTAATATATTAATATCGTAGGAACGTTTAGATTTTTTTATTGATTCTAAATTTACTATAATTATTTCATTTACATTAATATTACTTATCCATGTTCGTAAAGTATACATTAATAGTGGACAAGAAGAGGCTACTTGCAACTCTTTAACCTCATTCATAACTGATACTAATAAAGGTATGTTTTTGTTTTTCCAATAAAAATGTTGTCGAAGAGGGTAGAGATTATCTAATAACTGACAAGTTAAATTATTTTCTAAAGCCCTTGACTTTAGGCAAAATTTATAAGCTAGATATTTCCTACGTAAGTACAACGGAACTACACAAAGCTCACTTTCCATAACGTGAATCGGTGATGTTTTGATAAAACCTCCTACTATCCTCATAGCTTGGTTTTGGATTTTATTTAATTTATCTAGATGGCATTTTGCGCTCGCATCATATAAATAGCAGCTATAGTCTAAGCGACTTCTGATTAGAGCCATATATATACGTCTTAGGTGTCTGGGATGTAAACCCCAGGAGGCACCTGCCAACACCTTAAGCAAATTAAGACTTCTTTGCACCTTTTCAACAGTCATGTTAATATGTTTACTCCAGCGTAGCGATCTGTCCAACCACACACCCAAATATTTGTAGTTGTCTACTATCTCTAAAGTGTCGTTATTTAGTTTAAGTTCAATTTGCAACCTCCTAAAACCTCTACTAAAAATACAAACCTTCGATTTATCGGTTGACAACTGTAATCCCATTTCATCCAGAATGAGACAAAATGCATTTAACGCTGTTTGAAATTCTACTTGACTTTCTCTTAAGTTTCTGGAAGGGGAATATAATACAAAATCATCTGCATATTGACACATCGTTACATTTCTAATTCTCTCAAAACATTTAATTGTAATTACGTTAAATAGGACAGGCGAAATCGGGTCGCCTTGTGCCAAACCACGATTTGTATGTCTTACAAAGTACTTATTCTGATCGGTTTCATCTTTCATAATAAGGTGCCGTTCACTCAAAAAGTTCCACAGGTACTGGCAGAATTTTTTCCCAACACCTATTTCGTCTAAGGTATTTATCAACACATCTATTATCACGTTATTGTAGGCATTAGTTATATCCAAAAAACAGGCTATAGTCGAAATTTTACGCGAAAAACCTAAGTAGATTTGGCTGACCAATTTGACTAGGCGGTCCTGACATGACTGTCCTCTCCTGAATCCAGAAGTGAACGGGGACAACAATTTATTTTTCTCTATGTACCACTCTAGCCTTTTTGTCAGCATGAAAGATTTTGCAAATACAAGAGATTAAGGAGATTGGTCGGAGTTTGATACCACCGTTAGGTGCAGGTTTTGGTATTGGTGTCACTAATATGTCACGCCATTGTTTCGGAATACTACCGGTACTAAAAATGTGGTTGTATAGATCTAATAAGTATACTTTGCCTGCCGGGGGTAGATGGTATTTGAGAGAATATGTAATCCCGTCGTTACCGGGTGCTGTATCCTTTCGTTAAAAGCAGTTACACATTTCTTGTAAAGTAAAGTTTGCCTCGAGTAATGTATTATTAGCCCCCCCCGCGGGCCTAAACACGTAAAGTTAATGTGCTCGCAATTAAAAAAAAAAATACCAGCAAAATAGTTACTAACTAAGTTTAAATTATATACTGTTGTGAAGCTCTGTGAACGGACTATCTGGTTCGCACATCCGTTGTGAATTTAACGAAGTGACTAACGAGTAAACATAGTTTTCTAATCTACGACTTGCAAAAAACCATAATTGTCATTGCGAGGCGTATGAATCATCGTGCCAACGAACTTAGTGAGCGACGCATCGAGGTCAACGACCGTCCTCCACACGCACACATTGCTGCCTGTCGCTGCAAGGACAAACGCAAGCGGCGCCCGCTCGTATTCATCGTTCGGCGGTTGTTCGAGTGTTCGAGTCCCGAAGACTTCCGAAGGCGACATCACACTGGTTAGCAAGTTACTCGTGCGTGTGCACCTAAACCAGATAAGCGATTGCCGTGTGAGTAAAGCGTCTTGTTTACACTAATATATTAAACTGAGCACACCGCTCGCCCTGTCCGTTAACAGCCAACATAAAAATAAATAAAAATTGCATATAGAACATTAAAATGTTACGCTCACCTGCGAAAACTCCAGCCTCACCTTTGTATGGCTCGGAACCGAACCTAGCATCGAGCACTAATAATGATAGCAATGAAATTGAAAATATAACCCAGAGAAAAAGAAAACGAGGCGACGATGCGGAGTTACAACGTCTCGAAGCTATGATGATAGATATGAAGTCTATGTTATCTGATTTTGTATCAAAGCAAGCCCAGCAAAATACTAAAATTGATTCCCTACATTCGGCTCTCGAGGACATTAGGGCTCAAAACAGCTTGATTAGCAGTCAAAACGCAGAAATATGTACCCAGAATGACAAAATTCAAGACTCGATACAATTTCTTTCCAATAAATATGATGATGCCATATCGGACATAAACCAACTACAGGTCGAATGTCGCAACAACCAAAATGTTATAAAAATGCTTGAGCTCAAAGTGGACTATCTGGAAAGAAACATGAAAGCATCAACAATAGAAATAAGTAATGTCCCAGCTACAAATACTGAGACTAGGGAATCCCTGACCGGACTAATCCAAAAACTTGGTACAATCATCAACCAACCTGTTCCATCATCAGAAGTCAAAAATATCTTTCGTCTGAGAGCCAAAAAAGAGACGGCGGGTACTGTCATTGTGGAATTTACGTCTCCAACAATAAAAGAACAATTCATCCGTTCTAGCAAAAAATACAATAAACAAAATGTTGAAAACCGTCTCTGCACAACCCACTTGCTAGCTGATGTACCTAAAAAGCCATTATATATATCAGAAGCTCTAACTTCTACAGCAAAACGCCTCCATTACCTGACAAGGGAGTTCATAAAAAGCAGTGTGTTCGAGCAGTGCTGGGTTGCCAACGGCAAAATATACGTTCGCGAAAAAGAAGGAATGCCCAGCAAACTAATAAAATCCGAAGAAGACCTGGCTAGACTTCGCAATCAGAAGTGACTAAGATATTTTTTACCACAACGAACTACATTATTTAAAAATATGAAGTCCTACCAATTAATATACAATGTAAAACCATGTAAAACTAATCCTAACTTACTTTTAATCAAATATGTACAAAATAACTCTATACTAATATATACTACACATTCAAAAATATACTCTATTACATTCAAACACCAACACTTGTTAATTATACACACAATATTACATAAAACGTTACACTTATCATTTATTAAACATTACCTGTTAATTATAAACACATTATTACATAATAAACTATCCTTATCATGTAATAAACACCACCTGTTAATTATATACACGTTTTTAAATTATGCACTACCCTTATCATTTTTTATTAGTTACGCATATGCACATTTAACTGGAACCCATCCGTTTTGTTACTCAACCAAATACACAAGTACATACGTATACATTACGGGATTTTCAGCATGTCAAAGCCCAACTTTATTATTTCCCTGCATTTTATTTCTCTTCTACAGCAATGATATTAATAAGAATCCCCGGCAGACTATTTCTACCCTCTTCAAACACAGTATTAAACAAAAAATGCACATATTAATTAAAAATAAACAAAATTCGATAACACTCAAAACAACGTAAACAATATAGACTCTGTCTCCGTGTCGGACTCATCTACCTGTGACTTGGACAATTGCATCCCGCCCAACCTTAATCCTAATCACTCGCTTAAAATTCTGAACCAAAACATTAGGAGCATAACAAAAAATATAACAGGACTTCATACTATACTCGCTAGAACAAAGATCGAGTGGGACATAATAACGCTGACTGAATGTTGGCTTCCTAATACACACCACATTCCAGATCTGCAAGACTACAACTGCTTTAAAACCTCTAACAACTTCACACAAAACGAGGGTGTAGTCGTCTTTGTTCATAAAAAAATTACAGCTTCAGTGGAAGAGCCTTCAATCGTGGAAGCCAATAGTCTATTAATAAAAATCGACTCCTACACCATTCTCATAGCAATATATCGTCCTCCGGGGTATAAAGATATTAATAAATTTCTTAATTCACTCGATTTGCTCTTGACGAATATCAAACACTACAAAAATATAATTATCACCGGTGACTTAAATATAAACATTAGCGATCAATGTCTTGACTCGGCCTCACGTAGTTATCTAAACCTGCTAGCTTCGCACGGACTACTGCCTGCCCATACACTGCCTACGCGTCTCCAAGCTTGCCTTGACCATATAATTTTAAAATCCACTCTCCCAGCTTTCACTTTTGTGGCTCACTCGGCTCTAACCGATCATGAAGCTGTACTGTTTTTCCTAGCGAAGACACTTCCTAAAACTGTTATAAAGAAAACAGCTACCCGCACTGACCATGATCGACTTGACTCAGAGTTAAAACAACTAAATTTTGATCAAGTTTATTGCACGCAAAATGCTCATGAAGCAGCTGAGCGTTTGGTCAAGTTAATTACACAGGCTATTGAGTCAAGTTCCAAAACCGTCAAAATACCTAACCGGAAAAAGCTCATTAAACCATGGCTCACTCCAGGCCTTTTACGATGCGTCCGACATAGAGATAATCTGCACAAAAAAATTAAAAAGTCACCAGACAATGAAATATTAAAAACATCTTACACTCGTTATAGAAACTACTGCAACAAGCTATTAAAAAAGTTAAAAAAAGACTATGAGAAGCGGGAAATTAGTAATGCTGGTACTAATACCAAAAAACTCTGGGAAGCAATAAACACAATTTCTAATAGGGTCAAAAAGAAAGAGAACGCATCAGTATTACTAAACACGTCTGCTACTCCACAGGCCTCAGTTAACAAAGCCAATAAGTTCTTCTCGGAAATTGGCAAAAATCTTGCGGAAAAGATATCTAATAGGTCATGTAATAACACATATAGTACGGTAAATCATGTGGTCACGCAATCAATGGTTCTTTTACCCACCGATGAACAAGAAGTTGCCAAACTGATATTGTCCCTTCGTAGCGACACTGCCGCGGGTTGGGACAGAATATCGAGCGGACTGATAAAGAAACACTCAAATATTATTGTACCACCACTCACGTACGTTTGCAACCTTGCGCTCTCAACCGGTCAATTTCCTAAATCTTTTAAAAAAGCCATAATACACCCAATCTTTAAGAGTGGGGATAGATGCCGTGTCAACAATTATAGACCTATAGCAGTACTCCCTACTCTTTCCAAAATACTTGAGCGGATCATGAATAATAGGCTTGTGGGTTATCTGGAGAAGTTTAACATCCTTTCCCCCTCACAATATGGTTTCCGGGCAGGTAAATCCAAGGCCGAAGCAGTTCATGATCTGACCAATTATGTCATCACGAACTTGGATGCTGGTCAGAAGGTTTTAGGGATTTTCCTAGATCTTGCCAAAGCTTTCGACACGGTCTCTATCCCTGCTCTGATTCGTAAGATGGAAAGCATAGGAATCAGGGATGTTCAGCTTAAACTCTTTGAAGACTATCTGAGTGAGCGTACCCAGTGCGTTAGGATAGATGACACCATTAGTGAAGAACGCACTGTCACCTACGGCGTGCCACAGGGCAGCGTAATCGCCCCTACACTCTTCCTAATATATATTAACGAGCTGGGTATGCTCACTCTTCCTAAAGGTAAAATTATAACCTTCGCAGACGACACTGCCCTTCTTTTTAGCGCTAGTACATGGAACGAAGTATACCTGCTAGCTCAGTCGGGTTTCGAAGTCGTGATGGAGTGGTTGCGTAATAATGTTCTCACTCTTAACGCGGAAAAAACCGTATACATGCCCTTCTTTTTGAAAAGCAATGCGCAAACTACACTCATGAACTCTCTGCATTCCATAGTTGCCCACACATGTCTCAATAAAAATAGCTGCACTTGCACCACCCACATTAAGGAAACAGATAGTGCTAAGTACCTAGGGGTAATATTAGATAGCACCTTAAGCTTCAAAAAGCACATCAATACACTCAGCAGTAGGTTACGTAAGCTTATATATGTCTTCAAGACCCTAAGACACGTGGCAGATGAGAAACTGAGAAAATCGGTTTACTTGGCTCTTGTCCAGTCCCTACTAACCTACTGCATAACGTCATGGGGTGGTGCTGCAATGAGCACAATGTTAGAGGTTGAACGAGTGCAGAGAGCAATTTTGAAGGTGTCTTTGTTTCTACCTTTCCGATACCCAACGGTGCAGTTGTATAGGGAAGCAAATGTATTGACTGTTCGCCAACTGTTCATTTTGCAAACAGTTTTAAAACAGCATGGCTCTACTACCTACAGCCCCTCATTATCCCACAGTAGCAGACGATTTGATCCTATTGTCCGACATCATACCCGTCTCTTGACTGCTTCCTCCAATCGTTTCTTTTGCTTCCTTGGTCGCTTTATTTATAACAGAATCAATAGGACACTCCCAATTTATAAGCTCACCAAAGCAAAATGCAAAATTGAAGTAAGCAGTTGGCTGCGAGACCTAAATTATGATGAAACGGAAAAACTACTTGCTGTCCCATCATAATTACTTTGACAAATTATATCCCCCCCTTCACACTCACGCACACACACACACACACAGATCACCCATACATACACCCCTACCCACCTACAGATACACATTCACCCAAATACCTACTAACCATACTAACACCATGCACCAATAATTGAAAATAGGTTTTTTTTTTTTATTGTAAATTCTTGCACGTTTCATTATACGAGTACATAATTATAAGATGTAAGTTTACCCAAGGGGTGGAGACCTGGTGTCCTGAAATACAGACCTCTCGTCTAGTTTAGGCACCAGTCTCCCACAGTATAATAATAGCCTTATGTATCTTGTATTGATACCTCTCTAATGTACCTATATTGTGGTGAGAAATTAATTATTATTATTATTATTATTATTATTATTAGCTGAATTAAACTGTTGGACCCTTGGATATACATAGTCTGGAGCGAGATTAGAGAGAAGTTCAATCTTCTGATCATTTGAAACTCGGGATCTGGACGAATTGACTCCCTTAATCCAGCCCATGCGTTTCCACATATCAGAACTTGTCGTTTGTCCATTAATACTGCTACAGTAACTTTGCCAATCTTTTGTCCTCGCTCGACAGATAGCGTCTTTTACCTCTTTTGTTTTGCGTTCAATTATGTTTAAATTACTTGGTGTAGGATTGCCTCTGAAATTTTTTAACGCTAACCTACGTTGCGCCACTAAATGTGAGAGTGTTGTGTTCCAGTAAGGTTTAGGTCGAAAGTTATTTTTTGGATTATCACAGTTCCTAACTCGAGGTATGTGTTCATCAGCTGCTTTATTCATCTGTCTGATAAAATTATCATATAAATATTGCACATTAAATGTATCTAAAGGTTGTAATAAATAATTTTCTAAAGATTTACTATACTCTGACCACTTTGCTAGCTTGAAATTTCGCTTTTTATTTATACAGACAGCGTTTATATTATTACTATACTTATATAAGATCTTAACAAACAGATGGTCACTTCCGAGATTTTCATTTATTACACTCCACCCTTATAAAACAGACAAATCGGTCGAAACAAAAGTTACATCGGGAGAGGTCCTCTGAACAATATTATCGACTAAAGTCACTCTAGTGGCACTTCCATCGTTAAGAGGAATAAATCCAGCATCTAAAGCCGCGTCATAAATCTGAAATCCCCTTCCATCGGCTTTGGAAGACCAAGTTGCATGGTGGCCGTTAAAATCACCAGCTACTATACATTTATTGGGATATAGTGAGAAAATTTGTTCCCAGTCAGCAAGACTTGTGCGAACTGAAGAAGGGCAATATACCAATACTATATTCTTAATTTCATTACAGTTTAAAAGCTTGATTGACATAACTTCTATGCCTGCGTTTCTAGCAGAAATAAAACATTGTTGTACATTTAACGACTTACAAATAATAATAGCTATCCCCCCATACCCATCCGTCCTATCTTTTCTAAAAATATTATACCCACTTACATTAAAATCAGATTCCGGTTCGAGCCACGTTTCAGATATTAGGGCTATATGTATTTTTTCTTGTGCCATTAACAACTCAAACTCATTACGTTTAGGTCGTAAGCTTCGTGCATTCCATTGTACAATACGTATAGTAGACATTATTTTTGTGTTGTTAGCCATTGTTAAACATAGATATAAATTTAGTATAAATGTCATCTTTGTTCAAAACTTTAACAATCAGTTGACCTAATATTTCCATTATAAGTTTACCAAGTTGTTTAAGTTTAGTATTCCAATCGGCATCATACATAAATATATCTTGGACTCTCTGGAAGGTACTAAAAGCATTTAAGCTGGCACTTGAGTTTTTCGTACCTTCTGGGTTTTTTTGTTTCTCTAAATATGTATGTTTATAAGTGGGCGATGGCAAGTTCTCTTCACCTAAACTACACCTGTTCGTCACCCTAGTGTCCATCGTCTTCTTTTTCGATACATGTTCTTGCTGACTTATGTTTTTCCTTGAGTTCCTCTCTTCAGTGCCATTATTTAGAATCGTGTCGTCACTTCTACTGCAGTTGACCATTCCTCCTGTTACAAGTATATCTCTATATGTTTCCTGAGTATTCTGTTTATTTCCATGTTGTGAGCGGACGTCGTTCCTATTTTTTTCAATTTCCTCCTTATCCACACTTGTTTCTTGACTTCTGTTTTCCTTCAAGTATAGTTCTAGAGCTTTTCTGTAAGTGAAGTTTTGCTTGGTCATGATGTCCCTGATGACATTTTCTTTAAGGAAAATTGGGCACTTCTTGTACATGGCCATATGTGGCCCTTTACAATTCACACAAACATAGTTATTTGTTTCACAGCTTGGGTGATTACTACCGCATTTGGGACATATAATTTTTTTAATTGGACATGTTTTGGTAAGGTGGCCAAATTTCCAGCATCCCGAGCATTGAGAAACTGGAAAAGTATAACGGTCCACTTTGAACCTGCAACCGTACCCAAATACATACGGCGGCAAAGTGGCGCCTTTAAAACAAATTCGTATAGTCTCTGAATCTATCCATTCCCCGCTGTCTGACATTCTCTTCAGCCTTCTTATTGATATTATGTCATACTCACATGACAGATTTTCAAGAATTTTTGATTCTTCTGTTCCTAGATCTATCTGTCTTAAAATACCATAACATATACTAGTTTCGTCGGTCCTCTGGACTCTGTATCCTAAATTAATAAAACTTTCACAATTTAATAATTTCAGAGCACTCTCTATATTTTCAAAATAGATCAAGACCCTGAATGGACTCTTATATACCATCTTTACTATTTTTTCGATTTTTAACGATCTCAAAAGCTTTGCCATACCAAATTGTTTTGGTAAAGTTTCTTTTCCTGTTACACATATACAAGTGTAGTTTTCTTCAGTGTTTCCACTACTTTCTCTCAATGAGTTATCATTTATAGAATTTTTCCTGTTTGCTCGCTTATGCTTTCTCATTACTGTTACAAATCCATCTTCTTCCACAATTTCTTCATCTTCTTGTCGCCCTCTCTTCGCAAGTCGTTGCTCACTCTCTTCGTTCATCTCCATCTCTTCGATCAAATTTGGGGTAAGTTGTTGTTCTCTTTGAGGTACTGGTTCCTGCACTATGTCATCACTACCACTCGACGCACAAATATCCACGTTAATGTTTATATCATCCATTTAATAGTAACATAAAATAATTAAGTAACATAATTATTATGTGGGTAGAAGTAAAAATTACGCGATAAAATTGCGATAAAGCTTAGCGTGTGCGTTCGACTCAACCGCTCGCGCGCAACTGAGGCCTATTTGTTGAAATAATTACCTACGCTGCTCCTGCGTTAGGGTTGGCACAGTTGTTGGGGCAGCGCTCAGCCGATGCCTAGGTAACCCTGCACCTTACCGTGTTTCAACTCGAGAATAGGTGTAATAGTAATTTAAAAAAAAAAAACAATATTAGAAACCATCTTTATTCTTCGTAATTACAAATAATTTACTGAAAAACACTTTCGTCTGATAAGACACGTTCGAAATACTTTATTAAAATTAATTACCTAGTGTAAAAAAAACTCATTCAAATGAATTTTTTTTTTATATCGGTATGCAAGGACAGAGTACTATTAGGTCCTTACATATGAAATTGCCGATACTTAATACTGGCAACTTTGAAATCAAATATTTTGTGTTTGATTAGGAATTCCAAATTCAAAATTATTTCAAAATAAAGACTAAAGAATATTGTTTTAAAATTCGTGTTTCATTTGTTTTCACGTCATTTGTTTGTTGTCAATTGCTATTGCAACAACAATGGAGAAATTAAAAATTCGCGGTATTTACGAATATGAGTTCCACCGTGGCGCCAGTGCAGCAGATACGGCTCGAAGGATTAACGACGTGTACGGGCCAGGCACCGCTAACGAACGAACGGTGCGTTTTTGGTTTCAACGTTTCCGTTCTGGAAATTTTGATTTACAAAATGATCCTCGTGGACGACCGGATACTTAAGTGAATAATGAAGAATTAAAGGCGATAGTGGAAGCGGATCCATCTCAAACCACTTCTGAATTAGCAGCAGCCTTTGGAGTAAGTGACAAAACAATCACTATCCATTTGCGTCAAATTGGAAAAGTAATAAAGCTCGAAAAGTGGGTACCGTACGAATGGACTGAAGCACACCAACAAACACGCGTCGGTTGCTGCGCTTCCTTGCTCAATCGTCACAATAATGAGGGAATTTTAAATCGTATTGACACTCGTGATGAGAAGTGGATCGTGTACGATAATCGCAAGCGATCATCACATGGTCTTAACCCTGGCGAACCGGCAAAACCTTGCCCCAAGCGTAAACTGACCAAAAAGAAGATTCTAGTTAGTGTTTGGTGGTTCTGTGCTGGTGTCATCCACAACAGCTTCTGGAAATGATGGAAAAGCTCACCATTTAACAACCGAGACTGGTCAATTTCTCTAGCCCATTGCTCCTTCAGGATAACGCTCGACCACATACTGCACATCAGACGGTCGCCAAGCTAGAGGAGCTGCGACTGGAAACTCTGCGTCACCCACCACACTCTCCAGATCTTACCCCAACCGATTACCACTTATTCCGAAATTTGGACAACTTTTTACAAGGAAAAAAATTCAATTCTGATGAGGCAGTTAAAACAGCCTTCAAGCAGTTCATCGATTCTCGCTCCCAGGATTTTTTTACCAAAGGGATCAATGAGCTCCCGATAAAATGGCGGAAGTATATCGATAACAATGGTGCATACTTCGATTGACTAAATATATAATTTCTTAAAAAAAAGTTATATTTAATTTTTTGATACCGAGCGGCAATTTCATATGTAAAGACCTAATATAAAACAAACTTTGTCAAGTTCTTTGTAAATGAATACAGCTATTTTGGAGTTAATATGTTTTCTATTGAAACAAGAACCCCGTACACTATGCAATACGTTCGTGACATTTTAAAAAGATGGACAGTCCGTGGCGCGTAAAATAAAATTAAATGTATTACGCGTCTACTCGTCCCAACACGCACGTAGATGCGCCAGTCTGTGTAAGTGTGCCGTTTCGATCGTTTGTGCGTAGTTTCTGTACTGGTCATATTTTTATACTGTTTCTGAACGGTGAACGGGACCAATGATCTTAAGGCGCGCGTTGATGCGCGCTGACAACAGTCGAGTGCTAGCGCACCGTTCAACGCGCGCTTTATTAAAAAGCAGCGTTAGCATGTAAACGGCCTGAATAAAATATGTCTGTAGTTGTAAAGGAGCGTTATCAAAACGCGCGTTGAGCGCTCGTCATGTTAATATCTATATGTTTGGATGTTTGTCAATCAATTACACCTCACCGTCTGGACGGATTTAAATGAAATGGGTGCACAGGGGCACCTGAATTAGGATATACCTAGGACACTTTTTGCCAAGATAATTCTCGCCATTCACAATCAGACGGGTGAAGACGCTTGCAAAAACTACTTTATCTATACGTGGGCCGTAAACATAACAGTTTCGCAAGTTATTTACGAATGTCCCCAGATAGGTTTACTGAATAAAACCTAACTCTAGGAAAGTTTGTTATGATTCGGGGATGATACAGGTACTATACATTTACAGTATAAGCTGCCTCTCATTGTATGGAAATTCTATACAATGCAAGATCAGCTTATACTGGAAATGTATAGCTTGATTTAAAAAAAACGCTGAAAAAAACATTTTCTTGTATAGGGACAGGACCCGCTGACAGACGGATGGACAGCGAAGGCTTTGTTATAGGGTCCTGTTGTACCCTGGAAACCAACCCTAAAAATGTATCTTATCACATTTGTAAAGCCCACAGTTTCCTCGTTTCAGTCCGCAAGCGTTCAGCCGACGCCCCGCCGCATGACTACATGCAGTTCGCTGGCAAGCGCGTGCAGGAGATCGAGATCAGCAACCTCGCCGAGCTGCTGGAGTTCGAGCAGGAGTCCAAGCAGGACAACTAGGTCGAGCATGCCACTGCTGCTAGTAGCACTCGGAGGACGTAGCAAATGGAGAACTACCTAGCACTACAACATAGACATTCTGCACTTGGTCACCCATAGCAAATTTTGTAGTAGAGTTGAGGCTGTCAGAATCAGAATCATTTATTTGTGTAATATAGGTAATTACATTAAATAGATCTTATAAAAAACTCTGACAAACTCAACTCAACTCTGTAAACTGTATCATCTGATTAAAAAACCGGGAGCCAAAAATAATGAAATGTCATGGATTCGAAATCTATTATGTTACAATCTCCCTCGGTGAACACCTAGGGGAAGTGAGCTGTCATCCGTCCGTCTGATTTGTCAATCCTTAGCATCGGGATGGATGACAGCTCACTTCACCTGACAGGTCACTTCGCCCATCTTGTAGAGATTGTAACATAATAGCTCCATAATAACAATACCTCTATCCAAATATCACATATGAGTTATGACTGACTGAAGGACACCAAAACACTCTCGCCCGTATGTTAGTACTCCATTTGCTATATAGCCTTCGTATGAGAGATGTGATGATGTGGATGTAGGAAAAAGTTTAGTCGATTCTAGAAATACTTCGACTAAACTCATTCTGAATGGAAGGATGGCGTTGTAACTGTGATGGTTATTGTTTAATTTTTTTTAGTTAGTTTTATGCTCTCTATTTTAATTATCTGAATTAATTTTTATAATTGAACTAGTTTGAAATTGATTTGTAGACAAATCAGTAGATTTTTGAAATGTATGCGCACATTAAATAATGTATGGTTGTTTAAATCAGTTCATATTGATATATGAAACGAATGACGGACATAGCTTATTATGTAGCTATGGTCCAATTAGTAACTTGAAAATTGTAATAACTGACGCATAAAGTAATCGATTTCACAAATTGATGAAACCGCATTTAGTTTATGATTCACAAACCAAAGATTTTATTTTTAATTTGGGATATTTTAATTTTCATTTACTGCCAGTCTTACACTAACACTATTTTATATTTATTATTTCTCCATGTTTTTTTATATAATTTAATGTTAAAGAGAATGTTGGAGATATCAGCTGTGCTTTGTTGTATAACATGTACAGCACAAGGCATGTAAAATAATATTTTGTGCCAAACTAAAACAACACCAACATTTATCGTGAAAATAATTATTTCTTTCGCTAAACTTAAAAGGTTCGAAATCGTTACGCTTCGAGAGAAACGCCAGTATCTCTATTTTATAGTTGACAGTTGCAACATGTTATATTGCAAAAGACAGAAATATTCTCCTATATCCACATCCAAGTGAGAATAGCTAAAATTTAAACTTAGTCCAATTTTTTAAATGTAAGCACATAATACTCGTATAAACTATAACAGTTCAGTTTTTAGTCTGATATTGCAATTTTTAGTCGATTTTTTGACATAGTTTGATTCAGTCGATTGCAAAAAAGAACATTACTATTTAGTTTAGTTCATTATTAGTTTTATTGCCTTAGTTAATTATGGAATTAAAAATAAAGTATATGATGATAGATCTTTAATTGTAAGGAAATAAATTAATCGTAGGGCACATAATATCGTGTAATAAGCACAGAAAGTAGATCTCATTCCTAAATATTCAAATAACTAAACTACGTTGTTATTTTGAGGACTTTGGCCGCGATTTGTTGAAATAGTATATCAAGTACACTTTGCTGTGTCCTTGTAAGCAATTTATGACAAATTAAAAGTTTCTATGTAATTCATGTTTTATTTGTTATTACTCCCGTTGCAAAGATTTTGGTTTCTCGTATAGATACTTAGATTGGATATTTCCCTTCTCAATTTGTATTGTGTGAATCCAAGGCAAAAAATAAGGGCAAACCTTCTGCTACGGTTTCCACTAAAGTGGAGAGAGAGTGAGATGTCTTGTGGACAACCAATACGATACCGTCTTGCCTTGAAGCTAAGCCGTGAGATATGAAAGAAAGAAATCATTTATTTGCTAATAATTTATTTATTTATGCAAGGCACTCCAACGACATATTTACAAACACAACAACAAGTAATCACAAATTTTCAAAACTGTGTAAATTCATCACTTATAGGCATGCATAACATTCTTATTATAAGGTAAAAAATCAAATGATTAAAGATAGACTAACTACAATTCATAATGTGGCCCTGGATGACCGAGCGTGGCTCCAAGCCACACTGCCTATACGTTTTGGCGGTCTCGGGGTCCGCAAAATTTCTAGTGTTAGTTTGCTGGCGTTCCTGTCCTCCGTCCACAGCACCGAAAAGTTAACCGCAAAAATCTTATCCTTGTCACTTTGAAGTGCCGTGCTTGACTGATGCGGTGAATGCCTGGAAAGTGGCTTGCCCAAGTACGGTTAGGCCCGTGAACTCATCTTCCCAGAGACAGTGGGATGAGCCGCTCTGCAGGTTGGTACGGAATAAACTTATTAAAAAAAAATTATTTAAAAAAACAAAAAAACCCGACTGCGTGAAAATTGTTAAACTCAAAAGATAGAAATAAGTGAAAATTTAAATATTTTTTTGGTTTTGAATCATCGTGGTTGACAGTGTTCACAAAGGCAGTCGGAGGCATCAAAAATGTACAATATGTTTCAAATCCGTTGAAAGTGTCTTAACTTTAACTTAATGCCTCCGACTGCCTTTGTGAACACTGTCAACCACGATGATTCAAAACCAAAAAAATATTTAAATTTTCACTTATTTCTATCTTTTGAGTTTAACAATTTTCACGCAGTCGGGTTTTTTGTTTTTTTAAATATTTTTTTTATTTTAATCTTTTTAGTTTTCGCAGTGAATCAATTTAGTATTTAGAAAACTTTACGTCGAGTCTCTTTACGTTGAGCCGAGAACCTTGCCTCACTTCTATTATCCCTACGTCGCGTCGAGTCTACTATTTCTGTCCCGTTTTTACTCCCTTAACGTCGAGTTTCTGTACCCCGCTTTTCCGTGGCGTAGCTATCGGAGGCCTAGGCGGTGCAGTGCACCAGGTCCCAAAGCTTAGCGGGCCCCTCGGCCCCAAACCTTGGACTAACCTAAACCTTAAACTGACTGAACATTTATTTATATTTTTTCTCTTCCATGTTGTTATGTATTGTCCTACTAGTGTTGTTGGTGGGTGGTGCACAGATATTGGTGTAGCACCAAAAGGTTTAATTATAACTTAGTCGCATTTTTACTTCCAATGCTTCCTTTAATTCTTCCGCTGATGCAAGTTTTAGTTCAATAACCGACACTCTTGGTGACTTTGTGCGTCGGAGCTTCAGTCCATAGAAATACCATTTGTTTAATGTCTGCCATAACAATGCCCAATGTGTGCCAAGTTACTACAGTGATCTGTAAGACACCTTTTCTAATGCCAACGTTCACGCCGTTCTGATTTTTAAGAGTTGGTACAAACCTCAATCTTCTTTCTACCATCTACCCCACTTTCCGGTTTCGTTTTTATCCGTAACGCTAGAATTGGAAAGAAGGAGGTTATGTTGCTATTTAATTATCGTCGTAGATTTTCCTTTAAAAAATGTTGCCTCTTCTTCTTCACTTTACGGTGCCTCTCCGGAGTTGGTACCTATTTCCAATACTAGAGACGGACAGGTCGTTACGACTAAGTCGAGCCACGTCTCATACCCTAAGATATTAAAACGAGTAGGTTGCAGAGGAAGAACATAAGAGACTAACATACTCGATGATATGTAAGAGTTTACGGGAACGAGAGGTATGGTTTTTCATATTCTTTGATAAGATGATATTATCTTTGAATGATATTATCCATATCAAAGGTGTTAAAACCCTACTTGGTGTTGCCTATTGTATACTTATACTTGTTTTAATATCTCAGGGTATGACACGTGGCTGAACTTAGGTCCAACACCCTGACCCTCTCTTGAGTCCACTCATGATCAGTAATTCAGTATTCTGCACCTGACTTTTCCCACCATGACCTCATTTTCCGCTCGTATGTCCTAAATGGCGTCAGGAGTTTACAAGGCGAAGAGCCGCAAGGATCGGGAGTTAAAAAAGGAGCATTGTGAAGATAATACTTCTGAGCCTCTCGGAACCTCTTCAAAGCTGCAAGAAATCGCTAAACCGCCATATTCTCGAAAACATTTCATCTTTTTCTCCTACTGATATCATCATAGTAAGTAAATAATAGTGTAGAGAAACGTTAAAAAACAAATAATAAAACAATATTTTAATGATACTGGCTTTTAATTTATATCCTGACTGTACTTATTATATAAACTCGACGTAACGGAATTAGATAGCGTAAAATAGCAATATTTTGCAAGAGCAATAGACTCTCAGACTCGACGTAAAGGAACTCAACTTAAAGGGAACCAAACTTAATTTATTTGTTGTTTTTTAGCATTTCTCATTCCGAATTTCATTTAAACAAATGGTTGTATATATATTTGTAAGCTATTTTTAAAACCCTTTGTTTTAATACCCCACTCGATAGGTTTTGAGGAAAAATATTTTTATTGAAAACACTAATATGTCGCCAAAAATCGGCCAGTTTAATTTTTATAATTTTGATGTACCCAGTGTCACTCACACAATGAAGACCATTGAAACGACACCTTTCAAGCTAAAAGCTCTCAGACTCAACGTAGGAACTCAAAGGGAACGAACCTTAATTTATTTGTTGTTTTTTAGCATTTCTCATTCCAAATTACATTTAAACATTTAAGTGGTTTATATATTTGTAAGCTATTTATAAAACCCTTTATTTTGATACCCCACTCGATAGGTTTTGAGAAAAAATTTTTTTTTTGAAAACACTAATATGTCGCCAAAAATCGGTCAATGTAATTTTTCTAATTTTGATGTACCCAGTGTCACTCACACAATTAAGACGAATGAATCGACACATCTCAGGTCAAAATCCATTGAGCCGTTTGGGCTACAGAGCGTGCCAAAGAAATTTACATACATACATACATACACCCGAAAAACATAACCCTCCTTCTGGCGCAGTCGGGTAAAAACCAGCCACTATACTTTGTATATAATTCTATAATAACTTCATATTTTAATATATTAATATCGTAGGAACGTTTAGATTTTTTTATTGATTCTAAATTTACTATAATTATTTCATTTACATTAATATTACTTATCCATGTTCGTAAAGTATACATTAATAGTGGACAAGAAGAGGCTACTTGCAACTCTTTAACCTCATTCATAACTGATACTAATAAAGGTATGTTTTTGTTTTTCCAATAAAAATGTTGTCGAAGAGGGTAGAGATTATCTAATAACTGACAAGTTAAATTATTTTCTAAAGCCCTTGACTTTAGGCAAAATTTATAAGCTAGATATTTCCTACGTAAGTACAACGGAACTACACAAAGCTCACTTTCCATAACGTGAATCGGTGATGTTTTGATAAAACCTCCTACTATCCTCATAGCTTGGTTTTGGATTTTATTTAATTTATCTAGATGGCATTTTGCGCTCGCATCATATAAATAGCAGCTATAGTCTAAGCGACTTCTGATTAGAGCCATATATATACGTCTTAGGTGTCTGGGATGTAAACCCCAGGAGGCACCTGCCAACACCTTAAGCAAATTAAGACTTCTTTGCACCTTTTCAACAGTCATGTTAATATGTTTACTCCAGCGTAGCGATCTGTCCAACCACACACCCAAATATTTGTAGTTGTCTACTATCTCTAAAGTGTCGTTATTTAGTTTAAGTTCAATTTGCAACCTCCTAAAACCTCTACTAAAAATACAAACCTTCGATTTATCGGTTGACAACTGTAATCCCATTTCATCCAGAATGAGACAAAATGCATTTAACGCTGTTTGAAATTCTACTTGACTTTCTCTTAAGTTTCTGGAAGGGGAATATAATACAAAATCATCTGCATATTGACACATCGTTACATTTCTAATTCTCTCAAAACATTTAATTGTAATTACGTTAAATAGGACAGGCGAAATCGGGTCGCCTTGTGCCAAACCACGATTTGTATGTCTTACAAAGTACTTATTCTGATCGGTTTCATCTTTCATAATAAGGTGCCGTTCACTCAAAAAGTTCCACAGGTACTGGCAGAATTTTTTCCCAACACCTATTTCGTCTAAGGTATTTATCAACACATCTATTATCACGTTATTGTAGGCATTAGTTATATCCAAAAAACAGGCTATAGTCGAAATTTTACGCGAAAAACCTAAGTAGATTTGGCTGACCAATTTGACTAGGCGGTCCTGACATGACTGTACTCTCCTGAATCCAGAAGTGAACGGGGACAACAATTTATTTTTCTCTATGTACCACTCTAGCCTTTTTGTCAGCATGAAAGATTTTGCAAATACAAGAGATTAAGGAGATTGGTCGGAGTTTGATACCACCGTTAGGTGCAGGTTTTGGTATTGGTGTCACTAATATGTCACGCCATTGTTTCGGAATACTACCGGTACTAAAAATGTGGTTGTATAGATCTAATAATATATCTAATAGTATACTTTGCCTGCCGGGGGTAGATGGTATATGAGAGAATATGTAATCCCGTCGTTACCGGGTGCTGTATCCTTTCGTTAAAAGCAGTTACACATTTCTTGTAAAGTAAAGTTTGCCTCGAGTAATGTATTAGCTGAATTAAACTGTTGGACCCTTGGATATACATAGTCTGGAGCGAGATTAGAGAGAAGTTCAATCTTCTGATCATTTGAAACTCGGGATCTGGACGAATTGACTCCCTTAATCCAGCCCATGCGTTTCCACATATCAGAACTTGTCGTTTGTCCATTAATACTGCTACAGTAACTTTGCCAATCTTTTGTCCTCGCTCGACAGATAGCGTCTTTTACCTCTTTTGTTTTGCGTTCAATTATATTTAAATTACTTGGTGTAGGATTGCCTCTGAAATTTTTTAACGCTAACCTACGTTGCGCCACTAAATGTGAGAGTGTTGTGTTCCAGTAAGGTTTAGGTCGAAAGTTATTTTTTGGATTATCACAGTTCCTAACTCGAGGTATGTGTTCATCAGCTGCTTTATTCATCTGTCTGATAAAATTATCATATAAATATTGCACATTAAATGTATCTAAAGGTTGTAATAAATAATTTTCTAAAGATTTACTATACTCTGACCACTTTGCTAGCTTGAAATTTCGCTTTTTATTTATACAGACAGCGTTTATATTATTACTATACTTATATAAGATCTTAACAAACAGATGGTCACTTCCGAGATTTTCATTTATTACACTCCACCCTTATAAAACAGACAAATCGATCGAAACAAAAGTTACATCGGGAGAGGTCCTCTGAACAATATTATCGACTAAAGTCACTCTAGTGGCACTTCCATCGTTAAGAGGAATAAATCCAGCATCTAAAGCCGCGTCATAAATCTGAAATCCCCTTCCATCGGCTTTGGAAGACCAAGTTGCATGGTGGCCGTTAAAATCACCAGCTACTATACATTTATTGGGATATAGTGAGAAAATTTGTTCCCAGTCAGCAAGACTTGTGCGAACTGAAGAAGGGCAATATACCAATACTATATTCTTAATTTCATTACAGTTTAAAAGCTTGATTGACATAACTTCTATGCCTGCGTTTCTAGCAGAAATAAAACATTGTTGTACATTTAACGACTTACAAATAATAATAGCTATCCCCCCATACCCATCCGTCCTATCTTTTCTAAAAATATTATACCCACTTACATTAAAATCAGATTCCGGTTCGAGCCACGTTTCAGATATTAGGGCTATATGTATTTTTTCTTGTGCCATTAACAACTCAAACGCATTACGTTTAGGTCGTAAGCTTCGTGCATTCCATTGTACAATACGTATAGTAGACATTATTTTTGTGTTGTTAGCCATTGTTAAACATAGATATAAATTTAGTATAAATGTCATCTTTGTTCAAAACTTTAACAATCAGTTGACCTAATATTTCCATTATAAGTTTACCAAGTTGTTTAAGTTTAGTATTCCAATCGGTATCATACATAAATATATCTTGGACTCTCTGGAAGGTACTAAAAGCATTTAAGCTGGCACTTGAGTTTTTCGTACCTTCTGGGTTTTTTTGTTTCTCTAAATATGTATGTTCATAGGTGGGCGATGGCAAGTTCTCTTCACCTAAACTACACCTGTTCGTCACCCTAGTGTCCATCGTCTTCTTTTTCGATACATGTTCTTGCTGACTTATGTTTTTCCTTGAGTTCCTCTCTTCAGTGCCATTATTTAGAATCGTGTCGTCACTTCTACTGCAGTTGACCATTCCTCCTGTTACAAGTATATCTCTATATGTTTCCTGAGTATTCTGTTTATTTCCATGTTGTGAGCGGACGTCGTTCCTATTTTTTTCAATTTCCTCCTTATCCACACTTGTTTCTTGACTTCTGTTTTCCTTCAAGTATAGTTCTAGAGCTTTTCTGTAAGTGAAGTTTTGCTTGGTCATGATGTCCCTGATGACATTTTCTTTAAGGAAAATTGGGCACTTCTTGTACATGGCCATATGTGGCCCTTTACAATTCACACAAACATAGTTATTTGTTTCACAGCTTGGGTGATTACTACCGCATTTGGGACATATTTTTTTTTTAATTGGACATGTTCTGGAAAGGTGGCCAAATTTCCAGCATCCCGAGCATTGAGAAACTGGAAAAGTATAACGGTCCACTTTGAACCTGTAACCGTACCCAAATACATACGGCGGCAAAGTGGCGCCTTTAAAACAAATTCGTATAGTCTCTGAATCTATCCATTCCCCGCTGTCTGACATTCTCTTCAGCCTTCTTATTGATATTATGTCATACTCACATGACAGATTTTCAAGAATTTTTGATTCTTCTGTTCCTAGATCTATCTGTCTTAAAATACCATAACATATACTAGTTTCGTCGGTCCTCTGGACTCTGTATCCTAAATTAATAAAACTTTCACAATTTAATAATTTCAGAGCACTCTCTATATTTTCAAAATAGATCAAGACCCTGAATGGACTCTTATATACCATCTTTACTATTTTTTCGATTTTTAACGATCTCAAAAGCTTTGCCATACCAAATTGTTTTGGTAAAGTTTATTTTCCTGTTACACATATACAAGTGTAGTTTTCTTCAGTGTTTCCACTACTTTCTCCCAATGAGTTATCATTTATAGAATTTTTCCTGTGTGCTCGCTTATGCTTTCTCATTACTGTTACAAATCCATCTTCTTCCACAATTTCTTCATCTTCTTGTCGCCCTCTCTTCGCAAGTCGTTGCTCACTCTCTTCGTTCATCTCCATCTCTTCGATCAAATTTGGGGTAAGTTGTTGTTCTCTTTGAGGTACTGGTTCCTGCACTATGTCATCACTACCACTCGACGCACAAATATCCACGTTAATGTTTATATCATCCATTTAATAGTAACATAAAATAATTAAGTAACATAATTATTATGTGGGTAGAAGTAAAAATTACGCGATAAAATTGCGATAAAGCTTAGCGTGTGCGTTCGACTCAACCGCTCGCGCGCAACTGAGGCCTATTTGTTGAAATAATTACCTACGCTGCTCCTGCGTTAGGGTTGGCACAGTTGTTGGGGCAGCGCTCAGCCGATGCCTAGGTAACCCTGCACCTTACCGTGTTTCAACTCGAGAATAGGTGTAATAGTAATTTAAAAAAAAAAACAATATTAGAAACCATCTTTATTCTTCGTAATTACAAATAATTTACTGAAAAATACTTTCGTCTGATAAGACACGTTCGAAATACTTTATTAAAATTAATTACCTAGTGTAAAAAAAACTCATTCAAATGAATTTTTTTTTTATATCGGTATGCAAGGACAGAGTACTATTAGGTCCTTACATATGAAATTGCCGATACTTAATACTGGCAACTTTGAAATCAAATATTTTGTGTTTGATTAGGAATTCCAAATTCAAAATTATTTCAAAATAAAGACTAAAGAATATTGTTTTAAAATTCGTGTTTCATTTGTTTTCACGTCATTTGTTTGTTGTCAATTGCTATTGCAACAACAATGGAGAAATTAAAAATTCGCGGTATTTACGAATATGAGTTCCACCGTGGCGCCAGTGCAGCAGATACGGCTCGAAGGATTAACGACGTGTACGGGCCAGGCACCGCTAACGAACGAACGGTGCGTTTTTGGTTTCAACGTTTCCGTTCTGGAAATTTTGATTTACAAAATGATCCTCGTGGACGACCGGATACTTAAGTGAATAATGAAGAATTAAAGGCGATAGTGGAAGCGGATCCATCTCAAACCACTTCTGAATTAGCAGCAGCCTTTGGAGTAAGTGACAAAACAATCACTATCCATTTGCGTCAAATTGGAAAAGTAATAAAGCTCGAAAAGTGGGTACCGTACGAATGGACTGAAGCACACCAACAAACACGCGTCGGTTGCTGCGCTTCCTTGCTCAATCGTCACAATAATGAGGGAATTTTAAATCGTATTGACACTCGTGATGAGAAGTGGATCGTGTACGATAATCGCAAGCGATCATCACATGGTCTTAACCCTGGCGAACCGGCAAAACCTTGCCCCAAGCGTAAACTGACCAAAAAGAAGATTCTAGTTAGTGTTTGGTGGTTCTGTGCTGGTGTCATCCACAACAGCTTCTGGAAATGATGGAAAAGCTCACCATTTAACAACCGAGACTGGTCAATTTCTCTAGCCCATTGCTCCTTCAGGATAACGCTCGACCACATACTGCACATCAGACGGTCGCCAAGCTAGAGGAGCTGCGACTGGAAACTCTGCGTCACCCACCACACTCTCCAGATCTTACCCCAACCGATTACCACTTATTCCGAAATTTGGACAACTTTTTACAAGGAAAAAAATTCAATTCTGATGAGGCAGTTAAAACAGCCTTTAAGCAGTTCATCGATTCTCGCTCCCAGGATTTTTTTACCAAAGGGATCAATGAGCTCCCGATAAAATGGCGGAAGTATATCGATAACAATGGTGCATACTTCGATTGACTAAATATATAATTTCTTAAAAAAAAGTTATATTTAATTTTTTGATACCGAGCGGCAATTTCATATGTAAAGACCTAATATAAAACAAACTTCGTCAAGTTCTTTGTAAATGAATACAGCTATTTTGGAGTTAATATGTTTTCTATTGAAACAAGAACCCCGTACACTATGCAATACGTTCGTGACATTTTAAAAAGATGGACAGTCCGTGGCGCGTAAAATAAAATTAAATGTATTACGCGTCTACTCGTCCCAACACGCACGTAGATGCGCCAGTCTGTGTAAGTGTGCTGTTTCGAACGTTTGTGCGTAGTTTCTGTACTGGTCATATTTTTATACTGTGTCTGAACGGTGAACGGGACCAATGATCTTAAGGCGCGCGTTGATGCGCGCTGACAACAGTCGAGTGCTAGCGCACCGTTCAACGCGCGCTTTATTAAAAAGCAGCGTTAGCATGTAAACGGCCTGAATAAAATATGTCTGTAGTTGTAAAGGAGCGTTATCAAAACGCGCGTTGAGCGCTCGTCATGTTAATATCTATATGTTTGGATGTTTGTCAATCAATTACACCTCACCGTCTGGACGGATTTAAATGAAATGGGTGCACAGGGGCACCTGAATTAGGATATACCTAGGACACTTTTTGCCAAGATAATTCTCGCCATTCACAATCAGACGGGTGAAGACGCTTGCAAAAACTACTTTATCTATACGTGGGCCGTAAACATAACAGTTTCGCAAGTTATTTACGAATGTCCCCAGATAGGTTTACTGAATAAAACCTAACTCTAGGAAAGTTTGTTATGATTCGGGGATGATACAGGTACTATACATTTACAGTATAAGCTGCCTCTCATTGTATGGAAATTCTATACAATGCAAGATCAGCTTATACTGGAAATGTATAGCTTGATTTAAAAAAAACGCTGAAAAAAACATTTTCTTGTATAGGGACAGGACCCGCTGACAGACGGATGGACAGCGAAGGCTTTGTTATAGGGTCCTGTTGTACCCTGGAAACCAACCCTAAAAATGTATCTTATCACATTTGTAAAGCCCACAGTTTCCTCGTTTCAGTCCGCAAGCGTTCAGCCGACGCCCCGCCGCATGACTACATGCAGTTCGCTGGCAAGCGCGTGCAGGAGATCGAGATCAGCAACCTCGCCGAGCTGCTGGAGTTCGAGCAGGAGTCCAAGCAGGACAACTAGGTCGAGCATGCCACTGCTGCTAGTAGCACTCGGAGGACGTAGCAAATGGAGAACTACCTAGCACTACAACATAGACATTCTGCACTTGGTCACCCCATAGCAAATTTTGTAGTAGAGTTGAGGCTGTCAGAATCAGAATCATTTATTTGTGTAATATAGGTAATTACATTAAATAGATCTTATAAAAAACTCTGACAAACTCAACTCAACTCTGTAAACTGTATCATCTGATTAAAAAACCGGGAGCCAAAAATAATGAAATGTCATGGATTCGAAATCTATTATGTTACAATCTCCCTCGGTGAACACCTAGGGGAAGTGAGCTGTCATCCGTCCGTCTGATTTGTCAATCCTTAGCATCGGGATGGATGACAGCTCACTTCACCTGACAGGTCACTTCGCCCATCTTGTAGAGATTGTAACATAATAGCTCCATAATAACAATACCTCTATCCAAATATCACATATGAGTTATAACTGACTGAAGGACACCAAAACACTCTCGCCCGTATGTTAGTACTCCATTTGCTATATAGCCTTCGTATGAGAGATGTGATGGTGTGGATGTAGGAAAAAGTTTAGTCGATTCTAGAAATACTTCGACTAAACTCGTTCTGAATGGAAGGATGGCGTTGTAACTGTGATGGTTATTGTTTAATTTTTTTTAGTTAGTTTTATGCTCTCTATTTTAATTATCTGAATTAATTTTTATAATTGAACTAGTTTGAAATTGATTTGTAGACAAATCAGTAGATTTTTGAAATGTATGCGCACATTAAATAATGTATGGTTGTTTAAATCAGTTCATATTGATATATGAAACGAATGACGGACATAGCTTATTATGTAGCTATGGTCCAATTAGTAACTTGAAAATTGTAATAACTGACGCATAAAGTAATCGATTTCACAAATTGATGAAACCGCATTTAGTTTATGATTCACAAACCAAAGATTTTATTTTTAATTTGGGATATTTTAATTTTCATTTACTGCCAGTCTTACACTAACACTATTTTATATTTATTATTTCTCCATGTTTTTTTATATAATTTAATGTTAAAGAGAATGTTGGAGATATCAGCTGTGCTTTGTTGTATAACATGTACAGCACAAGGCATGTAAAATAATATTTTGTGCCAAACTAAAACAACACCAACATTTATCGTGAAAATAATTATTTCTTTCGCTAAACTTAAAAGGTTCGAAATCGTTACGCTTCGAGAGAAACGCCAGTATCTCTATTTTATAGTTGACAGTTGCAACATGTTATATTGCAAAAGACAGAAATATTCTCCTATATCCACATCCAAGTGAGAATAGCTAAAATTTAAACTTAGTCCAATTTTTTAAATGTAAGCACATAATACTCGTATAAACTATAACAGTTCAGTTTTTAGTCTGATATTGCAATTTTTAGTCGATTTTTTGACATAGTTTGATTCAGTCGATTGCAAAAAAGAACATTACTATTTAGTTTAGTTCATTATTAGTTTTATTGCCTTAGTTAATTATGGAATTAAAAATAAAGTATATGATGATAGATCTTTAATTGTAAGGAAATAAATTAATCGTAGGGCACGTAATATCGTGTAATAAGCACAGAAAGTAGATCTCATTCCTAAATATTCAAATAACTAAACTACGTTGTTATTTTGAGGACTTTGGCCGCGATTTGTTGAAATAGTATATCAAGTACACTTTGCTGTGTCCTTGTAAGCAATTTATGACAAATTAAAAGTTTCTATGTAATTCATGTTTTATTTGTTATTACTCCCGTTGCAAAGATTTTGGTTTCTCGTATAGATACTTAGATTGGATATTTCCCTTCTCAATTTGTATTGTGTGAATCCAAGGCAAAAAATAAGGGCAAACCTTCTGCTACGGTTTCCACTAAAGTGGAGAGAGAGTGAGATGTCTTGTGGACAACCAATACGATACCGTCTTGCCTTGAAGCTAAGCCGTGAGATATGAAAGAAAGAAATCATTTATTTGCTAATAATTTATTTATTTATGCAAGGCACTCCAACGACATATTTACAAACACAACAACAAGTAATCACAAATTTTCAAAACTGTGTAAATTCATCACTTATAGGCATGCATAACATTCTTATTATAAGGTAAAAAATCAAATGATTAAAGATAGACTAACTACAATTCATAATGTGGCCCTGGATGACCGAGCGTGGCTCCAAGCCACACTGCCTATACGTTTTGGCGGTCTCGGGGTCCGCAAAATTTCTAGTGTTAGTTTGCTGGCGTTCCTGTCCTCCGTCCACAGCACCGAAAAGTTAACCGCAAAAATCTTATCCTTGTCACTTTGAAGTGCCGTGCTTGACTGATGCGGTGAATGCCTGGAAAGTGGCTTGCCCAAGTACGGTTAGGCCCGTGAACTCATCTTCCCAGAGACAGTGGGATGAGCCGCTCTGCAGGTTGGTACGGAATAAACTTATTAAAAAAAAATTATTTAAAAAAACAAAAAAACCCGACTGCGTGAAAATTGTTAAACTCAAAAGATAGAAATAAGTGAAAATTTAAATATTTTTTTGGTTTTGAATCATCGTGGTTGACAGTGTTCACAAAGGCAGTCGGAGGCATCAAAAATGTACAATATGTTTCAAATCCGTTGAAAGTGTCTTAACTTTAACTTAATGCCTCCGACTGCCTTTGTGAACACTGTCAACCACGATGATTCAAAACCAAAAAAATATTTAAATTTTCACTTATTTCTATCTTTTGAGTTTAACAATTTTCACGCAGTCGGGTTTTTTGTTTTTTTAAATATTTTTTTTATTTTAATCTTTTTAGTTTTCGCAGTGAATCAATTTAGTATTTAGAAAACTTTACGTCGAGTCTCTTTACGTTGAGCCGAGAACCTTGCCTCACTTCTATTATCCCTACGTCGCGTCGAGTCTACTATTTCTGTCCCGTTTTTACTCCCTTAACGTCGAGTTTCTGTACCCCGCTTTTCCGTGGCGTAGCTATCGGAGGCCTAGGCGGTGCAGTGCACCAGGTCCCAAAGCTTAGCGGGCCCCTCGGCCCCAAACCTTGGACTAACCTAAACCTTAAACTGACTGAACATTTATTTATATTTTTTCTCTTCCATGTTGTTATGTATTGTCCTACTAGTGTTGTTGGTGGGTGGTGCACAGATATTGGTGTAGCACCAAAAGGTTTAATTATAACTTAGTCGCATTTTTACTTCCAATGCTTCCTTTAATTCTTCCGCTGATGCAAGTTTTAGTTCAATAACCGACACTCTTGGTGACTTTGTGCGTCGGAGCTTCAGTCCATAGAAATACCATTTGTTTAATGTCTGCCATAACAATGCCCAATGTGTGCCAAGTTACTACAGTGATCTGTAAGACACCTTTTCTAATGCCAACGTTCACGCCGTTCTGATTTTTAAGAGTTGGTACAAACCTCAATCTTCTTTCTACCATCTACCCCACTTTCCGGTTTCGTTTTTATCCGTAACGCTAGAATTGGAAAGAAGGAGGTTATGTTGCTATTTAATTATCGTCGTAGATTTTCCTTTAAAAAATGTTGCCTCTTCTTCTTCACTTTACGGTGCCTCTCCGGAGTTGGTACCTATTTCCAATACTAGAGACGGACAGGTCGTTACGACTAAGTCGAGCCACGTCTCATACCCTAAGATATTAAAACGAGTAGGTTGCAGAGGAAGAACATAAGAGACTAACATACTCGATGATATGTAAGAGTTTACGGGAACGAGAGGTATGGTTTTTCATATTCTTTGATAAGATGATATTATCTTTGAATGATATTATCCATATCAAAGGTGTTAAAACCCTACTTGGTGTTGCCTATTGTATACTTATACTTGTTTTAATATCTCAGGGTATGACACGTGGCTGAACTTAGGTCCAACACCCTGACCCTCTCTTGAGTCCACTCATGATCAGTAATTCAGTATTCTGCACCTGGCTTTTCCCACCATGACCTCTTTTTCCGCTCGTATGTCCTAAATGGCGTCAGGAGTTTACATGGCGAAGAGCCGCAAGGATCGGGAGTTAAAAAAGGAGCATTGTGAAGATAATACTTCTGAGCCTCTCGGAACCTCTTCAAAGCTGCAAGAAATCGCTAAACCGCCATATTCTCGAAAACATTTCATCTTTTTCTCCTACTGATATCATCATAGTAAGTAAATAATAGTGTAGAGAAACGTTAAAAAACAAATAATAAAACAATATTTTAATGATACTGGCTTTTAATTTATATCCTGACTGTACTTATTATACTGGGTGGCGCAAAAGTAAAGACCCTATTTGGTTCAGCTATAACATTTTTTCTAAATTAGAAAACTAGATTTAGATTTTTTTAAATGTATATTTGTGCCATTAAATTTCGTACCATTAGGATTTAAAGATGATGTCTTTTAAATGGTGACCTCCAGAGTTGATACACATTTGAGCCCTATTTATGACATTTTGCATAACTTGCCGTAACACTTCCTGCGATATGTTCGTTATTTCTTGACGAATGTTTTCTTTTAGAGCTGCGAGAGTCTGTGGCTTGTTCACATACACCCGAGATTTCAAAAAACCCCAAAGAAAGAAGTCTGGACTGGTCAGATCGGGTGATCTTGCAGGCCAAGGCAAATCGCCAAAACGAGAGATAACTCGGCCTGGAAAAGCGTCCCTCACTAAGTCCATAGTGTCGCGCGCTGTGTGTGCCGTAGCGCCGTCTTGTTGAAACCAGATGTGCTCCAGCCCCAATTCGTCCAAACTGGGTATCAAAAACTCACGTAACATGGTTCTGTAGCGTTCTCCAGTGACAGTAATCGCATTGCCTCCAGCGTCTTCGAAAAAATAGGGTCCGATCACTCTGTCAACACAGATGCCACACCATACAGTAACTTTTAGTGGGTGTAGAGGTGTTTCTTGAATAATGCGCGGATTATCAGTGCCCCAGAACCGAGTATTCTGCTTATTGACATGCCCTGAGAGATGGAAATGCGCTTCGTCACTCATAACCAATTTTGAAGGACTCAAATGTGTATCAACTCTGGAGGTCACCATTTAAAAGACATCATCTTTAAATCCTAATGGTACGAAATTTAATGGCACAAATATACATTTAAAAAAATCTAAATCTAGTTTTCTAATTTAGAAAAAATGTTATAGCTGAACCAAATAGGGTCTTTACTTTTGCGCCACCCGTTATAAACTCGACGTAACGGAATTAGATAGCGTAAAATAGCAATATTTTGCAAGAGCAATAGACTCTCAGACTCGACGTAAAGGATCTCAACTTAAAGGGAACCAAACTTAATTTATTTGTTGTTTTTTAGCATTTCTCATTCCGAATTTCATTTAAACAAATGGTTGTATATATATTTGTAAGCTATTTATAAAACCCTTTGTTTTAATACCCCACTCGATAGGTTTTGAGGAAAAATATTTTTATTGAAAACACTAATATGTCGCCAAAAATCGGCCAGTTTAATTTTTATAATTTTGATGTACCCAGTGTCACTCACACAATTAAGACCATTGAAACGACACCTTTCAAGCTAAAAGCTCTCAGACTCAACGTAAAGGAACTCAAAGGGAACGAACCTTAATTTATTTGTTGTTTTTTAGCATTTCTCATTCCAAATTACATTTAAACATTTAAGTGGTTTATATATTTGTAAGCTATTTATAAAACCCTTTATTTTGATACCCCACTCGATAGGTTTTGAGAAAAATTTTTTTTTTGAAAACACTAACATGTCGCCAAAAATCGGCCAGTGTAATTTTTCTAATTTTGATGTACCCAGTGTCACTCACACAATTAAGACGAATGAATCGACACATCTCAGGTCAAAATCCATTGAGCCGTTTGGGCTACAGAGCGTGCCAAAGAAATTTACATACATACATACATACATACATACACCCGAAAAACATAACCCTCCTTCTGGCGCAGTCGGGTAAAAAGAAAAGTTTTATTTTGCTTATTGTCGATAATTCTACATATTAATGTGTTGTCTACAGAAAAAGATTTCGCTAATACTTCTTTTTTCGATACATAATTAAAACTTATTTCTACGCGATACCGCACTACTGCTCCTGAAATATAAACCTAGGTATTTTTTGTATATTTTTTTCATTTTCGACAAATTAAAATCTTGGTATTACAATGAATTTCAGACCTCAGCTATGCTTTTTCAGCGAGATATCAGCGATAACGTGTTTTCCACCGTTTCAATGGCGCGGCCATGGGGTTTTAGTCTTACAGCTCCTAAAATATTAACCTAGGTATTTTTTGTATATTTTTTCCATTTTCGACAAATTCAAATCTAGATTTTACAATGAATTTCAGACGTCTGCGATGCATTTTCAGCGTGATATCGGAGCTAGCGTGTTATTCACCGTTTCAATGGCGCGGCCATGGGGTTTTTGCCTTGCAGCTCCTAAAATATAAACCTAGGATTTTTTTCTGCATTTTTACATTTTATTTTACAAATTCAATCTGTTATTTACCTGAATTTCAGGTCTCTGCTATGCTTAGTTTTAAAGATCTCCGTGGCCGCGTGGTTCTCCGCGTTTCAATGGCGCGGTCACGTTCAAACCCTTATAACTTTTTAACCACAACTTTGACAAATTTATGGTTTTGGGAATCAGCTTTTACAAAATATTACATAATCTTGGAATAGTTTTATTTTCGAAATATCGCCGTGGCCGCGCGGTCGAAGCGCACACCATAGGTACTATGCTTAGTGACTCTACATTCCGGCTCGCTACATGCCTACGTCTGGGCGCTCCTTGCGGGGCCCCGCATGGCTGTCAATGTGGTGAAGTTGTCGACTGCCTCGGTCACCATGGCCTTTCCTGCTGTAAGAGCGCAGGCTGGATAGCACGGCACGCCAGCATTAATGACATCATCCGTCGTGCTCTTGCCTCCGCCGGCGTGCCAGCTGTGTTAGAACTTAATGGGTTGGCACGTGACGATGGTAAGAGACCAGATGGAATGACCATAATGCCGTGGAAGTTGGGTAGACTTTTGGTGTGGGATGCAACTTGTGTCGACACCCTTGCGCCATCCCATCTTCCTAGCACGTCGTGTTGTGCTGGGGCGGCTGCTGCAGGTGCCGAAAACCTCAAACGGCGTAAATACAACAACCTTCTTGGAAGTTATAATGTTTGAGCCGTTTGGGGTTGAAACACTAGGGCCATGGGGTCCAAGTGCTCACCTTGTTTTTAGAGACATTTCTAAGCGGCTGGTCGACTCTTCACGTGACCAGGGCTGGCCTTTTCTTGGGCCAAAGAATTAGCATTGCCATTCAACGTGGTAATGCTGCTATCTGGGCACTTGTCCCATTGTGAGCTATGCTTATGAGTTTTTTGATGCCCTGTGAACCCTTCATTGTACATAATATATAATATTTTAATTTATGTTTAAGCTTTGTACATATTTAATTCTTTTAAATGTTGTAATTTATTAAACAAGTTATATTATTGTGTAGGGGTCGCGACCTAGGTGGTATGAGAATGCTATGCTGCTAATGTAAACACTTCAATGACTTTTAAAGGTTTATTGCTAAATTGGTTGCTAAGCTATGCTACGCTAAATGCTCACGCTAATAATAACGAATGCACCCGGGTTGCTGTCCGAACATGCACTGATGCCGCGCTGCACTTAGCGCGGCGTAATTCATTAGCTAGATCAGAAAAACGTGTTCGATCGTAATTATTGCGTCGAACATGCTCCCGAGGGCAAGAAATGAGAAAAACTTATACAAAGCTAAAGAGTTAGGTGAGTGTGGGCTTATATGCTAAAGAAGATTAGTACAATGTTTGATGATTAATTATTTACAAGGTGATAAAACAATGAACGTTATAAACTATAGCTCAAACGGTTGAGTCATCAATAAAAAACACCGATTGTCTTTTGGCAACAGGCGACGTCGACCTGTCTCGCCTTTTTAAACGTAAGCTAGACCACCGTTTAATTAAACTAGATACGCGCGCACTATCACTTACACTCGGCCCCATCTCGGATAGGGGCAGATTTCGCGCACTGACACTAGAGCCGATTTTTGGCTCAAATTGATTTATGCACACACTCACACTGGCTGGTACGCTCTCGGTCCCTCCCTGGATGGGCGAACCGCCGGCATGCTGACACCTTCTTCTCAGCAGCCATATTATGACTACTGCGATAGCTGCCGCTAATAGTCCATACAGCACAGTATATTGATGTATATCATGTGTCGTTAGGAACTCTGGCTGCTGTGCTGACTCTTTAATGGATTTAATTTGATCACCGAGATGTTTTAGGGAGTTATTTATTTTTATGTTTTCGTGGTCGGCATCATAATCTTTAAAATATTGGATAGGTAGCGTAAGGTGGCTGATAAAATGATTTATCGGAGTTAATTTTGTGTCGAGAACATTTGGTTTGAGGTTGAGCGTATTCTCGAATTGCTGATAAGCATAAAGTGTCATATCATGACCCTTTACAATGCACTGCTTAGTAAGTTGAATAAGCCCGGCCTTGCTGACTTGGCGCGCTTGTAGATCGTCGTCACATATGACTCGCAAAGAGTAAGTGTCACAACAGAAATACATGTAGGTAGAAAAGTCATGCAACGGAATCCATTTGTTTTCGCAGTTAGATTTTATCATTCTGCAAGTAAGTTGACGACAAAGGTAAGTTTCTGTTTGATATTCACAGCGCTAAAGATCATTTATGCTCGCCGACAAATATGCATCTCTTCTAAGGTTGATCGCGACATATTCTGACGCTGGTTTAATGCTGACCATGCTTTTGTTAATTTGAACCGGGACTGGTATCAAATTGTATAGCTGGAACGTGTCTCTGCTGATTAAAGTTAAGTAAAATTAAAGGTTATTTCAACTATGAAATATTCCTCCGTCATCCTTGCTCTGACTTTTAACAATTTGTAGATCTTGTACAGGTTGAACTGGACGTCATCTACGGGTAATGCTAGCTCTTTTGATATTTGACCAGACACAATCTGTAGCTCCCCACGAATCTGATGTGGTGTTAAGAGATGCAGATTGATCTGACCGTGATAGATTTCAGTCATTGTGTCAAGAAAAGCATCTTGAATTATAATAATAATAATAAAAAATATTTCATAAGACAATATACATATTGCACTGCATACATTGTTGGTTATATTATATCACACTGTAAGCACAATTATATAGACTATCCTTTAAACTAGGTCTAGCCTGTATCTTAAGAGATAGGGTTCAGCCAAATGGGTACAATAAATAATATAATTGACATTCTGTAGCAAGTGAAACAGTGTCGATGTTACATAACTTAAAGTTATCCTATGAAATAAGTGTAGGTCGGTTACTTAGTGTATTGTATGTTAGTGAAAGTTCGTGCATGTGCGTGTTGGTGTCAGTGTGTGCATGTGTGTGTGTGTGTGTGTGTATATGTGCGAGGATTTTACGATTTGCATGTTTACGAGATGTATTCTAGAAGATTTTCCGTTGAGAGGTAGTCCTGTTGTAGTAGCCATTGAGTGATTTTGTGTTTTAGCGTGTGTCTGTTTAAAATAAATAAATAAATATAAATATCTTGGGACAACTCACACACGGTCATCTGGTCCCAAGCTAAGCAGAGCTTGTGTTATGGTAACCAGACAACTGATATACATACTTATATAATTTATAAATACATACATATTATAAATAAACACCCAGACACAGAACAAACAATCATGCTCATCACACAAAGTTTGTCCTGGGTGGGAATCGAACCCACGACCTCCGGCTTAGCAGTCAGGGTCAGTGACCACTAGACCAACAGGCCCGTCAAAATCAAGAATGTCATGTGTGTGGGTGTTTAAATCAAGAATGTCTAATATTTTGTGTAATTTCTTATATATATAAGTACCTATGACGTAATATTGGCGTTTGGCAAATGTAGTTTTATGTGTTACGCCTGATGGGACATTTGTGCGTTTATTTGGGTTGGACCTGGGCATGCCTTTATGCGTTCTGAGGACAGACTGCAAGATGAATAGCTGTCTAACTGTTAATACCTTACATTCAGCATAAAGTTGTTTGGTTGGATACGGTTGGTACGGTTTCTTGGACATAACTTTAAGTACGGCTCTTTGAGCTCGCTCTGCCCTCAGGAGATTGGTTTTAATAGCACCACCCCACGCAGTAATGCAATATCCGATAATTGACTGACACAGAGCAAAATAAATCATTTTTAATGTGTCTATGTCAGCCGATTCTCTAAGGGATTTAAAAACATATATTAGACACATTATCCTGCCAGTTACCATTTCTAATTGTTTGTCCCATCGTAAGCCATCATCTATTTGCAGACCTAGATACTTTACACAGTCACTTCTAGCTAGTGTAGGACATGAACACGGTGTCGGGGAGTTATGACAGGAGTGAGCAGTTATATGTTTTCAGCGTTTTCTGTGCCTTTGTAACAACCATACTGCGATCGCCAATCCGCCTGCCAAGCGTGGCGATTATGGCAAAACCCCCCCTCGGGGAGGCCTATGTCCAGCAGTGGACGTCTTTAAGCTGAAATGATGATGATGATGATGAGCAGTTATATTAAGCTATGCGGTGGCTTGGTGTTACGTCGAATTGAGAAAGGAATGTAGCAAGTTTTATCCAAGTTTAATGTGAGTAGATTTTGGTGGAACCAGTACATTATACTATTCAGTGCTATTTCTGCCTTAGTTTTAACCTCTTCCCAGGTAGAACCATAGATGATAATCGCAGTATCGTCAGCGTAAGCGAAGATCTTGCAGTTAGGTAGTATCATCCTACAAAGGTCATTGACATAAATTTGGAACAATGTGGGACCTAATATACTTCCCTGGGGCACACCGTATGTCACGATTTCCTCATCACTGAGATATATGCATCTATTTTTACTTGCTGAGAGCGATTCTTGAGGTAATCTTTAAATATGTCGAGTGCCATGCCACGTACTATCGAGCAAACTTCCGCAAGCTCACCTTTAAGGCGATAATCGCCTGGCACGCCTCTGGACTCGATCGCCGTATGCATGCGTTTTGACCAATGGGAAGCGTATTTTAGTTGTGTTGATAGTAATACAATGATGTGTAGAAGTTGACACTCACACTAGTGTGCAGGGGCGCACATTAGTGAGCTGCGTTCCTTAGTTTGTGGGATGATTTTTGAATGGACACAAATTCTAATTGTCGTATCGGTTTCAAACTATGATACGGCCTGCGTGAGCTCTTTATAAATTACTAGCGGCCCTTGCCGCTTTCGCACGAATGGTCGTTTATTTTTATACATTTTGAGATAAACGTAGAGTAAATGTCTTTATGCAGGAAATAAGTAGTTTTTTTTTAATTACTATTATATTGTTAAAGGCGCGGCGCAGTGGCGCCGCGTTTATTTTTCTATTAGTATTTTGTTTAGCTTGACATTTTTAAATCCGTAATATCTTTTGAATGGAATGTCCGATTTGAATAATTCAAAAAGTAATCTACAGGTATTGAAACAGTCTTCAATACGAGATGTTTTATTTGGATAAGGATTAATACAAAAGGTATGGATAACATGCTCTGATTTTGGTCGGCATTACTATCAACTTTTAATTAATATTCATATTATGACAATAACACAAAATCTAAAAGGTATAATTAAACGAAACTTACACCATCTTACAGACACATACATTTTTTTGTTCTATCATCAGTAGTTTCTGCAACGCATGCGGTGAAAGACATTTTAGGGCAATTTTTTTACACCTTATGATACCATAATTAAGTTTTAGTAGGGATTTCTAATTATTTCTAGTAATAAATACAGCTTATGTTACTCAGGGATAATGTAGCATTCTAATAAATGGTCAAAGAAATTGATTTAGAAGTTTTTGAGTTAATTCGTTACAAACAAAAATACAAATCTTTCCTCTTTATAATATTATTATGATTGTTGACATGAAGTAATTTCGTAGTCATAATAATATAATCTGTTTGGTATAGAAAATGTATTATTGGTATAACTTTATTTTAAAAATAATTAAAATAAAGTTATAGTTAGTATCTACAAAAAAAAGTAACAAAGTAATAAAGTGTGAACATTATTTTCGAGCCGTTTGGGGTTGAAACCCTCGGGTCGTGGGGTCCGAGTGCTCATCTTCTTTTTAAGGAAATGTCCAAAAGGTTGGTTGACACTTCCCGTGATCCAAGAGCTGGTTTTTACCTTGGTCAGAAATTAAGCATTGCCATCCAACGTGGCAATGCCGCCAGTCTCTTGGGTACATTTCCAGATGACGGCGATGTGGACGAATTCTACGATGCCTTATTGTGTTAGTTTTTTTTTTGTTTAATATTATAGGTTTTCTTTATTATTATTCTTGTAAATATTATTGATAAGTTTGTATCTACATTCCACAAATAAATATTTTGTACTAAGATAATGTAAACTAAAGAGTGTTTTTTTTAGCTTGTAAGCATAATATATTACTAGCAGTCTTAGGGCCGATTTTTCAATCCTCAGATAAACAACCAGATAGACTTTATTCGATTAATAGCAATATTTTAAGTTTTTCAATGGTCAGATAGTACTTAACTGTCGAATAAAGCCTCTAACGGAGGAATAAAGTTACCTGCTACTCTAAGGGCCAGTTAGGGTTTTATCGGCTCGATAAGTATGACGTTTTAACACTTTCTTTTTGTGCGTTTTGGTTAAACGACACGGCCTACGGTAATTTGTTATGATGGTTGTGTTTGAAACGATTGACGACTTGTTATTTAAACCCCCCTGAGAGAAAAAACCGACTTTTACGAGAGAGATCTGAAAATTTTAACACATGGGTCGACAATGAGTTTTGGAGATTTCGCTAGAAAAAAGGTATCTTTTTTCATTAATTTTCATTAATTGAGGATAAAATTAAACACGAAACAGAAAGATGAGTAATTTTTTATTTTCTATTACTGACCGATATTTGGTCACTAATTCCGCCAATAATCGTACTTTCGAACTAGTAAATATTATAGCACGCTCACGTTTCTGTAATGTATTCATTTTTATACCACAAATCCAATATTTTAACGAGAAATAATAACACGGTTTACACTTGCAAGGGACACAAATGAATAATAGGTGAAAAGCAAAAAAAGGATTTGACTAAACAATGACAAAAAATAACAAATTCCCTTTTTTTGCTATTCCTAACTTATTGAATACTGTATCTGTGCATCTCGCTTGCACATAGACAGTGTGAAGTTGGCTAGCATAGACCACTAATAGCTATTCTCTTGATAATATACGATTGAAAAATTAAAAATATTTATTGGCCTGTTAAGCAGCCAGATAATTTTATACGCTAGGTAACTATTCGACGACTTAACTGAGGATTGTAAAATCGGCCCTTAATAATGTGTAAAAGGATTAAGTTCACAACTAATAAACCCTAACCTTTTAAATATCTATTGTATTAATATTCTTATTTGTATTTTGTATGGGTAGTAGACCCCAAACAAATATTTAGTAGTAGTATTATAGTAAATTCCAATGTTGTGTGAAACTCTCCCAAGCAAATTTGAGCTTTATTTATAACTTCATAAGTGCGGTAACCCAATTTGAAAATGCAGTGATGACTTGAAATGAAGAGCCATTGTTTAGGTGTTGAAAGATTTGTTATCGGGTCATAAAAGAAAAAAAAGAAAAAAAAGAAAGGACAAAAACAAACTTCTTGACTGCATCACTTTTTATATTGAAAGTAAAATATTTTGAATATCTAAACGTAATTTATTATTTTATTATTTCAAAATTGTAATTGTATGTTATGTTTTATTAATATTTATCATTAACTAGCGATCCACCCCAACTTCGCACGGGTGTTACACATCTTTAAAATTCTTGGCTTTGCTCTACAATAATATAGTATGATATGAGTATTTTATGAGTGAAAACCATAATTATCAAAATCCGTAATCCATTCAAATATAATATTTATGAATTGAATTACAAGCGATGTTAGTGTTGGGGTTATCTCGTCGTTGACGGATACCCCGGTAGTTGTTTTAGGAAAGTAGTAAGTTCACACCAAACCACTGTTATGTTCAATAGTTTAATTACGTTCAAGTTACGTATGTTTAGTTATCTGAGCCGCACTTGATGCAATGTTATTATTGATCGACCCGCTCGTGGCTGATCTTTAGTTACGACTAAATTTATGTTTTAATATAATTAATAAAGTGCGTTTAGCATAATTCATTACGTGCGCATAAACGTACTTTTGCTGTATGAGCATTATTGGCTCGTACATGCTCCCGAGGGAAAGATATGTACGCACTCAGATTACCAAACTAGAGTTACAAGTTAAATAAGTAAGCAATCAAAACAATAAGCAATACATAATTCTTAATTAATTAATCATAGTTTAAATCTTGTTCCAATTGCTGGTTGCTGTGGCCGGTAGTTTTCCGAATGTCCACCTCGTATTTTGGCGTAGGCAGGAATCTCTTTCAGTTCTATATCTTCTGTCCTTTCTTGAGTCTTGTTCGCGTTGGCTTGGCTGGCAGTATCGCTCTTCTTACGCGCCTGAAGATATCTTCTTATTCGCCAAACTATTATAGCGGCGACGATACCTCCCACCAGCAAAGAGCTTATAGCGTAGTTGCCGATGTCGTGGACACTTAGGCCGTTAGGTAGGCTCTCTCTTCCCTTTTGTGCGGTTATCTGATCATCTAATAATTTGTGGTCATTAGATAAGTTTAATTTTGGTAGCACAATCTTTGTGTTTTTGAGTGTACTCCACATATCATTTGGTGAGTCAATAGTAGGTACCTCCAGGTTTATTCCAATGTTCGTACTGCTACTAAAAACGTTATGTGAGTAAATCGTGTTGTCCTTTTGCTGAAGTATGCAGTCCTGACCTAGGGCAAGGAGCCCTGCGTTTGTTACACTCGTTGTTGTAATTCGATTTTCGCAGACAATGCGAATCGTGCACTCGTTGATGCAATTATACAGCCATATGTTTGGTCTTTGTAATTTTGTCCATTGGTCAGCGCATTGTTGTGATACCCAATCACATGTTACGTTGTTTGCATTTTGATTGAGTATTTTAGCTTCGCAGGATGCCGTGACTCCATGCAAGTTGTTGATAGTTGTCGTGGCGTGGCATATATGATTGTCCTCGCTCATTGTGGTACACTGCTGAAGATCAACCTCTTCTATCTGTATGTAGGTGCTCTTTCCGAAGTTGACTCCAATATATTGTGTTGCTGTCTGAATCACCTGACATTGTTCAGCTGTTTCCCATCTAGGAATAGCTATATTGCGATACAGTGTATACTCGTCATCGCTAAGTAACGGGATATGTATTTCGAAGAGTAGGTACTGTTCGGTGAGCCGGGCTTTAACATAAATAATTTTGTAAATATTTTTTATGTTCGACTCATTGCTGTCTCTGATAGGTAATGTTAATCTTTTCGGTATGATGCCGGCAATGTAATTGAGTTGTTCAGATAGCTGCTCCGGTGGAAATAATTTCATGTCGAGATGGCCTCTGTAGATATCTGTCAATGCGCTTAAGAGCATTTCTTGGTTTCTTCTCAGTACTGAGATAAGTAAACTAGCTGTTAATGCCCCAGCATTGACATCATTCATTGTTTTTATTATTTGAAATCTGTTTTCGATTACAGCCGTATTGTATTTCGTATCGTTCATGAATTGTTGGATTACTTCCAGTTGCGTCTTTACAGAGTCTTCATTTTTCTTGATGACGTTGTTTTCTGCCTCGATAATCAGTGTCTGATTTCGTATCAGTTGTAATAAATATTGCTCGTTGGTTTTTATTTTGTCTATGTCCTGAGCGTATTTTTCGGCGAAATCGCTGTCAAGGACACCAAACAAGGCTCGTGCAAGGTTTCCTACGCCGTTGACGTAACCACGTCGCCTCCGCTGTTGATGTTGAGACCGCAACAATATGTTAAACTCGTTCAGTTGGTTCATTTCGAACTTGAGTTGTTGTAACGTAGAGTGACATGGTTCATTTGGCATCGTGTCACATAGTTGGCCTAAGTGATTTACGAACTCCTCTACCTTTGTCGTACTTTGCCAGAATGTGCTCAGGTTATAGTATACCAGAAGTTTCCATTCATCGTGGATGAGTTGAATGTTTCCTATAGGGTCAAAGTACACTGGTTGGTTTTCAGTTAGCTGTGTTATTTTAAAATGTTGCAGGGGTGCTGCTAGTCCACCTGATAGCGTTGTAAACGCTATTAGTAACATCATAAGCAGGCTGTTTACCCCTTTTCGACTTTTATTAGTGCCTTTCTTTGGCTCGTCGTGGTTCGTTTCTGGACTCATTTTTTGTGTCTCAGCGCTTCCACGCACCTCGTTTATAGGTAGCGGGGCGAGTTTAGTTATGGGTCTTTTAAGTACCCCGTTTTGTGTCTTCAGCGTGACTACTCGTACTAAGTTGTCGCTGCCTGGGTGCAGTTCCACTACTCGTCCCATAGCCCATCTGCTTGAGGGTAGATTACTTTCCTTGACGAGAACTAGCTGCCCCATCTGTATGTTTTCTTTAGTTTGTTGCCATTTGTTTCGGTTTTGTAGTGAGTGAAGGTATTCTTTAGACCAGCGATCCCAAAAGTGTCGACGCATGAGTTCAATGAGTTTCCATTTGTTTCTGATATCTATCGTTTTGTTTTCTTCAGGTTCATTGAGTGGCAGTGTTAATGTTGGACTCCCTGTGAGGAAATGACCAGGGGTTAGGTATTCTAGATCTTCAATATCTTCTGATAATGGACACAGTGGCCGGCTGTTCATGCACGCTTCGATTTGTGTGAGAAGCGTTGCAAACTGTTCGTAGGTAAGCTTTTGTTGCCCGATCACCCTTTTCAGGTGTGCTTTCATAGAGCGTACAGCGGCTTCCCATAAGCCACCTGCTGATGGCCAGGATGGAGCGTTGAAGTGCCACTCGATTTGCAGGTCGTTGATCTCCTTAAAGAACTCTGACGATTGCAATGTTTTAAATAACTGGAACTCTTCTTTTAAAGCTCTGGCGGCTCCGACAAAATTGGTTCCGTTATCCGAGTAAATATGTTTTGGGGTGCCTCTGCGAGCGCACATTCTCCTTAGTGCTGCGATGAAAGTTTCCGTTGATAGGTCCGAAACAAGTTCGATATGTACTGCTTTTGTACACATACATATGAATATGGCTATGTAGCCTTTGCAGGTTTTTATCCCGCGGCCTTTGTTTATCTTCACGTCCACATGGCCTGTAAAGTCGACGCCGGTGTGCGAAAACGGCCTCGATGGAGTGATCCTTTCTTTAGGAAGGTTGCCCATCAACTGTTCAGCTCGAGTTGTTGCGTATTGACGACATCGGATACATTGTCGCAGTATTTTCTTGACGGTTCGATTGCCGCTGATTATCCAGTACGTGTTTCTAGTGTTTGCTAGCGTGAGTCTTGCTCCACCGTGTAGAGTTTGTTGATGTGCCTTTTCAACAATAAGTTGGGTTAGTCTTCCCTTTTCTGGTAAAAGAATGGGGTGTTTCGTTTCCACTGATAAGTTTGCGTGCTTCAGGCGTCCTCCCACCCGTAAAACTCCCTTAGAGTCCAAAAATGGGCTAAGTTTCAAAATGGTGCTTTTGTTGGTAAGTTTTTCACCTTTGTTTAGAGAGTTTATCTCATTTTCGAAATACTCCCGTTGCACTGATTTAATAATTATAAACAGTGTGTTGTTTTGTTCGTGTAAGTTCAGTTCATGGCACTCAGTTGACCTTCTTTTGTTTTGTAATGCATCAGCAAAACGTATCATCAAAGTTAGTATTCTTGTAATACGAGTTATGTTGCTATGTCGTTCAAGTAATGAATTTATTAATTCATTTTTAATCGACGTGGGTTCCGTACTCTTAGTTGTATAACAGTTTTTATGGAGGCCCACGTTTGTGCTATAGGTTTGTTTAGAGTCAAGGGTTTGTATTTCTTGCTCCTTAAGCCATTTTGGGCCTTCCCACCATAGGGAATGGTTGGCCAGCTTGGATGGTGGAAGACCTCTTGTGGCACAGTCGGCAGGGTTTTCGTTAGTTTTTACGTAACCCCAGTTGATCGCAGGCACGATGTTTAATATTTGTTTTGTTCTATTAGTTACATACTTTTCGTATTTAGTTTGATTTCCCTGCAGCCATGCTAGAACGACCTTTGAGTCGGTCCAACAGGTAATCTTTAGATCGTAATCTTCAAGGATTTTTGTTATTTTGTGTAGGAGTTTCGCTAGCAAAACTGCGGCGCATAATTCCAATCTCGGTATTGTAGTTTTCTTCTTGATCGGTGCCACTTTAGTTTTTGCTGCGAGTAGTGTTGTTTCGTAAGCGCCACTGGCTGACGTAGTTCGGCTGTAGATAACGCATGCGTAGGCTTTTTCGCTCGCATCACAGAAGGCTTGCAATTCGATCGTACTATTGTTTTCATATTTTATCCATCTTGGTAAAGTTATGAATTTTATGTTTGGCAGGTCGGATTTTATTTGCCTCCATTCCTTTTCTATGGAATCCGGTACATTTTCATCCCAGCTAATGTTTTGGCAGCTATCATTCCATAGGTTTTGGAAAAGCAGTTTTGCTTGTAGTGTCATTGGAGCCAACCAACCGAGTGGATCGTAGATCTTGCTTATTTCCGACAACAACCTGCGTTGTGATAAGAAATGTCCAATTCTTTTACAGTCTAATCATCATTTCACAAAATTACTCTTTGAGTATGAACACAAACGATTGTTTCATGCTGGACCCCAGCTACTGTTAGCTTCAATACGGGACACATACTGGCCTATAAGAGGTCGTAATTTAGCCAGGTTGTGCTACCGTAGGTGTGTACGTTGTTGTCGTCTTAAAGGTCAAACTGTCACACCGATCATGGGTAATTTACCACGGCAGCGACTTCTAGCTGGAGGTTTCCCTTTTGAAAATATTGGCTTGGATTATGCAGGTCCAATACAGTCTGCGGTTCGACAGGGTCGTGGCTGTAAGTTAGTTAAAGTATATATCGCCATTTTCGTCTGTTTTACGACAAAATCAATTCACCTTGAACTAGTCGGTGATTTAACCAGCAAAACTTTTATCATGGCGTTAAAGAGATTCATCTCGCGTAGGGGTAAACCGGTTAATATATATTCTGATAATGGCACCTCGTTTGTTGGTGCATGCAATGACCTATCAAAGTTTCTTAAAGCGAATTGCGACTCGTTATCTGAGGAGATGACTAAAGAGGGAATTACCTTTAACTTCATTCCTGCATATTCTCCTCATTTTGCTGGCCTTGCGGAGGCTGGTGTCAAGTCAACGAAGCATCATTTAGTCAGGGTGTTGGGCCTTTGTAATCTAACTTACGAAGAGCTTTATACTACACTGGTGCAAATAGAAGCGATCCTGAACTCCAGACCACTAACTCCGCTGTCATCGAATCCTGAAGACTTGACACCATTGACACCCGGACATTTTTTAATTGGACGTCCTTTGACATCTTTGCCGACACCTGACTACCATAACCATTCCACCAATTCCTTATCTCGATTTCAACGCATCGAACAACTCCGACAACATTTTTGGAGCAGATGGAGCAAGGAATACATTTCGGAGCTCCAACTTAGGACGAAATGGCGCACATGTAAAGGCTCTCTGAAGCTGAACTCCCTGGTACTTCTAAAGGAAGACAACATGCCACCTCTGAAGTGGAAAATGGGTCGGATTGTAGCTACCTATCCAGGTCCGGATGGCGTGATTAGAGTCGCAGATGTCAAAACCTCCAGTGGCCTGCTCCGCCGATCATTCTGCAAGATTTGCCCATTGCCCATCTACCCCGAGTCTGACCATTCCGGTTGAAAGACAGGCTTTCAACGCCCGGGGGTATGTTTACGCAGAACGCCTACTAAACTCGTCATAGCAATGGTGCAGCTACATGTGTTTTAGCTAATGACTTTTGTCTTTTATTTTTTACACATTTATTTTTACACCATCTACCGCCAGTTTCACTTTTATTAACATTATACAATTTTACTCAAGAATCAAGTCGTTTTTTTGATATCTCCCGATACAATACCTGAATAAATCCTACATCACCCCATAATAATATTCCATTCAAGAATGACGCTAGTGCTTCTATGCTCTTTTGGTACCGCACCCAACCCAAATACCACACAATGGTCATTATATGAGCACAGCAACCCACGGTCCGTTTTCCCGAGATAAAACTACAATAATAACTAATTATTTTAATTAGAGACTTGATTCTTCAGATTTTAATATAATTTTTCTTAAATATTCCGGTACTCTATTTCGTTCTAAATTGGTACAAGCTGGCACAAAACAATGAGAACTTGTCTGTGTTGTGTGTGAAAAGCAATCAAGTGTTATTGATGCACTTCGTGGCTGGATATCAAGTTGCACTTCTTCTTCCATTCTTATATTGTACTGTACACGTCTCCAGCAGTAGGAACAAAGAAGCGCATGTTCTGGTAACTGAAACAATAAAATAATTTAGTTAAGGTAGCAACAGAAAGGGTTGTTAAATATGTGTAAAAGCAAATAGGCACTGATATGTGTAAGCTTTAAGAATTACAATTGACTAATAGTCACTGGTTAGTCTTTCAAGCACACAATATTGTAACCCGTGTACAGTGCTTTAATAAAAAAAAAATATTACCTACCTCATTCGGATAAATTCTTGCTGCAACTTCATCTCTCTACGGACCACTAGCCAAATGTGTTTGCCTACGGTGCAGAGACATTCCACACCATGCACAGTGTTTTGATGAAGGTTAGATGGGCCCGGATTTTGCCGGTCATCCTCAGCCCTTGAAGCATGCTCAACATTTCTATGTGCTGCTACTGTAATAAAAAAAATTAAAGGATCTATATTTATTTATCTAACTAACAAACTATGTGTGTGATTCTAAAGTTGAGAAGTTAGGGAGCTCGAAATTAAACAAAAATAACTAAAAGGAGAAAGGTTCGGGCGCCAGAGCTCACTAATTAAAAAAAAACAACAAAGATCCGGTAAGCGGAGCAGGTAAAGTTTGAACTTTTGATCTGAGGTCGGGGGGTCTGAAATTAAGCTGCAATATCTTTAACAATAGCTCATTTATTTCTAACACCGCAGGCCTGGTGAGCCCAACACAAGAAAGCCCCTTTCCTTTGAAGGGCAAGTTGTTTTATAACTATTAAATTTTAAATCTAAAGTTTATGCTAAAGTTGTCAGTATTGCACGTTTTTAAGTTGAAACTACGAGAAAGAATTTAAGTAACATACCACAGGCTTCGAGAAAAACTTATTTAAATTAAACCTGATTGGAGACACGAGGTGAAGCGCATCAGCTCATCCATGATGAAGTTAGATTTTAAGATGAAAAATCCAAAATATAAATAAGAACGCCTTTGGGGCTGAAAACGAAAACGATTTCCTTTGTTAGTTAAACCCACGCGTCGAGCAAAATGGCGACGTGGCAGTAAATCGGGAATTCCAAACACTTACCGTTCTTTAACGAAAACAAACATGCCAATCGCTCGTGCTATGAGCACAACCCAAAACGCGATGGCGATATAGGTGCTGAAACAATGGAAAATCGACGATGGTTAGGCCACACGACCTCAAGTCCATTGTTAGCATATGGCTATGAAGATTTCAACCAACAATATACTCACGGTTTCAAAAATACTGGAGAAGCACTGCCGCTAACATTGTTACAAAATGGTTCCAACCAGGAGTGGACCCTTGAAATATTCCAATCTAATGATTGGCACGGAATAGAATTTTATTCGTGCATCATCTTAGTGAATTCGGTCGGAAAGTGAATGCTACTTATCCCAAACCGGAAACGTGAAAAAAATCTGACAGCCGGGGAAATAAAATCCAACTGTCAAACTGATGGTCTATGGTTTTATCGATTACTCTACTAAATCCTAGCCAATCTATCAAATATCTAAAGTGTGTCGTCGGCATTACCGAAAACTTCGAAAAAGTGACGAGAGAGGTCGACACTATGTAGCGAGTAAAAATTACTCGTTACATTACATCCCTCCCCGAAAAATAAAAGAAAGGAACTTTCTTTTATTAGAAAGAAACAACGAAAAATTAAGTGAACAAAAAATTCAAAAACAAAAAACTATCATAGTGCAGTTAGGCGTCATGGCCACTGACTAAAACTTCGGTACTACAACCGATCAACAAAGCCAAACAACAAACAAATCCAAATTCAGTTAAACCCGAGGGCCGCTGACTAAAACTCTAACAAGACTAAACACTAAACAAATCTAAACTCAGTTAAGCACGAGAGCCGCTGACTAAATCTTGAACAAAACTACTAAACATTAAACACTAACTTTGAGTACAGTTAAGCGCTATGGCTACTGACTAACTTTACACTAATTTACTAAACTATCCTACACCTCCCAAGTTCAGCTAAGCACCATCGCCACTGACTAACTTCAGCCAACCTACTAAACTAAACCACACCACTTAAGCTCAGTTAAGCACTATCGCCACTGACTAACTCTACACATCTCTACCAACTAATCTGGAGTGCAGGTAGGCACTATCGCCGCTGACTATCCTCAACTAACCTACAGTTCAGCTTTGAGTACAGTTAGGCACCATAGCCTCTGTCTATCTCAGCAACAACCAATTAAAAATAACAATACCTAAACAAAAATTCTAGATAGAGTTGAAGGACTCTACCTAAAAGTATAGATTACGAACCAATAAAGTCAGACAGAGTTGAAGGGCTCTATCTAAAAATATTGATTCCCAACAAAAAGGTTAGATAGAGTTGAAGGGCTCTATCTAAAAAGGTTGGATAGAGTTGAAGGGCTCTATCCAAAAATATTGTCACAGCAATAACCTGTAACAAGCAAAAACCATATTGTGATAGGCGCTACACCACCGAACTTCCGAGCACGATAGTAAAAAGGTATGACGAAAGTCAAAATTCCACCTTGTGACTGGCACAACAATGACCAACACAAGGGCAAAAGGGCAAATGTAAGCTGTGATTGGCTCTACTCTACCAACCTTCCAAGCACAGACAAACAAACAAAATATATTGGATTACCGAAGGGGAAAATCACAATACCAAAAGGCGAAAGCCAAGATGAAATCGAGGTCAAAAATTACACCAAGATCCAAAAACAAAGTACATTCTTTAACAAAAGTTTCAGAATGACCGCAAAAACAAGGTAGGACGTTCTATAACGAAAGTTACAGAATGACCTCAAAAGCAAAATCCGGTATGAACGCGTTACTAACAAAGTCAAATCCAAGTCTAGTATCGAAGAAATATCTAGACAAAAAACAACACTGTCATCAAACAGTAAAAAAATAGAATTAAAATCAATAACTATTTAAAACTATGAGAGAAATAGAATGATTTTAATCTACAAAAAAAGGAAGATTACAAAAAACTTGAAATGAAATTTAAGTTTTTTAAATCTTTTTAGGTACTAAAAACCTAAGGTATAAGGTTGTATAGGATCTCTCTTTTTCAAAAAAAAATGTAAACAAGTAAAGGATTACCTTTAAAAAAGAAAGAAAGAAAAGATATAAGATCCCATACAAGCTCAACAAACAAACAAAACAAACAAGATAAGATCCTTTGATGTGTAAAATGTATAGTGTAAAGAGTAGGTATTTCTAAATTAACCAAAATGACCTAAGTTTATTTTAGGAAGAATTGAATTGGAATCTAATAATTTGTAATGAGGTTGCCTAACATAATAATAACCTTCAGACCACTATTTCCTTTCATTCATCATTCTAACAGTAGTGGATCCTCACACAAAAATACTCAATACCAATACCAATACCAAACCTATGAATTCCCCAAAATTTTAAAATTTAATAATATCCTTTACATGATAACGACCCACGGAACCCTTATTTAAATCTTTCAAAACATAAACGTTATCAGAAACTTTTTCTGTTATTTCACACTTTAAGAACTTAGGTGCAAGCTTAGCCGAAAAATAAGCAGGTGCATGAGATTGAACAAAACTTCTTCTCCACACAACATCACCCACATCAAAAGAAATGACTTTCCGACCCTTATTATAATAAGCGGCATTTCGCTTATACCCCTTTAACAAATAAGCTTGAACTTTAACAAAAATATCACTAAGTGAATTAAGAGAAACTGCATAAGAGTTCCTATTTGAAACCTCTAGTTGAGATAAATTATCAACAGAGTTACTAAAATGATGTAAGGAAGCATCTAAAACAAGTTCCCTACCAAACATAAGAAAATTAGGTGTAAATTCTGTAGCAAGATTTACACTATTATTTAAAGCTAATTGAACATTGGGCAAAAAACTTGACCAAGTCCTATGATCATCTTTAACAAAACACGATATGCAAGTTTCGACTGTTTTATTATATCTCTCAACAGGATTATTTTGAGGTGTATACAATGTGTTATAAAATATTTTAGTTATATTAAAACCTTTCAAGAATTCTACAAAATGTTTTGAAGTAAATTGAGTTCCATTGTCACAAACTACTATTTTTGGACAACCAAATTTAAGAAATATTTCTTTTTCAAAATGTTTACAAATTACTCTAGTAGTTGCATTAATCATTGGAAAGAACCAGCAATATTTAGTAAAAACATCTACAACTGAAAGTATGTATTTATGACCAGAATAAGTTTTAGGTAAAATACCTATTATATCTACTGAAAGCATAAGCATGGGGCGATCAACCTTTTTAGGATTAATCATCGTACCAAAAGGAGGAGAAGTAGTATGTTTGTAAGCTTTACAAGTATCACAAGACAAAATGTATTGGTGAACATCATTAAACATACCTTTCCAAAAATAATGTTGTTTTAATTTCTTTAAAGTTTTATGAATACCTAAATGACCTGAATTTACATCATCATGATTTGACCTAATAGTATCTAAGATATTCTCTTTAGGAATAACTATCTTCCAGTCTAAAAGACTGTGAGGGTTAAATTTATTTTTACAATATTTATACAAAGTGTTATTTTCGACTCTAAAATTCTTATACTTTCTAGGAGATTTCTGACATTGAATAAATATTTTTCTATACCAAGGATCAATAATTTCATCATCAGGGGAGACTAAATTATCCTGAGTGGTTATAGCGGTGACTTCTATACGAGATAAAGCATCTGGAACTAAATGTAATGAACCTTTTTTATGAATAATATCAAAAGTAAATTGAGAAATTCTAGCAGCCCAACGAGCTAAGCGTCCACTAGGATTATTGAGACCTAGGAGCCATTTCAAACAAGCGTGGTCAGTAATAACAGTAAACTTCATTCCCTCAATATAAGGTCTAAAATGTTCTATGGAATCTAAAATAGCTAATAATTCACGTTCTGTGGTACTATAATTTCTTTCACATTTATTAAGTGATCTAGAATAAAAAGCAATGGGATGTTGATCTCCATTATCATCTTCTTGACTCAAAACACTACCTATGCCCACAGAGCTGGCATCACAATGCAAAAAGAAAGGTTTTTCAAAATTAGGACATTGCAAAACAGGAGAAGTTATTAAAGAATGTTTTAATTCTTGAAATGCATTTTCAGCTTCGTCATTCCAAGTAAGTGACTTTTTAGAATTTTTACTACCTGCTGTCAATTTAGTTAAAGGAGAAGCAATATCAGCAAATTTACAAATGAATCTACGATAATAAGAACATAAACCAAGGAAACTGCGAAGTTGTTTTACCGTTTCTGGGCGTGGGAAATTTTATATTGTCTCTAATTTAGAAGGATCAGTATGTAAACCATTACTGTCAACAATGAAACCAAGATAGCGAAGTCTGTTCTTGCAAAAATTACACTTTTTTAAATTTACAGTTAAACCTGCCTCTTTTAATATACTATGAATTTTATGCAACTGTGCTATATGGCTATTAAAATCAGAATTAATACAAATTAAGTCATCTAAATAACAGAATACAGAATTATCATACTCTGGACCAAAAAGTTTATCTACTAGTCTCTGCAACTCAGCTGGTGCATTTGTGAGACCAAATGGCATGCGAACAAATTCGTACAGACCTTTTCCAGGTACTACAAAAGCAGTTTTTTCGCGGGAGGATTTTTCAAGTGCAATTTGCAAAAATGCTTTAGAAAGATCTATAGTACTAATATATCTAGCACCTCTAAGGTTATCTAATATTCTAGAAGTATAAGGAAGGGGATAAGAATCTTTAATAGTAACAGAATTTAAACGTCTTGAATCTAAACACAATCTAGTACCTCCATCTTTCTTTTCTACCGCCAATACGGGTGAACACCAAGGAGACTTAGAGGGTTGAATAATACCTTCTCCTAATAAAACTTCTACTTCATCAAAAAGTTCCTTTTGTTTAGCAGGACTCAGAGGCCAATATCTCTGTTTAAAAGGTTCACTAGTAACGTTAATTTTATGTTCAACTAAATGAGTAAGACTTAAACCTCTTTTCTCATAAGAAATATCTTCAAACAAAGCAATAATATTATCTAATTTTTGTTTCTCAGAAGGAGAAAGTTCAGAAATAGAAGTAATTGAACAAACTTGTTTATTATTTTCTGGAACAAGTATAATGTTCTTCCACAATTCTTCAGCTAAATGAAATTTAATCCAAAAGTCAAAACCTAAAATAATTAATGGATCAAAAGAAGGAATAATTAAAAACTCTACGGATTTAGTTATATTATCACAAGTTACTGGCAAATCCATGGCACCAATAATTCTCCGGGCGGAGCCATCCGCAGTGCAAGCAGCGCCACTAATAGGTCTAATTTTATAACCCAACTGTAAAAATCGTTCATGTGTATTTGAGCCTAAAATGCATTTATCGGAACCACTGTCCAACAAACCTGAAAAAATTTGATTACCCACAAAAAAAGTTAAAAATGGTCTAGCATCATTCTGTTTTGTAAACAGAATAGGAGCCGAACGATAAATATTAAAAAAGGTTTTTAAGTAATCTAACCAGTTGGAAAATTCTTTGTCACGGGTAACATCATCAGGCTTGTGACTTCTAACAATTTTTTCACACATCGAGACGCTCGAAGTTTTATCAAAAACGTGGGCTCGATGCTGCCTAATCAGTTTTTTGACTTGCGACTTTTTAGTATCCAAATTACAAACGTCACAAGTCTTAGAAGTGACCCCAGCTTTATGACACTGAAAACAAACAACACCTGGAATAGACTTGCAATTCTTATATAAATGTCCAGGTTTTTTGCATTTTAAACAAACTAAATCATTAGAAACGGCATTAGATTTAACAGAAGGTTTAAGGGATTCTTTAAAAGGTTTTCTATTGACAACAACTTCTAAATCTTTTGCAAGTTCCAGAAATTGTTCGATTGAATCTATTTGTCTTTGAAACAAAAAGGGTGTGTAAATTGGTAACATATTTTGTTGTATCACGTTAATTAAAGTGTAGTCAAATAAAGGTACTGAAAGACGACTAGCCATGTCATAAATTTCCGTAATGAAATCAGGAAGCGACTCAGACTGTTTCTGTTTCCTGGTGCGGAGCTCATTTTCTAAAAAGTGATCAAAATTAGGTTTATCAAAGCGCTTTAAAAGTGCAAGCTTAAGTTCATGCCAGGAAAAAATACGAATTCGAACAGATCTAAACCATTTGAGAGCAGTACCATCAAGCAAATCTGTAAAAGAACCAACCAGCAAATTTTCGTTGTAATTTCTATAAAGAAAATATTCTTCAACTTGTGTAATAAAATCACGAACACAAGTTCTACCATCATAAATTATTTTGCTCTTTTTCAAATCAGGCAGTTTAGTAAGAGGAGGAAAGTTTTTTCGAATGTTTTCGTTAACAAGCGCATTCAAGGAATTGAACGAAGGCAAAGCTCGAGCTGTAAAATCCGAAGACGAATGTGCGATTCCAGATTCAAAAGGATTGCCAACATCGGTGGCATTAGCCATCTCGTGACCTTTCTCAACAACATTAGCATCAGCAGCAGTAGAAGCTTCGACCTCAACCGAATCCTGAGGCGGTGGAAACTGAACTCCCTTGTCGTCCAAGACTAACGAGTAACAAGGCAAATAGCAATGAAAAGCAAGGACTAAACTTCAAAGAATTTCAAAATAAATCAAAGTTTGAAAAATAAAATTAAGTTTGAGGTTATGTATGAAAAATAAAGTTTGAGGTTATGTATGAAAATCAATGTGGTATTTCCATGAAAAATTGCTAAGTTATTTAACGTTAAAAAGTGCAATAATAACTCACAAAACGGCTTAAAATTAAATAAACTAGGTGCACAATAATGTACTTAATGTTTAAATTTAATTATTAACATAAAAAGTTAACTTAGATATGAATTATATCACTGTATGAGATTTAACAATAACACGGTCTACACTTAACTATTGTTGGTTTTGCTAAGGAAAAAACATGTTAAAAACACAAGAAAATAAACAAATTATCCAATGTAAAACTAAAACATTGTTTGCAAAATACAATACCAAACTAAGTTACAACTTATGAGTCTAATTATTCAAAGTTTATAAACTAGATCAATTACAATGTAAAAACAATATGAAATACAATATGAAAACTAAATATTGTAAACAATAGACTCATTAGTTAAAATATAAATGAATTTAGTGTGCAATACTGACTGTACTCACCGTACAAACCTGCTTCAGTCCCTGTTCTAGTGCGACAATTGTAATAAAAAAAATTAAAGGATCTATATTTATTTATCTAACTAACAAACTATGTGTGTGATTCTAAAGTTGAGAAGTTAGGGAGCTCGAAATTAAACAAAAATAACTAAAAGGAGAAAGGTTCGGGCGCCAGAGCTCACTAATTAAAAAAAAAACAACAAAGATCCGGTAAGCGGAGCAGGTAAAGTTTGAACTTTTGATCTGAGGTCGGGGGGTCTGAAATTAAGCTGCAATATCTTTAACAATAGCTCATTTATTTCTAACACCGCAGGCCTGGTGAGCCCAACACAAGAAAGCCCCTTTCCTTTGAAGGGCAAGTTGTTTTATAACTATTAAATTTTAAATCTCAAGTTTATGCTAAAGTTGTCAGTATTGCACGTTTTTAAGTTGAAACTACGAGAAAGAATTTAAGTAACATACCACAGGCTTCGAGAAAAACTTATTTAAATTAAACCTGATTGGAGACACGAGGTGAAGCGCATCAGCTCATCCATGATGAAGTTAGATTTTAAGATGAAAAATCCAAAATATAAATAAGAACGCCTTTGGGGCTGAAAACGAAAACGATTTCCTTTGTTAGTTAAACCCACGCGTCGAGCAAAATGGCGACGTGGCAGTAAATCGGGAATTCCAAACACTTACCGTTCTTTAACGAAAACAAAGCATGCCAATCGCTCGTGCTATGAGCACAACCCAAAACGCGATGGCGATATAGGTGCTGAAACAATGGAAAATCGACGATGGTTAGGACACACGACCTCAAGTCCATTGTTAGCATATGGCTATGAAGATTTCAACCAACAATATACTCACGGTTTCAAAAATACTGGAGAAGCACTGCCGCTAACATTGTTACAAAATGGTTCCAACCAGGAGTGGACCCTTGAAATATTCCAATCTAATGATTGGCACGGAATAGAATTTTATTCGTGCATCATCTTGGTGAATTCGGTCGGAAAGTGAATGCTACTTATCCCAAACCGGAAACGTGAAAAAAATCTGACAGCCGGGGAAATAAAATCCAACTGTCAAACTGATGGTCTATGGTTTTATCGATTACTCTACTAAATCCTAGCCAATCTATCAAATATCTAAAGTGTGTCGTCGGCATTACCGAAAACTTCGAAAAAGTGACGAGAGAGGTCGACACTATGTAGCGAGTAAAAATTACTCGTTACACTACCCACCAAGCATAACAAACCAGTCCTCCTGGTGGAATCTAGATAAAACAAAAGAATGCATTATGTATTATTTATTTATATATACTTCATGCACAAACATACAAAGGCTGACTTAAAGCGGCGGTAGGTGTATAGGCTATTCGCACAATTATTTAATTCTAAAAGTAGGTAATTAGGTAAGCTGTTACTGTTACCTCTCTTGGATATATTCTTGCTGTGATTATAGTGCGTTCAGGTCCTTGTTGTATAGAGTGTCTGTGTGTATGGGTAAGAGACCGTCGGCACCATACACATGAATTTGTGTTAATTACAGGAGCTGCTACGATTCCTCTTTCTTGAATTATACTCCGAGTATGTACCCAACAAGTAAAACATATCAAGCCTCCCTCGGGTATCTAATATAAAAAATATGAAATTGAGATATAGTGTAATATAAAAATTAAAGGGGGTCTAGATTTATTTAACTAACTAACAAACTATGGGTGTGATTCTAAAGTTGAGAAGTTAGGGAGCTCAAAATTAAACAAAAATAACTAAAAGGAATAAGGTTCGGGCGCCAGAGCTCACTAGGTAATTTAAAACAAAGGTAATCCGGGATAGCTAATAGGTAAAGGACAGGACTTCTAATCTAGGTCGGAGATTTCTGAAATTAAGCTGCAAATTCTTTAACAATAGCTCATTTATTTCTATCGCAGGCAGTGGTGAGCACAACACAATATTAGAAAATTCCTTTCTTTTGAAGGGCAAGTTGTTTTATAACTATTAAATGCTATAACTAGAGTTTATGTTTAAATTGTCAGTATTGCACGTTTTTAAGTGGAAACTACGAGAAAGAATTTAAGTTAACATACCACAGGCTTCGAGAAAAACTTATTTAAATTAAACCTGATTGGAGACACGAGGTGAAGCGCATCAGCTCATCCATGATGAAGTTAAATTTTAAGATGAAAAAAATCCAAAATATAAGTAAGAACGCCTTTGGGGCGATCTTAACGAAAACTAAAACAATGCCAATCACTCGTGCTATGGGCACACTCAATACGCGATGGCGATATAGGAGGATTTCCCAAAATATTACCGTTGCACGGCTGCTGACATCACTACCAAGGGGTTCCAGCCAGGGGTGGACCCTTGAAATATTCCAATCTAATGATTGGCACGGAATAGAATTTTATTCGTGCATCATCTTGGTGACTTCGGTCGGAAAGTGCGTCTTAATTATGCCAAAACGGAAATGTCAAAATTATCTGACAGCCGGGGAAATAAAATCCAACTGTCAAACTGATGGTCTATGGTTTTATCGATTACTCTACTAAATCCTAGCCAATCTATCAAATATCTAAAGTGTGTGTAGTAGGCATTATCGAAAACTTCCAAAAAATGACGAGAGAGGTCGACACTATGTAGCGAGTAGAAAATACTCGTTACATTACATCCCTCCCCGAAAAATAAAAGAAAGGAACTTTCTTTTATTAGAAAGAAACAACGAAAAACGAAGTGAACAAAAAATTCAATAACAAAAAACTATCATAGTGCAGTTAGGCGTCATGGCCACTGACTAAAACTTCGGTACTACAACCGATCAACAAAGCCAAACAACAAACAAATCCAAATTCAGTTAAGCCCGAGGGCCGCTGACTAAAACTCTAACAAGACTAAACACTAAACAAATCTAAATTCAGTTAAGCACGAGAGCCGCTGATTAAATCTTGAACAAAACTACTAAACATTAAACACTAACTTTGAGTACAGTTAAGCGCTATGGCTACTGACTAACTTTACACTAATTTACTAAACTATCCTACACCTCTTAAGTTCAGTTAAGCACTATCGCCACTGACTAACTTCAGCCAACCTACTAATCTAAACCACTCTACTTAAGTTCAGTTAAGCACTATCGCCACTGACTAACTCTACACATCTCTACCAACTAATCCGGAGTGCAGGTAGGCACTATCGCCGCTGACTATCCTCAACTAACCTACAGTTCAGCTTTGAGTACAGTTAGGCACCATAGCCTCTGTCTATCTCAGCAACAACCAATTAAAATTAACAATACCTAAACAAAAATTCTAGATAGAGTTGAAGGACTCTACCTAAAAGTATAGATTCCGATCAATAAAGTCAGACAGAGTTGAAGGGCTCTATCCAAAAATATTGATTCCCAACAAAAAAGTTAGATAGAGTTGAAGGGCTCTATCTAAAAAGGTTGGATAGAGTTGAAGGGCTCTATCCAAAAGTATTGATTTCCAACAAAGAGGTTAGATAGAGTTGAAGGGCTCTATCTAAAAGGCTGGATAGAGTTGAAGGGCTCTATCCAAAAATATTGTCACAGCAATAACCTGTAACAACCAAAAACCATATTGTGATCGGCGCTACACCACCGAACTTCCGAGCACAATAGTAAAAAGGTATGACGAAAGTCAAAATTCCCCAATGTGACTGGTACAACAATGACCAACACAAGGGTAAAAGGGCAAATGTAAGCTGTGATTGGCTCTACTCTACCAACCTTCCAAGCACAGACAAACAAACAAAATATATTGGATTTCCGAAGGGGAAAATCACAATACCTAAAGGCGAAAGCCAAGATGAAATCGAGGTCAAAAATTACACCAAGATCCAAAAACAAAGTACATTCTTTAACAAAAGTTTCAGAATGACCGCAAAAACAAGGTAGGACGTTCTATAACAAAAGTTACAGAATGACCTCAAAAGCAAAATCCGGTATGAACGCGTTACTAACAAAGTCAAATCCAAGTCTAGTATCGAAGAAATATCTAGACAAAAAACAACACTGTCAACAAACAGCAAAAAAATAGAATTAAATTCAATAACTATTTAAAACTATGAGAGAAATAGAATGATTCTAATCTACAAAAAAGAAAGATTACAAAAAACTTGAAATGAAATTTAAGTTTTAAAATCTTTTTAGGTAATAAAAAACCCAAAGTGTAAGGTTGTATAGGATCTTTCTCTTACAAAAAAATGTAAACAAATAAAGGATTACCTTTAAAAAAGAAAGAAAGAAAAGATATAAGATCCCACACAAGCTCAACAAACAAACAAAACGAACAAGATAAGATCCTTCGATGTGTAAAATGTATAGTGTAAAGAGTAGGTATTTCTAAATTAACCAAAATGACCTAAGTTTATTTTAATAAGAATTGACTTGGAATCTAATAAATTGTGTTGAAGTTACCTAACATAATAATAACCTTCAGATGGTCATAACCTTTCATTCATCATTCTAACAAAGACCAACCTTCACACAAAAATACTCAATACCAAAACCAAATCTATGAATTCCCCAAAATTTTAAAATTTAATTATATCCTTAACATGATAACGACCCACGGAACCCTTATTTAAATCTTTCAAAACATAAACGTTATCAGAAACTTTTTCAGTTATTTCACACTTTAAAAACTTAGGTGCAAGCTTAGCCGAAAAATAAGCAGGTGCATGAGATTGAACAAAACTTCTTCTCCACACAACATCACCCACATCAAAAGAAATGACTTTCCGACCCTTATTATAATAAGCGGCATTTCGCTTATACCCCTTTAACAAATAAGTTTGAACTTTAACAAAAATATCACTAAGTGAATTAAGAGAAACTGCATAAGAGTTTCTATTTGAAACCTCTAGTTGAGATAAATTATCAACAGAGTTACTAAAATGATGTAAGGAAGCATCTAAAACAAGTTCCCTACCAAACATAAGAAAATTAGGCGTAAATTCTGTAGCAAGATTTACACTATTATTTAAAGCTAATTGAACATTGGGCAAAAAACTTGACCAAGTCCTATGATCATCTTTAACAAAACACGATATGCAAGTTTCGACTGTTTTATTATATCTCTCAACAGGATTATTTTGAGGTGTATACAATGTGTTATAAAATATTTTAGTTATATTAAAACCTTTCAAGAATTCTACAAAATGTTTTGAAGTAAATTGAGTTCCATTGTCACAAACTACTATTTTTGGACAACCAAATTTAAGAAATATTTCTTTTTCAAAATGTTTACAAATTACTCTAGTAGTTGCATTAATCATTGGAAAGAACCAGCAATATTTAGTAAAAACATCTACAACTGAAAGTATGTATTTATGACCAGAATAAGTTTTAGGTAAAATACCTATTATATCTACTGAAAGCATAAGCATGGGGCGATCAACCTTTTTAGGATTAATCATAGTACCAAAAGGAGGAGAAGTAGTATGTTTGTAAGCTTTACAAGTATCACAAGACAAAATGTATTGGTGAACATCATTAAACATACCTTTCCAAAAATAATGTTGTTTTAATTTCTTTAAAGTTTTATGAATACCTAAATGACCTGAATTTACATCATCATGATTTGACCTAATAGTATCTAAGATATTCTCTTTAGGAATAACTATCTTCCAGTCCAAAAGACTGTGAGGGTTAAATTTATTTTTACAATATTTATACAAAGTGTTATTTTCGACTCTAAAATTCTTATACTTTCTAGGAGATTTCTGGCATTGGATAAATATTTTTCTATACCAAGGATCAATAATATCATCATCAGGGGAGACTAAATTATCCTGAGTGGTTATAGCGGTGACTTCTATACGAGATAAAGCATCTGGAACTAAATGTAATGAACCTTTTTTATGAATAATATCAAAAGTAAATTGAGAAATTCTAGCAGCCCAACGAGCTAAGCGTCCACTAGGATTATTGAGACCTAGGAGCCATTTCAAACAAGCGTGGTCAGTAATAACAGTAAACTTCATTCCCTCAATATAAGGTCTAAAATGTTCTATGGAATCTAAAATAGCTAATAATTCGCGTTCTGTGGTACTATAATTTCTTTCACATTTATTAAGCGATCTAGAATAAAAAGCAATGGGATGTTGATCACCATTATCATCTTCTTGACTCAAAACACTACCTATGCCCACAGAGCTGGCCAAAATTAGGACATTGCAAAACAGGAGAAGTTATTAAAGAATGTTTTAATTCTTGAAATGCATTTTCTGCTTCGTCATTCCAAGTAAGTGACTTTTTAGAATTTTTACTACCTGCTGTCAATTTAGTTAAAGGAGAAGCAATATCAGCAAATTTACAAATGAATCTACGATAATAAGAACATAAACCAAGGAAACTGCGAAGTTGTTTTACCGTTTCTGGGCGTGGGAAATTTTCTATTGTCTCTAATTTAGAAGGATCAGTATGTAAACCATTACTGTCAACAATGAAACCAAGATAGCGAAGTCTGTCCTTGCAAAAATTACACTTTTTTAAATTTACAGTTAAACCTGCCTCTTTCAATATACTATGAATTTTATGCAACTGTGCTATATGGCTATTAAAATCAGAATTAATACAGATTAAGTCATCTAAATAACAGAATACAGAATTGTCATACTCTGGACCAAAAAGTTTATCTACTAGTCTCTGCAACTCAGCTGGTGCATTTGTGAGACCAAATGGCATGCGAACAAATTCGTACAGACCTTTTCCAGGTACTACAAAAGCAGTTTTTTCGCGGGAGGATTTTTCAAGTGCAATTTGCAAAAATGCTTTAGAAAGATCTATAGTACTAATATATCTAGCACCTCTAAGGTTATCTACTATTCTAGAAGTATAAGGAAGGGGATAAGAATCTTTAATAGTAACAGAATTTAAACGTCTTGAATCTAAACACAATCTAGTACCTCCATCTTTCTTTTCTACCGCCAATACGGGTGAACACCAAGGAGACTTAGAGGGTTGAATAATACCTTCTCCTAATAAAACTTCTACTTCATCAAAAAGTTCCTTTTGCTTAGCCGGACTCAGAGGCCAATATCTCTGTTTAAAAGGTTCACTAGTAACGTTAATTTTATGTTCAACCAAATGAGTAAGACCTAAACCTCTTTTCTCATAAGAAATATCTTCAAACAAGGCAATAATATTATCTAATTTTTGTTTCTCAGAAGGAGAAAGTTCAGAAATAGAGGTAATTGAACAAACTTGTTTATTATTTTCTGGAACAAGTATAATGTTCTTCCACAATTCTTCAGCTAAATGAAATTTAATCCAAAAGTCAAAACCTAAAATAATTAATGGATCAAAAGAAGGAATAATTAAAAACTCTACGGATTTAGTTATATTATCACAAGTTACTGGCAAATCCATGGCACCAATAATTCTCCGGGCGGAGCCATCCGCAGTGCAAGCAGCGCCACTAATAGGTCTAATTTTATAACCTAACTGTAAAAATCGTTCATGTGTGTTTGAGCCTAAAATGCATTTATCGGAACCACTGTCCAACAATCCTGAAAAAATTTGATTACCAACAAAAAAAGTTAAAAATGGTCTAGCATCATTCTGTTTTGTAAACAGAATAGGAGCCGAACGATAAATATTAAAAAAGGTTTTTAAATAATCTAACCAGTTGGAAAATTCTTTGTCACGGGCAACATCATCAGGCCTGTGACTTCTAACAATTTTTTCACACATCGAGACGCTCGAAGTTTTATCAAAAACGTGGGCTCGATGCTGCCTAATCAGTTTTTTGACTCTTGCGACTTTTTAGTATCCAAATTACAAACGTCACAAGTCTTAGAAGTGACCCCAGCTTTATGACACTTAAAACAAACAACACCTGGAATAGACTTGCAATTTCTATATAAATGTCCAGGTTTTTTGCATTTTAAACAAACTAAATCATTAGAAACGGCATTAGATTTAACAGAAGGTTTAATTGATTCTTTAAAAGGTTTTCAACAACTTCTAAGTCTTTTGCAAGTTCCAGAAATTGTTTGATTGAATCTATTTGTCTACGAAACAAAAAGGGTGTGTAAATCGGTAACATATTTTGTTGTATCACGTTAACTAAAGTGTAGTCAAATAAAGGTACTGAAAGACGACTAGCCATGTCATAAATTTCCGTAATGAAATCAGGAAGCGACTCAGACTGTTTCTGTTTCCTTGTGCGGAGCTCATTTTCTAAAAAGTGATCAAAATTAGGTTTATCAAAGCGCTTTAAAAGTGCAAGCTTAAGTTCATGCCAAGAAGGAATATGAATTCGTATAGATCTAAACCATTTGAGTGCAATACCATCAAGCAAAAGTGTAAAAGAACCAACCAGCAAATTTTCGTTGTAATTTCGATAGAGAAAATATTCTTCAACTTGTGTAATAAAATCACGAACACAAGTTCTACCATCATAAATTATTTTGCTCTTTTTCAAATCAGGCAGTTTAGTAAGAGGAGGAAAGTTTTTACGAATGTTTTCGTTAACAAGCGCATTCAAGGAGTTAAAAGAAGGCAAAGCTCGAGCTGTAAAATCCGAAGACGAATGTGCGATTCCAGATTCAAAAGGATTGCCAACATCGGTGGCATTAACCATCTCGTGACCTTTCTCAACAACATTAGCATCAGCAGCAGTAGAAGCTTCGACCTCAACCGAATCCTGAGGCGGTGGAAACTGAACTCCCTTGTCCTCCATGACTAACGAGTAACAAGGCAAATAGCAACGAAAAGCAAGGACTAAACCTTAAAGGATTTCAAAATAAATCAAAGTTTGAAAAATAAAATTAAAGTTTTGAGGTTAAGTATCAAAATCAATGTGGTATTTCCATGAAAAATTGCTAAGTTATTTAACGTTAAAAAGTGCAATAATAACTCACAAAACGGCTTAAAATTAAATAAACTAGGTGCACAATAATGTACTTAATGTTTAAATTTAATTATTAACATAAAAAGTTAACTTAGATATGAATTATATCACTGTATGAGATTTAACAATAACACGGTCTACACTTAACAATTGTTGGTTTTGCTAAGGAAAAAACATGTTAAAAACACAAGAAAATAAACAAATTATCCAATGTAAAACTAAAACATTGTTTGCAAAATACAATACCAAACTAAGTTACAACTTATGAGTCTAATTATTCAAAGTTTATAAACTAGATCAATTACAATGTAAAAACAATATGAAATACAATATGAATACTAAATATTGTAAACAATAGACTCATTAGTTAAAATATAAATGAATTTAGTGTGCAATACTGACTGTACTCACCGTACAAACCTGCTTCAAGTCCCTGTTCTAGTGCGACAATTGTAATAAAAAAATTAAAGGGGGTCTAGATTTATTTAACTAACTAACAAACTATGGGTGTGATTCTAAAGTTGAGAAGTTAGGGAGCTCAAAATTAAACAAAAATAACTAAAAGGAATAAGGTTCGGGCGCCAGAGCTCACTAGGTAATTTAAAACAAAGGTAATCCGGGATAGCTAATAGGTAAAGGACAGGACTTCTAATCTAGGTCGGAGATTTCTGAAATTAAGCTGCAAATTCTTTAACAATAGCTCATTTATCGCAGGCAGTGGTGAGCACAACACAATATTAGAAAATTCCTTTCTTTTGAAGGGCAAGTTGTTTTATAACTATTAAATGCTATAACTAGAGTTTATGTTTAAATTGTCAGTATTGCACGTTTTTAAGTGGAAACTACGAGAAAGAATTTAAGTTAACATACCACAGGCTTCGAGAAAAACTTATTTAAATTAAACCTGATTGGAGACACGAGGTGAAGCGCATCAGCTCATCCATGATGAAGTTAAATTTTAAGATGAAAAAAATCCAAAATATAAGTAAGAACGCCTTTGGGGCGATCTTAACGAAAACTAAAACAATGCCAATCACTCGTGCTATGGGCACACTCAATACGCGATGGCGATATAGGAGGATTTCCCAAAATATTACCGTTGCACGGCTGCTGACATCACTACCAAGGGGTTCCAGCCAGGGGTGGACCCTTGAAATATTCCAATCTAATGATTGGCACGGAATAGAATTTTATTCGTGCATCATCTTGGTGACTTCGGTCGGAAAGTGCGTCTTAATTATGCCAAAACGGAAATGTCAAAATTATCTGACAGCCGGGGAAATAAAATCCAACTGTCAAACTGATGGTCTATGGTTTTATCGATTACTCTACTAAATCCTAGCCAATCTATCAAATATCTAAAGTGTGTGTAGTAGGCATTATCGAAAACTTCCAAAAAATGACGAGAGAGGTCGACACTATGTAGCGAGTAGAAAATACTCGTTACAATAGTAATATATGTATAGTAATAAAATAAGCATAGTTTAAAGATAGTTATTTGGATAACTTTAAATGACTGTTCTTTTTTTTTCTGCAACGTTGTTGTTTTGGATTATAATCAAGAAATATCTGCATTTGTTTTATATTTATGCCTGCCGTTTATGAACAAAAAAGAAAAATAGAAGAGGTGCTTACCTCTCTAGGAGCAATGGTTTCAGGAATATATTGTTTTACCCTCAGGAATAGAGTGAGCATGTCTATTAATCAAAGACTTCCTACACCTAACACAAACATTACTATCATGGCGATGCTGGAGTTCATGATTATCACAAAACATTTCTTGCATTATAACGTCAAAACATTGTGAGCACATTACCCCATTCATTACCCCAACCTAAAACAAATAAGAGGTTATACAGTTTTCATAGTTACAGAATAGAAATAAATAAAATGTTTTTACCCTATGAAGATACCGTGTGATGAACGAAATTATTTCCGGACCCATATCATCGGCAACATAATATTGTTCATTTTCATCTATTACAGAGTTGCATTATAGGCACGTCATTGTTAATAAACTGGAATTAATGAGTTAAAATCTATTAGATTATGGAACAAGGGAAGAAAACATCTGATAGAAAAAGGATTTAGAAAAAACAAGGCAATACATAGGTTATAGGGGACATAACTGAAAGTGAACTTGTTATTGTAGAATATACTTACCTTAAACGACGTAATTCAAATCACAGGCGAATCAGAAACTATATAAGAAAGCCGGGGTCAACAGAGAAGTATTCAATCAATATCCGTAGTAGTAAGCTACAAAACAAAAACAATCACTGACAAAGTGACAACTTCGAAACACATCCAAACCAACGCGCGCGAACACAATTACATAGGAGGTACACGACTCAATCATTCAAAGACAAAGTCAAAGAAAGTCGCTAATGTCACAAACTGTCAAACGTCAAACTGTCAAAACTGTCAAACACAACGTCATGGCTGTCCTAAAAATTGGGTTATCATATTAAAAATTCTTCCCAAATAATCATTTCTTACACCTAAACTCTTCTTCAAATTAATATGTTTTTATTTTTATGGAAATCCCCATATTTTTCCCTATTCATCTATGTAGTGTACATAGTGGTGGCTCAAAATCGAACAACTCCTTTGAAGCTGTTGTACATAGATTGACAAGTAATGCTAAGCTTGCCCTTACAGTTAGCATCCTTTTGTCCGATTCCAAAAATAACTCCATCAAATTGTTGTCGTTTCAAACCTAGTTGTTGTGCTGCTTTCTCGCTAAATAGTGATATTTGGGAGCCCTGATCGATAAGAGCTCTTAATACAAGCTGCGTGCTGTCTGCTGATGTAACTTTCACTAATGCTGTAGCTAAAAGTATTTCAGTAAAATCTTGCTGAGATGCGTGAACATTATTGTTGGCCTGATTTTTATTTTCCACTTGCTTAATGTAATTTAATTGTTGATTAATTGTACCGGGCGTTGAATTTTGCTGCGTAAAACATTCATGCAATATCGTATGATGTTTTTCCGAATACTTGCGACATAGTTTTGTCGAATGGCATTTATAACCATTATGATTAAAAATGCAATTAATACAACAATTTTGTTGTTTTCATTTTATTCGACAATCCAAGAAACTTTTCGCAATTGTGTAAATTATGTTCTGCAAAACAAAGAGGACATTTGACTCCCGACACATGCATGGCTTTCGTAATAGGTTTGTTTGCTTTATTAAAATAATGATATTTTCGATTGCTTGTAGTTGATGTTGAAGGACTCGCTTGCTGATGAGATGGCTGTGATTTTGGTATGCTATCTTGCCGTCGTCGAGATGATTCCAAGCTAGTGAACTTATTTTCTAAGAAATCTAAAAAGTCTCGAAGCACCGGTAGTTCTCTAGCGTTCTTTAACGACTCTATGTATTCGGAATATGATTCACTATCCAACTTGTTTGATAAAATATGAACGAGTAGAGGGTCCCACGTGCTAATATTCACACCTAGGTTTTTGATGGCGTGAAGACTCTCTAAGGTGATGTCATGTAATTTTTTAATAGCTGAAAATGATTGCTGCTGAATAGTGGGAAGATTCAAAAACACATTGACGTGAGATGTAAATATGAGCTTCTTGTTATCAAATCGATGGTTTAGATAATAATAATAATAATAATTTAATGATTTATTTATTAAATATTGTTTACAAAAAAGTGTACATTAGTCAATAGTAGAATATTTTCCATACAAATATATTGCCAAAAATAAACTAACACTAAAATAGTTCCCAACAGACAATACAATATAATTGTCGGCGCTGATAGGTAGGTGCTGAATCAAACGCACGGCTTCACCTTTCACCTTGCCTTTCAAGAATTGCATTTTTTGAGCGTTTGATAATGCGGTGTTCTTGTGTATGGCTTCGCTAAATAAATCTTTGAACGACACCCATTGCTGATAATTACCTGTAAACACAGGAATCTCCATTTGTGGAGTTGATTTTTCGCGATAGGATGTTGACCACATTTTAGAGTTGATAGTATTCTTCATGCTAGTGAAGGTTCGCTCGTGTCTGTTGAAGTGGGACTCATACTCAATTGCTAGATCCTCCCCTGACTCGCCAATGATCTCCCAGTGAAGATTGTCAATGGTGGTCCAACGGTTTTGCAGGGTTCGAAGAGCATCTTCGAACTCCCATTTGTCGACTATTGCCTCAACATCAATGTTGTCGACAGCTCTAATGAATGCTTTAAAGTTGACCGACTGCTTATGAAGCATATCGTTAAGCTTGCTGTTGGTTCCTCTCGACTTAAACGTCGGAGACGCTGCTGCTGTTGCTTGCGGTTCCGGCTGACTCATTGAAGTCCCGGCTACATCTTGCAGTGCTAGTTCAGCGTATGCTGAATGTTGACTTTGTTGCATTAACTCATTTTGTCGTTGAATAATAAGTCTTTTTGCTGTCATGTAAATTTCTTTCGTACGCGCAAACTCTGAGTTGACAAAGTATTTATGATTAGTCTTTTCAAAAGGAAGAATTTTCTCATGATTTACCTGGAAATATTTCCAGTACCTCTCAAGTAACTCGATCTTACGCTTGCAATAGTCAAAAGTTTTACGCTCTACGCTATCCTTTTTATAAGTGGTTAAGAGTTTTCCCAAGCACTCCGCAATCTCAGTTTGATTGAAACACAATGACTCCATCTTGCTGCTGGTAAAACGAGTAAAACTGAAAGATCTTACTTGAAAGTCTTTGTTGCTGCTAGCCTGACGAGGGTTGCTCCCCAAGTCAGTGATGCGCTGTTGTTGGTAGTGTGAGCAAAACACTCACTGCTGCCGTGTGCGTACTTCACGAAGTACTGCTTTCGCTGCTTTTGTGAGCTGTTAACTCACTGGTACAATATATCGAGCACCTCAACTCGCTACACTGCTGCTAAAGTCGTTACCACTTCAGTCACTGCTAAGCTAGTGAATACCTACTGCATTCAACAATGTCACTGGTTGGGTACAAGTCCCGAAAACTAATTAGCTAGCCAACCGCGAAATGTTTGTATCCAGCTCGAAGGACCAAAATGTAGGGGTCGCGACCTAGGTGGTATGAGAATGCTATGCTGCTAATGTAAACACTTCAATGACTTTTAAAGGTTTATTGCTAAATTGGTTGCTAAGCTATGCTACGCTAAATGCTCACGCTAATAATAACGAATGCACGGCACAAATGCGCGGCGTAATTCATTAGCTAGATCAGCAAAACGTGTTCGATCGTAATTATTGCGTCGAACATATTGTTATTAAAGCCTAGGTAAACAAGTCATAAAAAAAAGATACAGTATAAAATCAATTATTATGAAATTAAATTAAATAGATTTACATTAAAATTAAATTAAATTACAAATAAATTACAATTACAATAAATTAACAATGGAATAAATTTAACTAACAATAATTTAAAATTTCAATGAATTAAAATTGTCATCATCTGCCTAGCCTTTTCCCAACTATGTTGGGATCGGCTTATAGTCTAACCGGATGCAGCTGAATACCAGTGTTTTACATGAAGCGACTGCCTATCGGACCTCCACAACCCAGTTACTGGGTAACACGATACCCCTTGGTAAGACTGGTTGTCAGACTTTCTGGCTTCTGACTATACCCATAACGACTGCCTAAGATCTACAAATGACAGCCGGGACCAACGGCTTTACGTGCTTTCCGAGGCACGGAGGAAACTCGGTATGAAAGGGATGGTCACCCATTCACAGACCAACCGCGGTTAGCGTAGCTTAACCTTTGACCAATCGATCTGTACGGCTTTAACCTAGCCACGAGCTCCTCAATGAATTAAAATTGTAATAAATTGAATAATATTGCAAGAGTCACAGATTAATTTTGATAATTTTTGATTTGAATACGGGCAAACTATTAGAGAAAATGTCGATACTACTGTCGATGGAATAGGCCCTATTATAAGAACTCAAAATTCTGTTGAGGGAAGCATGCTGGCCCAGGTTTGTGCGACAAGGTATAGTAGCAAACGTTCTAATGGTTCGCTTGGACCGGAGGTGTGAATAACGGGGTACTACGTCTAGGTTGATTTTCTGAAGAAGGTTGAGGAGTTGATGTTCAAATTCAAATTAAAATTCAAGCACGACCACGCTAAAATTCCAACTGGCGTAGAAGTTCATGAAACGGGAGCATGCCTAAACATTTATAAGGACGTAAGTTTGTACTGAGGACCGATCATAAACCGTTGACATAATATATCTTTGGTATACGTTTACAGCGGTGGGCAATTTTATTGTCAGGGTATAAATATGACATAGAATATGTGGCATCCAAGAAAAATTGTGCGGATGCCTTGTCGAGATTGCCACTAAAGGGTAAAAACCTAAATGTGGGCACGGAGGTCAAGTATCTAAACTTTGTAGAGGATTTCTTACCAGTAACGAATAGTGAAGTTAGAAAACAAACATTGAAATATCTTTTATTAAATAACAATCTTATGTATGTGCAGTCAGGTTGGCCTGCTTCATGTACAGATGAAGAGGTTCAACCTTTCTTTTAGAGACGTACTGAGTTGTATATAGATTGCGGCTGTCTGATGTGGGGATATCGAATGATAATACCACATACCTTACGGAAAGATATACTTATCAATTACACATTAGTCACATGGGAATCGTAAAAACAAAATCATTAGTGCGTAGTTATGTATGGTGGCCTAGCATCGATAGGGATATAAAAGCATTGTGTCAAAGTTGTAAGACTTGTGCGTTATAGGGCGCTGCGCCACCGCAAGCGCCACCGCAACCGTGGCCGTACATCACACGACCGTGGAGCCGAGTACACGTTGACTTCTTAGGACCATATCATGGTAATACTTTTTTAGTTATAATTGATGCAAGCACAAAATGGTTGGAGGTTTTTGAAATGCCACGTACAAACGCAATAACAAGTAATCAACGTTTTACGAAGCACCTTTGCACGTTTCGGTCTCCCGATAGAATTAGTATCCGATCATGGTTCGCCTGTTACAAGAGCGGAAATTTAGTTCCTTCCTAATTAATAATAGTATACGACATTGTTTTTCACCAGCATATCACCCGTCGTAAAAGTTAGTCCGTATGGTGTCGCACGTAAAGAATAGTACCATCCCATATCTTCCCGTAGGTGTCGTAAGAGGCGACTAAGGGACTCACCAGAGAATGGGCAGCAGCGTTCTCTGTGCCTTTGTAATAACCATACTGCGATCGCCAACCCGCCTGCCAAGCGTGGCGATTATGGCGAAACCCCCTATTTTGGGGGAGGCCTATGTCCAGCAGTGGACGTCTTTCAGCTGAAATGATGATGATGATGATCACCCGTCGTCAAACGGTGCAGCAGAAAATGCCGTAAAAATGTGTAAATCTGCTATTAAAAAGGCGTATAGGGAAAACAGAGATATAGATGCAGCCTTACAAACGTTCCTACTTAGCTATAGGAACACTCCGCAGGTAACAACGGGAGAAACACCCGTTATGTTGTTACAACGACGGACATTACGTACTCGTTTAGATATATTGCGCGCCGACCGCGTGCTGGAGGATCGGGTATGAAATGCACAACAAAGGCAAGTGTCGGGCGGCGTAATACGCGAGTTAGCTCCAAAGTATGAGATGTGGAGTAGGAACTGTACTCAAGGGGACAAGTGGGTGAACGGTGTTTTTCTGGCTAGGGCAGGCGCGCGTAAATATCTCGTAGATTACGGTAACGGTCGCTTCCCTAGGAAGCACATAGATCAATTAATACGAAGATCACGTTTATCCGATTATATGGTTTCTGATAGTACAGTCTCAGATGGTACGTCACCGCCGCCACCACAAGTGGCAGAGGTAGAGGATGTGGCTCCGATACCAGGCAGGGTAGAGAGAAAGAGAAAAGGTAGATGTAGGGTGTGACCCTCAAATGTTGGCAAGGCCCGTGCTATCACCATCATTACCACCGGAGAGTCGACCCAAAGATTACGCAAACCGGTAATTAGGTTCCAACCATGACTATGGATAACTCATAATATAATTGTAGTAAAAATGATTGTACCTATGTATATAAAAAGTGTGCTTAAGTATAATTGTTACAAGCCTATAATAAATTTGTTCAAAACTTAAACTAAATGATAAGTAATGATATTATAATAGTATAGGTAGTGTGTGTCTGTTTGCATTACGTAATTCTTAGAGATTCAGTGAGGAGGTGTGATGTACGTGTATGAAGGTACTACCTATAAAATAATTGTGTCGTTATAAATATAGACTACTAGCTTTTGCCCGCGACTTTGTCCGCGTGAATGTCGGTTATAGCGGATGCAGATGAGGTCGTGGATTAAAAAGTAGCCTATGTCCTTCCCCAGGGTTCAAGTTATCTTCATGCCAAATTTCATTAAAATCGGTTCAGCCGTTTCATCGTGAAAGCGTAACAGACAGAGTTACTTTCGCATTTATAATATTAGCACAGTATAAGTATTAGTACTATCGTAATATTAGTATGGATGTGGGTAGGAGCATTAAAACTGTTACTTGTAATTTCTTTGTGTGTCAGTCCCACAGACTACTTAGAGATACTGTAACGTGAGTTAACGTTAACTGTCGAAAGTTTTGACATATCAACAAACATGGCGTCGGACAGAAATAGGAGAGGAGAAAGGCGGGCGGGCGGGGGAAGGGAACTGTCAAACAAGATAGTTGACCCATAGACGATACCATAGCCATAAGGTTAGGAAAATCTGCTTGAAGATTACCTGCCGTGGTCAGTCCAAATATAGTGTAACCGAGAGACGTCGTTTCATTCCCGACTCCGTTCCTTGTTGAGGATTCACAAATAGGTACTTTAGTGCTTCAAAGGCTGCAATTCGGCGACCTCTTTGAGGAAACCGAAGGTTTTGTCTGTGCGATTATGGACGAAGTTATGATGACGAACAACTAGCGGAGGTATAATGTGAAGGACGGCACGGTTGACATTCGTCGGGCATGCCACCGACCGGGAGAATCAGTCCGATACATTATCTCTGGGTGCTCTCGTCTGGCTAACAAGAGACTACTTGCATAGACACAACCTTGTAGCTAGGATTATCCACCAGCAACTTGTTCTCAAATACAGGCTTGTGGAGTCGGAAGTACCGTACTACAGATAAGTGCCTGACCCAGTTCTCGAAATTGGCAATGTCACGTTGTAATGGGATCGATCTAGGATCACTGACAGGACTATTATTGCCCATAAGCCTGACATAGTGGTGATAGATCGATTAGAGCGTCGCGTAATTTTTGTTGATATAGCGGTTTCGCATGACGAGAACCTCGTGAAAACTGAGAAAGATAAACAAATAAAGTATCTTGACTTGGCTCGCGAGGTTGTTGAAATGTTGACATGTGGGATGTGAATACAGCAGTCATTGTGCCCTACTTATTGGAGTTGCGTACCGTCGTTTTGTGGCATTTAGAAACAAAACCGACTTACGAGTTACCGAGATAAATACTAACACATCAAAATGACGACTACCAAAGTAATAACATTTAATTGTAAAAACGTTGTCAGGTCAGTGGACTGTATACGACAACTTTGTCGAGATGTTGACCTGATTGCGCTGCAAGAGACTTGGCTGCTGCCACACGACCTGTCTTTTCTGGGTACTATAGATGACAACTTTTCCTACACGGGCACGTCGGCAGTGGACACCTCGGTCGGTGTGCTGCGGGGGCGACCACACGCAGGAGTTGCCCTCCTGCGTTCCCTGCTGTGACAGTGATCAACTGCAGTAGTGTGCGTCTCGCTGCTGTTAAAATAACGCTCAGTGATAGGTCATTCGTAGTGTTCTCAGTGTACATGCCTACTGATTGTAGTGAGAATTTATTGGAATTCACAGAGTGCTTAAGCGAGATTAATGCGGTGATTGAAAATAATAGTGTCGGATCAGTTTTCATTCTTGATGACTTTAACGCACACCCGGGTGAACTGTTTGCTAACGAGCTACTTTCGTTCTGTGCGGATCAGTTAAGTAAGCGACGCACACGGGTGCCGGCGCTGGCTCGATCACTGCGTAGTGACAGGTGGCGCGCTACCCGCTATTCTCAATGTGTCGGTATTGTATGACTCATACTGGTCGGTCGGATCACTTACCTGTTATGTTAGAATGTTGAATGATTGAATGATTGAAGTTTAATGATATCAAAAGGCATACTATGGTAACAAAGCCGTGCGCACTTGTAAATAAAGTGGTCTGGGGTGAACGTGATGCCGAACAAATTGCTAAATATCACGATTGCTGCCATTCAGAATTAAAACAAATTGATTTTCCAAGCGAATTTAGTCATTGTGCTGACAGGATGTGTAATGATTCCTGCCACTTACCTTTGCTAGATGAAATGTATAATAACATTGAACGTATACTTGTGAACGCTGCTGAATACAGTTATTATCAAAGATATCACGAAACGTAAGAATGTTATTGGCTGGAATAAGTATGTTCGCGACGCTCACGAGATGGCGAGACTTTATTATAAGCTTTGGTTAATGTTTGGTAAGTCCAGTTCTGGTCCGGTTTTTAATGATATGAGCGAATCCAGAAAAAAATTCAAGCGTAAATTGAAATGGTGTCAAGCAAATCCAAACCAAATTAAAATGGAAATAATTGCTAAACACAACTCTAATAAAGATTTTTGTAAATTCTGGAAAGCAACAAACAAAATGAGTCATAAGCCGAGCCTTCCTGTGAGCGTCGAAGGTGTACATGACAAGGGTAGTGTTGCGGATCTATTTCGGCAGCATTTTAGAGTACAATCACCCCTAAACAATGAGCCGCAGTTGCCGGAGCCCGATTCTGGGACCGTCTGCTATACGCGAAGTGTCACGTTTGCTGCAAAGCAGATTGCTGCTACATTTAAGAACATGGTTAGGGGGAAATTGCCCGGGCATGACGGTCTCAGCATCGAGCATCTGCAGCATGCTGGGATCCACTTGCCACGAGTCTTATGTATGTTTTTGAATTTATGTCTAAGTCTTTCTTATTTACCTGAAAAATTAATGCGTACAACTGTTGTACCGATCATCAAAAGTAAAACGGGTGATTCGTCTGTGCTATAAATTATAGACCTATTTCGTTAGCGACAATTATTGCTAAGGTGCTGGACAGTCTGCTTGTTTGCCAGCATGATAAACATCTAAAAATAAACGATGCACAATTCGGGTTTAGGCCCGGATTATCTACAGAGAGTGCTATCCTTAGACTCAAGCAGACTGTGCAGTATTATACAGCAAGAAAGACACCTGTATTTGCGTGTTACCTAGATTTTTCAAAAGCTTTTGACCTAGTGCCATATAATGTACTATGGGATAAACTGCAGCATGAGACGGATGTGCCCCGGGAAGTTATAAATTTGTTTAAATTTTGGTACGCTAGGCAACTGAACCGTGTCAGATGGGCAAACTCTTTTTCAGCTGAGTATAGGCTTGAGTGTGGAGTGAGGCAGGGGGGGCTGTCCTCGCCTGCGCTGTTTAATCTATATATGAATAATCTGATCGATGAGCTCAGCAGGGCCAGAATTGGCTGTCATATTGATGGTGTATGCATTAATAATATAAGTTATGCAGACGATATGGTTCTGTTGAGCCCATCGATCAGGGCATTACGGAAACTGATTAACAAGTGTGAATCATACGCTGAGACCCATGGGTTCAAATATAATGCACTAAAGAGCGAATTCATGATATTTAAAGCAGGCAGTAAATGCTATAACACCGTTCCACCAGTTATGCTGTGTGGCAGTCCTCTAAAAAGAGTGGCAAATTTTAAATATCTGGGTCACTGGGTCTCAGACGATTTGAAAGATAACGTTGATGTTGAGCGAGAGCGCAGGTCGCTGGCTGTTCGATGTGGGATGTTGGCCCGCAGGTTTGCACGTTGTACGGCTCAGGTCAAGGTGACGCTTTTCAAAGCCTACTGCCAATCCTTTTACACGTGCAGCCTGTGGGTGAACTTTACGCAGCGGGCATATGGTGGCCTGCGCATACAATATAACAATACGTTCCGGGTGTTGATGGGGCTGCCGCGTTTTTGTAGCGCGTCCGGCATGTTTGCCGACGCGAACGTTGATAGTTTTTCGGCCATTATGCGCAAGAGATGTGCATCTCTGCTACGCTGTGTTCGCGCCAGCCCCAACACCATTCTTAGAACGTTGGCTGATAGGTGGGACTCTCCGATCCTGGGGCGGTGGGTACGACTGCATGCAGTCAAGTAGGCACACTCCAGGGTCGGCGTGCCTCAAGCAGCTTACTAAATAAATGTTACTAACACTAGTTTATAAGTTTACATTGTTACTAACAAATATGGAATGTAATTTTGAAATAAACGTTTATTATTATTATTCTCATTTATTTATTTTATTTACATATTGTATTATATTTTTAAATATTAGTAAAAAAAACATAAAAACATTTAAAAATATAAAAAATAGTAGCCCACCGGTATCGGGAATAGGGTCCAAGCTACCGGTGGTCAGGGCTCCTGAGAGAGGAATCTCCTGACTATACGCGCCGTGTCCAGGAGTACCGCTTTCTGTATCAAGCCCTTGATCCAGCTGCCCAACGAGAGCCTCCTTAGGTGTTGGTCGAGGCTCTTGGAAATGAGTCCATTGGCCGTAACGACTATCGGCACAATGACTGCTGTATTCACATCCCGCATGTCGACAACCTCGCGAGCCAAGTCAAGATACTTAATTTGTTTATCTTTCTCGGTTTTCACGAGGTTCTCGTCATGCGGAACCGCTATATCAACAATCATTGCGCGACGCTCTAATCGATCTATCACCACTATGTCAGGCTTATTGGCAACAATAGTCCTGTCAGTGATGATAGATCGATCCCAATACAATGTGATGTTGCCATTTTCGAGAACTGGGTCGGGCACATACCTGTAGTACGGTACTTCCGATTCCACAAGCCTGTATTTTAGAGCAAGTTGCAGGTGGATAATCCTAGCTACAAGGTTGTGTCTATGCAAGTAGTCTCCGTTAGCCAGACGAGAGCACCCAGAGATAATGTGTCGGATTGATTCTCCCGGTCGGTGGCATGTCCGACAAATGTCAACCGTGCCGTCCTTCACAATATACCTCCGGTAGTTGTTCGTCATCATAACTTCGTCCATAATCGCACAGACAAAACCTTCGGTTTCCCCAAAGAGGTCACCGAATCGCAGCCAGGATACGGACGCCAAGAAGTCTACATCAGGCCCATGTAGAGCCCGGTAGAAGCGCCCGTGAAGCTCCTTGCTCTGCCATACCTTCTTACGGTCATTAGTATCTAGTACTACAGGTTTGCGCCAATTCTCGTTCGCTAAGGAGAGCGGGGTGAGGCCCTTGTCCACTGAGACCACATCTCGATGCATCCCCACGTCGGCTTTAAAGAAGTACTCCCTGAGACTGCATACCTCACGGTTGTGCAGGGACTTAGCATTAAGAAAGCCTCGACCTCCGAACTTCCGTGGGATATACAGTCTCATTACCGATGACCGTGGGTGATGCATCCGATTTGCGGTCAGCAATGTACGGACCCTCCTATCCAGGGCGTCAAGTTCCGTCTGAGTCCACTTGAGTATGCCGAAAGAGTACATCAAAACCGGCATGACCCATCCGTTGAAGGCGCGCACCTTGTTTCCGCCTGATAAAAGACTATTCAACACTTTATTCAGGAAGCCAAAGAAGCGCTCCTTCAACGATTGTTTCATGTCGGTAGCATTGATGCCTAACGCTTCCGACATACCCAAGTATTTGTAGGTTTCGGTTGAAGAGAGGAATCTAAGGTGTATGGAATCAGAGAGTTGTGTGCCCACGGATTCCACAATCTCCCCTCGTTTCACATGCATGACTGCACATTTGTCCACACCAAATTCCATCCTGATGGCGCTACTGAACGTTTCTGTTACTTTCAGTAGCTCCATCAGTCGCAAATTGTTGGGGGCAAAGAGTTTCAGATTATCCAAGTAAAAGATGTGAGATATAACCTGACCTCCTCTTCTCAGCCGATAGCCCAGACCTGAACCCTCCAGCAACGCGCTTAGAGGGTTCAAGGCTAAACAAAACCACAGTGGACTCAGACTATCGCCCTGAAATATACCTCGCTCGATCCTTATCGGTTCGCTATTCTCCCGGATCTGTCGACATCATGGATAGCGAAGGACCGTCTTCCATTGCTCCATATATGACATCAGGAAGGTGCGCAGAGTTGTATCAATTTTATACATTTCTAACAACCTCATGAGCCATGTATGTGGCACAGAATCATAGGCCTTCTTATAATCTATGCAGCATGCCGACAGATCCCTTCGGGAACGACGAACCTGCTGGTTAATGGCCATATCAATGAGGAGGAGCTCCTTAGTACCACGAGACCCGTTCCTACATCCATTTTGAGTGGCAGACATGATAGAATTTTTGTCAATATGTTCGTTAATTTTCGCTCTCAAAATGGATGTAAGAACTTTATAGACCGTTGGTAGACAAGTAATCAGTCTATAATTTTTGGGTTCCGTAGTACCACCGGATTTATGGAGCAGGTGGGTTATTCCAGTTGTTAAGAATTGGGGCAACGATCCTGACTCTAAGGCTGACTGGAACTGAGACGCCAAGCGAATGTGCGATCTTTTGAACCATTTTATCCAAAAGTTGTGCAGCCCGTCCGGCCTTGGAGATTTCCAGTTAGGTAACGGACGGACTGCACGAGCTACATCTTGGGGGCTGATGGTAATTGCCCCCATTTCTTGTATTGGATCACACGCTCGCTCAACCTCGCGAGTCCAATCGCCCTCAGTATGACTGACAGGCACTGACCAGATGCTGCGCCAAAATGAACACATGGCATCATCATACGGCAGGCGCGCATCAGCCACACCTTGGTCCGGTCGTTCCCAAGTCCTGTACACCCACCTCTCATCACTCTGGAATATGCGATTCTGAGTGTACCGCTCCACCCGCCGCTTGTAACGTCGAATACGGTTTGCCCATGCACAGATCTTCTGCTTCCGGAAGTCGATACGCTCTGTGATGCAGGACAAATAATCTCGAAGACTAATATCAGTCCCCGAGAATGCCCGCCTCACAAAACGTATCACTCTAGGGCGAGTATTGCCCTCCCTGAAGCAGATTAGCTTGCCGATGAGTGCTCTAGCCTCACCAATACGACGCTCAATCCTGCACTGCCATGCTGGTACAGCTGGCTTTGGTCGTGCAGCTCTGTCACAGTTGGGAAATTTGACATGAGCTACACGACATGCCGCTACAGCCGCGCAGTACAAGATCGAGTGGGTATCGGCGAGGTCTTCGCTGTTGTCAAAACAATTTGACAGCTGCGAATCTAAAGCACACACCAGCGCCTGGTTTTTCTTGTGCATGGGCAAACGGGGTAATCGTGGTCTTAATTCAGGCGGTGTAGAGCGATACTCTCGGAACGCATCCTCCAAAGCACTCCTCAATTGAATATTGCACTGGGAACTCACGGATATAGCCTCACCATTATCCTCTTCACCACCGTCGTCAGGTCGCGGTGAAGCACTGGGTAAATCTTGGGATTGTACCGCGACCGCCACCAGTGGCAAAGCAGACGTGACGTAGCTACTCCGTGATTCAAGGCGTAGTCGGTCAAGTACTGCGTCGTCCAGCATATGATTACGCTGGATGGCCCGTACCTGATCCGACAGTCGCTGTGCCGACACGTTGACAGCTGGCTCAAGCACCTGAAACAGAGAGAGCATCCGACCACGGTACGCAGTCAAGTTACTTCCCCCCTCTGTAGCCCCAAAGTATGAGCGCATGACACTTTCATTAATAGACTGCGTCCATCTCATGCGCTGCACACTTCCACCGAGAGCGGGGACCCTATCAGAGACCGGTGGGTCTCGAGGCCCCAAGCTGTCCGGCGGCCGGCGTCGTCCCCGCCGACGCACAGGTGGTGGCGTCGTCGGCGGAGAGAAGTACTCGTCGCTCGAGCTCGACGCAACTGCCGAGGCCGGTGTCACAGCACTCACGTTGGGGCTGGGTTCGGGCGGCGGCGAGGCGGAGCTGAGCGACAGGTCCGGAGAAGTTGGGCGTGCTCGGCGTGCTGATCTCAATATCATCTCGTCGGCATCGTTTTGTAGTCCATTTTTTGTATATCGTGTTTATAATCATTCTTCATTTTTCTTCATTTTATTCATATATTATATTATTATTATAATTATTCTTCATTTTATTCATGTATTATGTACTTAATCGACGTTATTTTGGGTTTTGCAATGACATATAATAATATGTCAATTGTATTTTACTGCATAAAAAACATAAATTGTTGTGGAAGAGGTTGCAATATGGTTTAATAATTCGATTAACTGGATGGAATTTTATATTGTGTAGCAAAATTTATACGATATGTCCAATAACTGTAAAAATTGTTAAAATAAATCAATAAAATTAGGGAGACGACGTATGGTGACATTCAGAGTATTATTATTATTATTCACATTTATTCATTTTTTTACATATTATAATATATTTTTAAATATCAGTAAAAAAAATTAAAAACATTTAAAAATATACAAAATAGTAGCCCACCGGTATCGGGAACAGGGTCCAAGCTACCGGTGGTCAGGGCTCCTGAGAGAGGAATCAACTGACTATACGCGCCGTGTCCAGGAGTACCGCTTTCTGTATCAAGCCCTTGATCCAGCTGCCCAACGAGAGCCTCCTTAGGTGTTGGTCGAGGCTCTTGGAAATGAGTCCATTGGCCGTAACGACTATCGGCACAATGACTGCTGTATTCACATCCCACATGTCGACAACCTCGCGAGCCAAGTCAAGATACTTGATTTGTTTATCTTTCTCGGTTTTCACGAGGTTCTCGTCATGCGGAACCGCTATATCAACAATCATTGTGCGACGCTCTAATCGATCTATCACCACTATGTCAGGTTTATTGGCAACAATAGTCCTGTCAGTGATGATAGATCGATCCCAATACAATGTGATGTTGCCATTTTCGAGAACTGGGTCGGGCACATACCTGTAGTACGGTACTTCCGATTCCACAAGCCTGTATTTTAGAGCAAGTTGCTGGTGGATAATCCTAGCTACAAGGTTGTGTCTATGCAAGTAGTCTCCGTTAGCCAGACGAGAGCACCCAGAGATAATGTGTCGGATTGATTCTCCCGGTCGGTGGCATGCCCGACAAATGTCAACCGTGCCGTCCTTCACAATATACCTCCGGTAGTTGTTCGTCGTCATAACTTCATCCATAATCGCACAGACAAAACCTTCGGTTTCCCCAAAGAGATCACCGAATCGCAGCCAGGATACGGACGCCAAGAAGTCTACATCAGGCCCATGTAGGGCCCGGTAGAAGCGCCCGTGAAGCTCCTTGCTCTGCCATACCTTCTTGCGGTCATTAGTATCTAGTACTACAGGTTTGCGCCAGTTCTCGTTCGCTAAGGAGAGCGGGGTGAGGCCCTTGTCCACTGAGACCACATCTCGATGCATACCCACGTCGGTTTTAAGGAAGTACTCCCTGAGACTGCATACCTCACGGTTGTGCAGGGACTTAGCATTAAGAAAGCCTCGGCCTCCGCACTTCCGTGGGATATACAGTCTCATTACCGATGACCGTGGGTGATGCATCCGATTTGCGGTCAGCAATGTACGGACCCTCCTATCCAGGGCGTCAAGTTCCGTCTGAGTCCACTTGACTATGCCGAAAGAGTACATCAAAACCGGCATGACCCATCCGTTGAAGGCGCGCACCTTGTTTCCGCCTGATAAAAGACTATTTAACACTTTATTCAGGCGACCAAAGAAGCGCTCCTTCAACGATTGTTTCATGTCGGCAGCATTGATGCCTAACGCTTCCGACATACCCAAGTACTTGTAGGTTTCTGTTGAGGAGAGGGATCTAAGACGTATGGAATCCGAGAGTTGGGTTCCCACGGATTCCATAATCTCCCCTCGCTTCACATGCATGACTGCACATTTGTCCACACCAAATTCCATCGTAATGGCGCTACTGAAAGCTTCTGTAACTTTCAGTAGCTCCATCAGTCGCAAATTGTTGGGGGCAAAGAGTTTCAAATCATCCATGTAAAGGAGGTGAGATATGACCTGACCTCCTCTTCTCAACCGATACCCTAAACCCGAACCCTCCAGCAACGTGCTTAGAGGGTTCAAGGCTAAACAGAACCATAGTGGACTTAGACTATCACCCTGAAATATACCTCGCTCGATCCTTATCGGTTCGCTATTCTTCCGAATCTGCCGACATCCTGGATAGCGAAGGACCGTCCTCCATTGCCCCATACATGACATCAGGAAGGTGCGTAGAGCTGTATCTACCTTATACAACTCCAACACCCTCATGAGCCATGTATGTGGCACAGAATAATAGGCCTTCTTATTATTATTATTTATGTAATCTATATTAATTTTATTCTACACTAGCTTAAGCCCGCGACTTCGTTCGCGTGGAAGTCGTAAAAAATTAAGAACTACTTGAGTACTCAATAGCAATTATAAATTTCACTGACAGACAGTGTACAGCTTGGTCTAGAAGCACGAAACTTTTGCTAAGGAAAGATGTTTCAAAATTTCCGAGCTAAAGGAGACGAAAGTTTGTATAGAGATTTGTCTTTTATGCCAATAGGAAATTCTGTCGTGCACACGGACTGAAAAAAGCTGACTCTTTCGCGATACATGCTGAAAAAAAAAGTGATCATATAATTGTTTCTTTTTTACATTTTAAGGTAAAAACAGAGTCCGTACGTACATTGCACGATTTAAAAACGATTTTTTTTTTGTCGTTCTTTCCAATTTAAAATACTGTACGCAAATATACCTACTTTTATTTTATTACACATACGTACACAACAAATGTTGAAACTCAAAACCCAAATATGTTTGAAAAGAAGAAAAAACATTAAGGAAGCTTAGCTATATATTTATAAAACCTCTCTGTAAACTATATTAATTTGTAGTTTTGCCGTTAGTCAAAATGTACAGAGAGTCAGGACTGGTGACGCGAGAGCAAGCGACGTACAGTTGACCGTGAGAAAAGCAGCTGGTCCTGAGATCGACAACCGCAGCCTTCAGTGTGACAAACACCGAGCGACCTGAGACTTGTTTATAGTCATTCCTCACAGGGAATTGCACACGCTTGAATTGGAAGGGGTAATTGTGGGGAATCAGTGGTATACGTGGTATAAACACTCTTACCATCGCCACAACCTGTTACAATTTCAGCTTCAATGATATTTCCCTGCAGACAGACGACTTCGAGTCGGTTCCTGTTACACAAAATAATAGATACACCGACCTTCAGCTGGAAGATGTGCGCTAGAAGTCCACTTGCCGTAAGCGAATTCTATTCTAAATTTTACGGCGTAACGTAGATGTATACTACTTCTCTCCCTTCAATTTGAGAGAAACAAAATGCTTTTATTGATCGCTGCAGCTTGATCAATTTTGGGTGTTATAATACTTATAATAGCCTGTTCACACACCCAAATTCTCTTGATGCGGTATTTTACTTATGTCGCCGTACAACACATGAATCAGTTCTTCTATTGTAGATACTACACTATCAAGAGTCTCTGTTAGATCCACCTGCCCTCTCTCCTTTGGTAGAGAGCTTTCACCAACTTTTAAATGAACATCGGAGAATTCTTGAACACGTGAATATTGTCTCCAAGCTGGGTACGCATATTGATGGTCAAGCGCGATTTATAAACACGTGACCATAGAATTGATCGTTTCAACGATGCATTTACCTCGTCAGCTCTAGTTCCTTGCGTCACCACAGGCAGCGTCTGTCGGAAATCGCCACTAAACAGAACTGTGACCCTACCCATCATGTCTTGGTTCCTGCGGAAGTCTTGCAGGGTTCTACAGCTTCCACTGCGTTCCTATTACCTAGTCATACATGTCTCTTGTCACTGTTTCGTGATATGTACCGCACAAATAGGTTTCGCTCTCACTGGCATTACTCTCTTAATCGATGAGAATTTTAAAGCAGTGTGGCAGCGCAATTTAACTTGCCTCCTGACCTCTGCAAGAATACCAGTGGTAATTAATGTTTTTTTCTGTTCAACCAAGAGCATTAATTGCTCTGCAATTACTCTGAGGTGAAAAGGTTTGTGTTTCTGTGTTGTATACTTTTTGTTTTTGTATTTGTTTTACTAACACTAGTTTGTAAGGTATTTTTGTATTACTAACCAGTTGTGGACTCATAGTCTGAATTAAACGTTTATTATTATTATTATTATTATTATAATGTTATAATTCTGTATAACTAAATATCTCTCTCTTTGCTAATAATATTTATTTTGAGTTGAGTTTTCAAACATGACATTGTGTCAAAATAAAATGTATTTAAATCAAAAGCACTAAGAAGTATTGATATCAACTTCGATGCAAATCACCCTCAAAATAACTTTCTTTCCATTTTTAATTCCGTTAGGTGTTGAATTTCAATAAAATACGAAACCCATCTCCCATCAATTCTGTTAAAGAATGTCTATGCGAAATTTGAAGTAGATTGGACCAAGGAATCACGTTGTCCTATACAAACTTTGCCCCCGTTTTTCACCCCCTTAGGGGTAGAATTTCGGAAAATCCTTTCTTAGTGGATGCCTACGTCATACAAAGAACACACCCTCCAAGTTTCAGGTCTCTACGATCAGCGGTTTAGGCTGTGCGTTGATACATCAGTCAGTCACCTTTGCCTTTTATATATATAATAGATAGATAAGACTTAGGACTTAGCACAATATTGATAACCACCCTGATCTTTTCTCAAAGCTATTAATCTATATATTAGGTCCTTACATATGAAATTGCCGATACTTAATACTGGCAACTTTGAAATCAAATATTTTGTGTTTGATTAGGAATTCCAAATTCAAAATTATTTCAAAATAAAGACTAAAGAATATTGTTTTAAAATTCGTGTTTCATTTGTTTTATCGTCATTTGTTTGGGCTTGAAAATTGCTATTGCAACAACAATGGAGAAATTAAAAATTCGCGATATTTACGAATATGAGTTCTACCGTGGCACCAGTGCAGCAAAAACGGCTCGAAGGATTAACGACGTGTACGGGCCAAGCACCGCTAACGAACGAACGGTGCGTTTTTGGTTTCAACGTTTCCGTTCTGGAAATTTTGATTTACAAAATGAGCCTCGTGGACGACCGGATACTCAAGTGAATAATGAAGAATTAAAGGCGATAGTTGAAGCGGATCCATCTCAAACCACTTCTGAATTAGCAGCAGCCTTTGGAGTAAGTGACAAAACAATCACTATCCATTTGCGTCAAATTGGAAAAGTAAAAAAGCTCGAAAAGTGGGTACCGTACGAATTGACTGAAACACACCAACAAACACGCGTCGGTTGCTGCGCTTCCTTGCTCAATCGTCACAATAATCAGGGAATTTTAAATCGTATTGTCACTTGTGATGAGAAGTGGATCGTGTACGATAATCGCAAGCGATCATCACAATGGCTTAACCCTGGAAAACCGGCAAAACCTTGCCCCAAGCGAAAACTGACCAAAAAGAAGATTCTAGTTAGTGTTTGGTGGTCCTGTGCTGGTGTCATCCACTACAGCTTCATGAGATCAGGCCAAACGATTACTGCAGACATGTATTGTCAACAGTTGCAAACAATGATGGAAAAGCTCACCATTAAACAACCGAGATTGGTCAATTGCTCTAGCCCATTGCTCCTTCAGGATAACGCTCGACCACATACTGCACATCAGACGGTCGCCAAGTTAGAGGAGCTGCGACTGGAAACTCTGCGTCACCCACCATTATATACTCTCCAGATCTTGCCCCAAACGATTACCATTTATTCCGAAATTTGGACAACTTTTTACAAGGAAAAAAAATCAATTCTGATGAGGCAGTTTAGACAGCCTTCAAGCAGTTCATCGATTCTCGCTCCCAGGATTTTTTTACCAAAGGGATCAATGAGCTCCCGATAAAATGGCGAAAGTGTATCGATAACAATGGTACATACTTCGATTGACTAAACATGTAATTTCTTTTAAAAATGTTATTTTTAATTTTTTGATACCGAGCGGCAATTTCATACGTAAAGACCTAATATATAAAAGAAAGTCGTGTTTGTTACAACACTTATAACTCGAGAACGGCTGAACCGATTTGGATGAAAATTGGTGGGGAGGTAGCATAGAACCAGGAGACGGACATCGGATACATTTTTTTTTTTTTTTAGTAGGTGTAGGGTAGGTGTAGGGTAGGTGTAGGGTAGGTGTAGGGTAGGTGTAGGGTAGGTGTAGGGTAGGTGTAGGGTACGTGTAGGGTAGGTGTAGGGTTGGTGTAGGGTAGGTTTAGGGTAGGTGTAGGGTAGGTGTAGGGTAGGTGTAGGGTAGGTGTAGGGTAGGTGTAGGGTAGGTGTAGGGTAGGTGTAGGGTAGGTGTAGGGTAGGTGTAGGGTAGGTGTAGGGTAGGTGTAGGGTAGGTGTAGGGTAGGTGTAGGGTAGGTGTAGGGTAGGTGTAGGGTAGGTGTAGGGTAGGTGTAGGGTAGGTGTAGGGTAGGTGTAGGGTAGGTGTAGGGTAGGTGTAGGGTAGGTGTAGGGTAGGTGTAGGGTAGGTGTAGGGTAGGTGTAGGGTAGGTGTAGGGTAGGTGTAGGGTAGGTGTAGGGTAGGTGTAGGGTAGGTGTAGGGTAGGTGTAGGGTAGGTGTAGGGTAGGTGTAGGGTAGGTGTAGGGTAGGTGTAGGGTAGGTGTAGGGTAGGTGTAGGGTAGGTGTAGGGTAGGTGTAGGGTAGGTGTAGGGTAGGTGTAGGGTAGGTGTAGGGTAGGTGTAGGGTAGGTGTAGGGTAGGTGTAGGGTAGGTGTAGGGTAGGTGTAGGGTAGGTGTAGGGTAGGTGTAGGGTAGGTGTAGGGTAGGTGTAGGGTAGGTGTAGGGTAGGTGTAGGGTAGGTGTAGGGTAGGTGTAGGGTAGGTGTAGGGTAGGTGTAGGGTAGGTGTAGGGTAGGTGTAGGGTGGGTGTAGGATAGGTAAATAGGCAGGTAAGTAGGTAGATAGCGACAGGACAACGTCTGTCGGGTCAGCTTGTGTATTAATATAGGAACAATAAGAAGGAAATAGGGTTACGTTATGTAACAATGGTAGTCCCTGTTCGTAACTGTTTCCCAGATAATAGCAACAAAATAGTAGCAAGAAGAAAACGAACTAGATGATTCCATTCCATTATTAAATATGTATTTAACAATATTGGTAGTTATATAAAACACATACAAAACACATTAAATAAAACAGTTTAGTTTTGCAACAGTATTAAATATAAAATACTTAACTTTTATCTTAATGCTGAAATTGGACGGTCACTTATTGTTTGGCGTGATACCGTCAGAGCCGGGGGCTTTCCGGGGTTTGAGCCTCTTGATAATATCGTGCACTTCGTCGGGAGTGACAGGAGGCAGAGGATAATCAGGGTCTTCAACGGGTGGGAGAGAGGCTCTACGTTCGACTTCGGTGTCGACCTCAGAAATATGAGCTTCGTCTACTGGTTGAGAGCTGGGGGTGCATTGAGACTCTAGGCTGTCGGCTAGACATTCAGCCTTTTCATCGTTGTCGAAGGCGACGCTACTGTCGGGAGCATGGAGGCCTCGTTAGCAGAACGAAGCTTCCTTTGGAGTTCCCAGAAGGCTAGGTGGGTGGGCTCGAGTTCGCTAAGTGTCTTGTCCCAGCGGCTGGAGCGCAGCTCCTCGATGCGTTTCTTTACAGCACGCTGCAAAGAGCGCATGTGAGCCTTGTTCGCATCACAGGGGAAGGCACTGTACGCACGGACGGCCGCGTTCTCTTCGGTCAACAGATCGCGCACATCGACAGGCAGTTTCCAGCGATGATCGCTCATCACCGGATCCTCCCTTGAACAATCGTTCAAGACGGATTGTACATGATTTGTTAACGAGTCGATCGCGCCCGTCGTGTCTGCGACTGTCACCAAGTGGTCGGGGATAGCGTCCAAGTAAGGCGACATGGTGGATTGTAGGCTTTCGCTTACTTTCCTCCAGTCGGTAATAATTTGGGTCGGAGGGGGCTGGCTAGGGTCAGAGGGACCTGAACGGGGAGCTAGTTCTAATATCACTGGACGATGGTCGGAATTAAGCTCGTGTAGCGTCTCTATAGATTGCAAACGGAGTGTTCGGGGTTGGGTTAAGATAGAAATAAAGGATGAGATAAGAGATGAAAGTCAGTTTAAGGTTAATAAATTCACTGTATTGTCTGTTTCCACAAATATAAGATTAAGATTAATTTATACTAGGATGAATGGTGAACGATATGGGATTATGAGTCACGCGCACGGTATGTCGCCAAATTACGTACTGAACTATTGCGGTGTAAGTGCAATAATATATGATGGAAACATACTGAACGGGTGGCGCAATAATGATGACCCAGGTAAACGTACTGTACGGTGGTTGACCCGTACATGCTCCCGGGGGCAAAGATAGGGGTTAGTAGGATAAAGATGGAGATGAGATTTACAAGATGATAAACAATATTCAACTTATCAACTATATGACAGGGATAAGGATTAGTAGTGAGTGATTAACAATATTTCGAACAATTACAAGTAGTCTAGCTACTACTTATCTTAGATCGGGAAGGGAAAATACGCGAAAAACAGGGGACGAGGCCCTATCTTCTGTTTGTAAACACTCGCTAGATTTAATAAGATATTTGGGATCACTTTTCACGGATTGACTAAATTGACCTTTTTCCCTAAGATCACAACACTCACTCACTGCACTTTTCACTTTTATTAAAGATTGCCTTTTTTCCCTAACCGCACTACACTCACTTATAACACTCTGATTTCCGGGATGTGAAGAGATCGCTGTAGATGCCTCTCCAGCAGGCTCCGAGGGTTCTCGACGTGTTGACCGCCTGTGACGCCGCCAACAGTATACCGCCGCAGTTATCAGGATTCCAAAGATTAGAGCATACAAGACGCTATAAAGATGTACATCGTGAGGTGATAGGATATTTTATCACTCCATGGTTCAGTTTGTTTCATGATCTCAATCTTTTTCTGTATATCTTCAAATTGTCGCAATATTTCAGAATTATTAGGATTAATTTCAGTATATTCAGGGATGGATATGTTGAATATATGATTAATAGATGATAATTGTGGTGCAATAATTCTTGCACCAATATTCATTTTGCTAGACAGCCTTTTATTAGAGTGGACAACGAAATTGTCCGTCTTTATCATACAGCCTTCCTCCACATTCAATAGACCTGCATTCATCAATTTAACAGCGGTAATTTCGCCGTCACAGAGAAGTTTAAAGTTGCATTCATTGCAACAAAAATAATAATATTTATTATCCGCTGTTAATTCCTTCCAACGGTTTTTACAAGGGGTTCTAATAGTTTCACAGGTTCTTGTGTGTGGGATCGTTTCACACAAGCTGTGATCATCCTTTAAGATATTAATAGGGTTTTTTGTATGACATAAAATCATCCCAGGATTTTGTCTTATACAAGATTGAAGATCAGCATCAGTAAGGGTTACGTATGAGTCTTTTCTGAGGTTAATGGCAGCAAAGCTTGATAACTTTCACATGTATCATATCGTGGTTCAATAATCGTGGGACTGGAATGAGGTTAAAGATTTCATAAATGTCTCTTTCGATGAGGGGTATTCTTATTTCAATGATCAAGTACTTACTATAGTACTTAGTCCGCACTTTTATTAAGTTGTAGAGATCCTTGAGATTCAGATAGTTGACTGGAAGTGCCATGTCTTTGGGGATATGTGCTGTTATAGAAGGTTCACCCTTGTTTGGTCGAACAATGTTTCGTCGAAAATCACTTTGGCGAATTTTAGTTGCAATAAAGTCATTTCGTAGAATTATTCATTTGACCGAATAATTCATTGGTCAATTTTTATTTAGCATAATTATTTATTTGAAATAATTTCATTTGAACAATTTTTATTTAAACTAATGTTTCACTAGACTAATGATGATTTAGTCGAAAGATCGTATTTTTATTTCGACTATTATTGTGTCAAAGACTATTTACTTGAATGAAGCATATTTCACAGAAACACAATTCAAAGAATTTTTAATCACATTTTTTTGTTTAACAAACTTATCAAACAGTAGAATTACTTTTTAACGAATATCGGTGTATTTTTCCATGGACTTTATTTCAACAAAAATATATGGGTATAAAAATAAAGACAGTAACAAAAATAATCTTAAAAAGTCAATATGTTGTGCTACAAAAGTTAATGACAGAAACGAATTGCTGCGAAACCGACTCCACGTAGTCTTGTCTGCCCTACACCTAGAGTGTAATTTAAATTCGCGTAGGCGCGGAGGGGCGAGGCGGCAAGCGAGCTGAGGAGCGGGTTTTAACGCCCGCCGCCGCGGCTGAGGCTGGCCGGCTTGGCCGGCCAGTAAGCCGAAGCTGCGGTGGTGAGCGTGAATACCATCTGCGACGATAAGCTCGCGTGGTACCGCCGGAGCCCCGCAACGCCGTAGCCGTGACAGAAACCATGCCTGCTGCATGTTGCATGTTCGCTTGCATGTTGCATGCTCGCTTGCATGATGCATGCTTGCTTGCACGCTGCATGCTTGTTTGCACGATAAACGACAAGGGTGAACCTTTTTTCTGCATTACTTCACACCAATTGAATATTCGATAAAATACATGTCATACCATATGAACATTACATCAAATGAACATTATACCTTTTGATCATTAGCACAAATGTTGTTATAGCAAATAAATATTCGACGAACTGAAAATTCTTTCAAACGATATTATACTAAGTGATGATTTTCTTAAACGTTGTTCGATTTAGTAATATTGTATCAAACGTTGTTCGACCAAACAAGGGTGAACCGATATAGAACTTAATTCCGTTCTCAGCTGTTTAGGAGATATCAGATGGAAGTCCAATTTTCCGTTGTAAATAATTAGTTACCGTATCAAGAATGGAGTCTTGTACTTTCCTGAGGCTATACAGTAAGTTATTCGCCGTCATAGCAGATGCTAAGAAATCGGTAACTAAAGTCATGTTCTTTACATTGCGTTGAAGATTTTGATAGGATTCTTTAAGGTAATTAAGCTTTTGATTTATCGATTTATGATGTTTGTTCGCAGCTTTCTCCATTCTTTACATGAGATTAAATTCGGCTTCCACGATTGAAGTTTGGTTTTTCCAGAGGTATAACCTCTGGAAATGTTTATCATTTTTTTTCAAAAGGTCGATGTCTTGTGCGTATTTCTCCGCAAAACGCTGATCTAGCTCGCCAAATAAGCTGTTTGCGACGTAGCCTACTCCGTCTATTAAACCACGACGCCGGCGCCGCCGCTCGTCTCCAGTTACAAATGATTCATTAATTGTCAACATACTATCATAATGTTTAATTTCTTCGAACTCGTGCCCGAGTTGTAAGATGATACCGTCGCAAGGTGTGTGGTCTTTAATAGTGGAGCATAATGTTTTAAGATATTTGATATACTTCTCGAGTGCCGACGTACCTTCTTTGTAGGGGTATGTGTCATAATAAACAATTAAACACCAATCGTCTCTAATAAGATGCATGTTGGAGATTTTATCGAAATAAACGCTGTTGTTGCTCAAAGGGGTAAAACTATAAGATGCTTGAGATAAGTTTATTAGTGACAATAAGAATAGCGTTACCGACAGAGCTATAGTCGAGAAGGAGATACGCTTGGGATTTTTCTTCCTTGGTGCTTCATCCTTAACCTTCTTGTCGCTAGGAGGATTATTGTCTCTGTCCACTGGTAATAGAGATAGCTTAACAACAGGGCGTTTTAGGAAACCATTTTTGGTTTTAAGGGTAACGACTCTAACGTGTCCGTCAGAACCAGGATGCAGTTCTACTACACGCCCTAGAGCCCACTTCCCAGGCGGGAGGTTTTCATCTTTGATGAGCACAATATCGTTGAGACTGAGATTCCTTTGAGATTGTCTCCATTTAGTTCTAATGGATAACTGTGAGAGATATTCATTTTTCCACTGGGCCCAAATATCTCTATAGATTTTTTGTACCAAGTGCCACCGAGTCCTAAGATCATTTTCTGTTTCTAGGATCGTCAAGGTAGGCCCACTTGCAAGAAAGTGTGCCGGGGTTAAAAAGTCTATGTCCTCGGGATCTTCCTTCAAAGGACAAAGTGGTCGAGAGTTTAAACAACCCTCGAGTTGAGACAGGAGGGTGCTATATTCTTCGTAGGTGTGTTTTTGCTCACCAACAACAGGCCTAAGATGATGTTTCAAACTTTCACCGCAGCTTCCCAAAGTCCGCCAGCAGAAGGCCATGACGGAGCATTAAAATGCCACTCGATGTTCATTTCTGCGACGTTAGATAATGTTTCTTGGCGTGATAAGATTTCTGTGATTTCTAAGATTTCTTGTTTTAGGATCTTGTTAGCTCCAATGAAGTTAGTTCCTTGATCACTGTAGATGTGCCCGGGAACTCCTCTTCTGGCTGACATACGTCTGAGCGCTGCAATAAAAGCCGACGCTGTGAGGTCAGATACGAGTTCTAAATGTATGGCTTTTGTAACCATACATATGAATACTGCAACGTATCCTTTATCTGTTTTGATGCCGCGACCTTTGTTCGCTTTCACCAAAATATGTCCAGTGTAGTCAATACCGGTATGATAAAAGGGTCGACTAGGATTTAATCTGGATGAGGGCAAGTCACCCATGAGTTGATGTTTTGGAATGGGATCGTGTCTCCTACACTTTACGCACGTTCTTAATCGTTTTTTTTGTAGCGCGGTTTCCTCCAATTATCCAATATTTTTGTCGTATAAATCCACTTGTCATTTTCACTCCACCATGGAATACTAATTTATGGGATTCGTCTATTATAAGATCAGCTAATTTAGCTTGATTGGGGATGATAATGGGATGCTTCATTTCGGGGTCTAAACTCGAATGTTTTAGCCGTCCACCGACACGGAGTACTCCGCGGTTGTCTAAGATAGGATTGAGATTTAAGATCTGGCTTTTTTTGCTTAAAGATTCACCTTTTTCAAGTTGAGATATTTCCCTGAAAAAGTATTCTTGTTGCACATGTTTTATTAACATTTCCGTCGCTCGTTTGAGGTCGTGCAGAGTAAGGTAGTTTTCATGCTTCTTTTTGTAAATTAAAATGTCGTTGAATTTGTTTACATAGGCTAAAACTCGAATGATTTTCTTGTAACTGCTGTATTTTTCTAATAATTGTTTTATAACGGATTTGCTAGAGCCAGCAGTAATAGTGTTTACTAGCTTTTTCTTTCTGAGATCTTCAGTTGTTTTATATAAAATGGGTTCAGGATTCTTTTCAGGATTGTATTGAGGTAACCAATCGGGTCCGTGCCACCAAAGTGAATGATTTGCTAAATGGGATGCAGTCAGACTACGGCTAGCGCAATCTGCGGGATTTTCTTGCGATTTCACATATCGCCACCTATTTTTTGGGATAATTTCGCAAATCATTTTGACTCGATTGGCAACAAAGGGTTTCCATTTTTCTGGTTCACCATTTATCCATCCTAGTACTGCAATGGAATCTACCCAGCCATAAGCTTTGATTTTGAGATCAGATAGAGATGAGATTATTTTGGCCATAAGTTTTGATAATAAAAGAGCTCCACTAAGTTCCAAGCGAGGTATAGATTGAGATTTTTTAAGAGGTACAACTTTAGATTTTCCAGCAACAAGGGTTACGTATGTTTTGTGGTTTCTTGTAATTTTACAATAAACAACACAAGCGTAGGCCTTAGTGCTGGCATCACAAAATCCATGAAGCTCAATTATATCATTCTCCATGGTTTGTATCCATCGAGGTATTTTAAATTGGGATATATAAGGTAAGTCGACGCTTATTTTATTCCATTCCAGGGCAATATTATGAGGAATCGGTTGATCCCAACCTAATTCAGTTTTCCATGTCTCTTGAAATAATATTTTGAGTTTTATTGTGACTGGTGACACACACACAAAGATTCTTGAGATTTCAGACAAGAATTGTCGTTTTGTTGGGATGCCTTCTGTGGTAATTTCTCTTGGATGAAAGATAAAATAGTCTTCTTTTGGATTCTAGCGAAGACCTAAAGCCTTTGTAGATTCTGGCTGTTTAAAATGAAATTCTTCATCTTGAGGATTAATATGATCATCTAAAAGTTCCGGCAAGTTCGAGCGCCATTTTCTAAGATTGAGGCCGCCTGATTTAAGAAGGTTTGTCATCTCTGCTTTGAGATGTTTAGCAGCTGTCGCGGTGTGAGCTCCATGCATGAGATCATCCATGTAGAAAGAGGTTTCTAAGATATCAGGAGCGCTGCTATTGGGATAATTTGGTCTTTCGTCGATGGCAAGTTGTTTCAGTGTCATCATGGCTAGGAAAGGTGCGGCCTTTGTACCGTAGGTGACAGTCGCTAGCTGATATTCTTGCAAAGGTTGGGATTGATGATTTCTCCAAATAATTTTCTGGAACTTTTGATGATCAGGATGTAGCCAAATTTTACGGAACATCTTTTCAATATCAGCCGTGAATGCGTATTTAAACTGTCTCCATTTTAGGATGAGACTTAAGAGATCCTGCTGCAGGTTCGGCCCCCTGCACATAAGATCGTTGAGGCTGTGACCTGTTGAGGTTTTTGTAGAGGCATTAAAGACAACTCGTAATTTTGTAGTTAATGACTTAGCTCGAAGTACGCCATGATGCGAAAGGTAGCAATCTGGGGTTACATTGACATGCGTCGCAACGGGGGTCATATGTCCGAGCTCTAAATACTCGGTAAAGGTATTTTCACGACATAGCTGCCGTCTTCGCGCCTTGAGGTTGAGGATTGAAAAAAGTCAATGCAAGCTTGATCTTCTTGAGATATTGATAAGGGTTCGCGAATATCCTCCGATTCCCAGAACTGTTGGATATCGGTGAGATTGTTTAGGATCACATTGCACTGAAATGTTTTACAGTTACCGCTTAGGATCCATCCCAGCTGTGTCTGCTGGGCAATGGGTAATATTCCTTCGGATCGGCAGACACCATCCAATAGGATTTGGGAATAAACGTCAGCGCCGAATAAGATATCAACTGGCCTACTTTTGTAGAATTCAGGATCTGCTAAGGTTATTTGGTTTAGAGTTGGCCAGTTGGGTTTAGTGAAGGTATGACTAGGCAAATTTTTGACTAGTCTTTTCATTATAAATACGTCGGTTTCGAAAGCGTAGTCATTAATTAACGACACCCTTACAGCTATTTTCATTGTTTCCGATTCCAGAGATAAGTCCAGTGCATTTTTGCCGACGCAGGTTTAGGAGCTGTGCAGCTCGTTCAGTAATGATTGAGGTCTGAGATCCCTGATCTAGAAGAGCTCTCATCCTTTCGTAAGATCCGTCAGCTGCTTGAACCTTGATAATTGACAGACACGATACACACTCCGTTACAAAACACGACTCAACCTATTAACATCCCGCTTAAAAATACATTCAACAAGCCCTCTGGTTATGTCAATAAAAATATATAATATGTTGCCCGAGTCAATAAGAGAAGAAAAAAAACTCCATCTATTCTCAACCAAATTAAAAAAGCTATTAATAAGCAAATGTTATTACAGCGTCAATGATTTTTTGAATGATAAATCCTTAAAATTAGTAGAAGTATAAAATTAACAAAAATGTGTTTAAGATAAGTTAGATTATAAGATTTTTGAACAATTAGTCCTCGTCTCCAAATATCTTTCTTTTGCTGTGCCCGACAGGGTCCATAATTGTTTCTTTTGGCAAATGTTTACCACCTAAGCCTACATTGTGGAATGCAATAAAGAATTGAGTATTGAGTAATTGCTGTCGCGAGGAGTATTTCTGTAGGATCATTTTGCATAGATACTAAGGCGTTCATATCTTGCTGAGGTTGAGATTTCGTAATAGTGGCCGTGTTCGGCCCCGATCGCGACGCATCCAAATTAGCATTTCTTGACGTAAAACATTCATGTAGAATCGTATTGTGGTCTTTATTGCACTCTTTACACTTTACTTCCGAAAGGCATTTTCTTCCTTCGTGATAGTGCAAACAGTTGACACAAAGGTTCAAATTTGCGATTGCGTTTTTACGAGTCGATGGATGCATTTTTGCCAGCTTTTGGCAATTTTGTATGCGGTGATCGCTTGCATTGCAAATACCACATTGTTTACGTCTTTCGTTATTTTTCCAATTGGACTTTGACGATTGCGAAATGACCTGGTTTGTCGAATAGGTAGGGTTTGAGTTATTATTTTGTTTGAAACGAGAATTAAATCCTTTTGAATGAGAATGTTGGTTACTAAGATAGCCTTTAGATGATGAAGATGCGTGTTGGGATTGAGATGACTTTTGAATGAAGGGTTCTTGTTTCTTCAGTGAAGTTTCCAGCCACATAAACTTATTCTCCAGGAACCGAAGAAATTCTTCCAATACTGGCAACTCCTTTGGCGATTTCAACGAATCTATATAGTCATCGTTGGTTTCAGAGTCTAATTTCTCCGCTAGGATACATACGAGGAAGGGGTCCCAAGTAGATACATCGATTCCGAGATTTTTTATAGCGTTCACGCTTTCGTACGTTGTATCGTGGATCCGTTTGAGGTGACTCGCTGATTTTTGCTGAGATGTCGGGATATTTAGGAGGTTTTTGAGATGAGATATAAAAATACGACGCTTATTGTCATAGCGATGCGTAAGGATATTCCAACCAACGGGGTAGTTGTCTGAACTTATTTGAAGATGTTGGATTAATTTTTCCGGCTCGCCCTTGACCTTACTTTTCAGGAACTGCATTTTTTGGGCGTTCGATAAAGATGGATTATTGTGTACAGTTTCTGTAAAAAGATCTTTGAAAGATATCCAGGACATATAACATCCTTCAAAGGTAGCTATTTCCATTTTTGGGGTCGATTTCTCAACATGAGCCACCGACCACATCTTTCGGTTAATATCCCTTTTCAGAGTTTTATAATATTTCTCGTAGTTTGAGAATTGCTCGTCGTACTGGGCGTTAGAGCCGTTGAGCTCGTTGTCCAGTTCCCAGTGTAGGGTGTCAATAGCTGCCCAACGAGTTTTTAAAGTTTTTAGGATGTCTTCAAACTCCCACTTTTCAGAGATAAGATTGAGATCAATGTCAGCAGCTTCTCTTGAAAATGCCCTAAAATTTGTAGCTTGCTTCTTCAAGAGGTCTTCTAAGTTTACGCTATCCTTAGGAGGATTATTTTGAGATGAGAGGTTCGAGGTTTGAGTTATTGAAGATGGTTGAAAAGTAGGGGGTTTCAAAACAGGGGTTTGAGGTCTGTCTGTGGAAGGCTTATAATTCTGAATGGCTGTTTTAATATTGCTATATTTCACTTTTATTTGATCAAACTGATCGGTAGTGAAATACGCAGGAGATCGATCACCAAAGGATAACAAATTCATATGATTGTTATGAAACTCCGTAAAATATTGCTCTAGGCTTTCTAATCGTCGACGTAGGTAGTCGGGGGTCTTCCGCTCTGCTCCATCTTTCTTGAAGTTGGAGTAAAGTCTATCTATGCCTTCAATAATTTGCTGTTGAGTAGCTAAAATGTCTTCCATTGTAGCCATAGTAAAAGTGTGAAGAAAGGTACCTTACTTTCTTCGGGGTCGATCAGGATCGCAAGATGAGATGAGTGGCGCCTTCCTAGGCACCGGGATTGACCAGGATCACGAGACAAGACAATGTGGTGCCTTCCTAGGCACCGGGATCACGAGATGAAGCAAATTGGCGCCTTCCTGGGCACCGGGATTGACCAGGATCACGAGATGACACACACTGTATTTTCCAAGGTTTCTAATTGCGTATAACGAAACCGGTAAAACGCACACACAAAAGAATAAGCACAAGGTTTTGCACACGCGTTTCGGTCCCGCTAACGTGCTCGAAGGACCAATGTTCGGGGTTGGGTTAAGATAGAGATAAAGGATGAGATAAGAGATGAAAGTCAGTTTAAGGTTAATAAATTCACTGTATTGTTTGTATCCACAAATATAAGATTAAGATTAATTTGTACTAGGATGAATGGTGAACGATATGGGATTATGAGTCACGCGCACGGTATGTCGCTGAATTACGTACTGAACTATTGCGGTGTAAGTGCAATAATATATGATGGAAACATACTGAACGGGTGGCGCAATAATGATGACCCATGTAAACGTACTGTACGGTGGTTGACCCGTACACGAAGGTTCACATTCTTGAGCAGCGCTATATCGAGGATGTCGGGAAGATGGTTGGGATCGTGGGGGAAATGAGTGGGAGTCATCGGGGCGATGACGTCGAAGTTCAGTTGGGAACAGAGGTTAAACACGATCCTACCTCTGGAAGAGGTCCTGTTACTATTCCAGGAGGGATGTTTGGCATTGAGATCGCCCGCCAGTAAGACGGAGTCACCCAGGCCAAGAAGAGCAGAAAAGTCATCCTTGAGGAGGATAGGATCATCCTCCGATGGTGATGGAGGGACGTATGCTGATATAATAGTTAACGGCTGATGACCGGTCATGCCGAGCCGACAGACAGAGACCTCGAGGCGAGCGAGGGGAGGAGGGTCCATAGGAATGCAGTACAGAGCCTTTCTATAGTATATTAGGGTACCGCCCTTGTGACAACGAGACCTATCATTGCGAACTATACGGTAGTTGCAATATTCGGGTCACGATGATGGGGCTTAAGAAAGGTCTCCTGTATGAGGAGGATATCAAGTTGATGGTCGCGGAGGAAATTGGCGATCTCATCACGTCGGTTAATAATGCCATTGGCGTTAAAGAATCCTAACTTAAGGGATCGGGGTTTGGTAATACACGGCCTTTCCTTATCCATTGGATTAGTTAGGGTAAAGTTTATCTAGGGCTTGCGTAATCTCCGGATACGCTTTGAACACCTTAAGGATGTTGCTAATATTAGCTTTGCACGCGAGTATATCCCTAGCCATAGCTTCAGCAGCGGGGTTGCGGTAAATTTGGTGGGCGAGGTTGATGACTTCGCCTATCCTCTCGGTAGGGAGAGATGCAGGTACGTGGGAGGCTGAGGGCGCGGTTGAAACGGCGGGGGCGGGCTTAGAAGGGGTGGGGGCGGCCTTAGGAGCGGCGGGGGCGACCTTAGGTAGGCGGGGCGTGGTCGCGGAGGCTAGGTTCGGCGCGGGGACTGGCGAATCCATCAGCGCTGGCATGGGCAGAGATTGGGAGGGCCTCAATGTAGGGAACGCTCTCTGATGATTCAGCGAGTTCCATGGGGAGGGCCTCTGAGGGCTGAGACGCTCGGGCATCTCTGAGGAGGGAATCTTAACAGAGGGGTTTTCCCTTTGTAGACGAGCGTTCGCACGCTTGGTCAATTTGGGAGAAGAGGATTTTGGGGCTTTGGGGCAACCGCGGTAATTGGCGGGGTGACCTGATTGGCCGCTTAGCACACAGCTGGGAGGTTCTGTGCACAGATTGCGGTCTTTCGGACGGGGACAGTCAGCAGTTGCGTGCTCACCCAGACACTTGACGCACCTAGGGGTCGCGTAGCAATTGCGTTGGGCGTGACCATAAAGTTGGCAGCGGTGACACTGTCCAACCGTATCGGATTTATAAGGCCTCTCGATCGAGATGCCCGACAAGTGATATACCGACTTTACTTTAAAGATCGGATGGTGGCCGTCGGTGTGATCGCACACGACAAGAACCGAGTCGTATGCAATCGCACCCCTAGCTTTGTGCAGACGATGCACAGCGGATACTGGGACATTTTGCGACTAAAGGTCGGCGAGAATCTCTTCGTTGAGATTTCTTTGGGGACGCGTCGGGTTACCACACGGGTGGGTTTGTCTTCGGGCAGGGAATAAGTGTGGAACGAAATGTTCCTCACTTTTAACAAGGAGGTAAGTTCCCTGTGGTCGTTCACCGTGGGAACTTGGACTTTGATACCCTGTTTGGTCGAGCGCGCGTTTGTGTATTTGATCTTACGATCATTACACAATTTGGACACGTCGGTCCACTTCGCCTTGTCCTGGATGAACAAGGGAGGCGGGGCGGGTAGTTTCTTTTTTGAAACCGAAGGATTGGGGGCAGCAGTGGACAAGGGACTAGCGGGACGGCTGCCCTCTGGACGAGAGGTAGCTGAGACGGAGGGGGCCGAAACCGGGGGGGTGGGGGAGGAGGGGGGCGCGGCTACGGCTTTCTTGGCCTTGGTGGCCTGAGAGGGACGCTGTGGAAGGAAACCAGAGACTAGGTTCGACTAGGAGACCCCCCAAGGCCGAAACACTAGCTCCCGACTCCAATTGACTGCCTCGTTCGAAGGGGTTTGGCAGGTGTGATTGGGGCAACACCCACTCTGCTTCGTTGGCACCGTAAGGTATCCACCGAGTACCACGAAACGGTGGTTTTGCCCTGAAGGGGCCTAGTGAAGCTACACGACTGACTCTGTTTATAGAAATAGGAATTTCAGCCGTCGCCTTGAAAAAGGCAACTTTTGAACAGTTGGTTGCAGTCGGCTGACTACAGGAATCGTTGCGGCGGGCGCAGCGAGAGCGGGTGACGAGCGTAGCGGCAGAGCGTGGAGCGAAGAGGCGACACGTCCGTGCGCGGCGAGCGTCGAGCGAAGAGTCGTCGGTCCCGTCGCGGTTCGCGCCTGTCCACCCTATATTTATACTGCAGGTCTCGCGCGGCGCGGCGATATTTATGTAAGCGCACTCACCGCGAGTTTTGCGAGCGATCAGATGGACTGAGATGGACGACGCCTGAGACGCCCTCTCACTGATTATTTAGGTACTATAATTCAATACATGTTATTTAGTAAAATCCCAACTGAAATCCAATTGGTCGATTTGTTTAGTGGTAAATTATTAATAAGCCAACTACTTGTAACATATTGTGTAGCTTTAAGTTCAGTACATATTTTTGTAAATACACATTCTACTTGATACATCGGACCTATCAGATCAACATCTGGAGTATTATTTTACCTTCACCTCCTCAGCGCTACAGTGGTGACCCCGACGTGATACTTAAGAAGTGGAACCTCCAGATCCTAATCTACAAGCCTTCAACCTACTGCATCATGGACAAGAACGGTGACCAAGAACTCTCCGGTGTGTCGACGTCGCTGCGCATCCCACCCATCTGGCGCGACAGAATTCGGCTGTGGTTCGCGCAATTCGAAGCGGTCATGTCTTCACAGAAGAAAGGCGACCAAGCCATGTACGAGCTCGTCATCGGCCAGTTGGAGCGGCAAAATCTTGATAAAATCTCAGACATCATTCTCCGCCCACCTGAGAATCACCGGTACGAAGCCCTGAGGAGCCGTCTGTTCCAGGTCTACGAAGAATCAGAACAACGGCAAGCGCAGAGACTACTCTCCGAAATGGAACTCGGCGACCTGAAGCTTCCACAGCTACTACGCCGCATGAAGAGCCTCGCCGTTAAAAGTTGATAGAAATGCCGACCAAAATCAGACTATGTTATCCATACCTTTTGTGTTAATACTTATCAAAATAAAACATCTCATATTGTAGACTGTTTCAATACCTGTAGATTACTTTTTAAATTATTGATATCGGACATTCCATTCAATAGATAAAAACCAAACGCGGCGATGCCGCCGCCGCGCCGCGCCGTGAATAATATAAATAGTAATTTAAAAAAAAACTACTTATTTCCTGCATAAAGACATTTACTCTACGTTTATCCCAAAATGTATAAAAATAAACGTCCACCCTTACGAAAGCGGCAAGAGCCGCTAGTAATTTATAAAGAGCTCACGCAGGTCGTATCATAGTTTAAACCGACACGACAATTAGAATTTGTGTCCATTGAAAAAACATCCCACAAACTAGGGAACGCAGCTCACTAATGTGCACCCCTACACACTAGTGTGAGTGTCGACTTCTACACATCATTGTATTCCGATCAAAACAACTAAAATACGCTTCCTTTTTTATTGGTCAAAACGCATGCATACGGCGATCGAGTGCAGAGCCGTGCTAGGCGATTATCGCCTTAAAGGTGAGCAGGCGGAAGTCTGGTCTATTGTACACAACTTAGCTGTCATTCTGTGATACTTTGTACACACTTTAAAATAGTGTTTTTATGCAAGGTACATCGTATTCACGTATAATTTATAATTATATATAATTCCTGTAAATGCAAATATTGTTAACATCGTTTTTAAAAGAGTAATATGGAGTTCCTTACCCATTCTTCTCCATACAACCTTTTGGAATGGGCAACTAGAATTGTTACAACATCTAAGCGGTTCATTTCCGTAGGTTTTGCTAAGCACAGGTAGCACGATGCATTTGATCTGGCCTCAGAAAGGTACGTGCAGACTTTGGCGCCGATCATTATCATCATTAGTTCATGAGTAACCATGTTATTATTACTACACTCTATGGGGATAAGGGCATGAAATCCATTTGTCTTTTGAGATCAATGACAACTGCTTCGCTCTCCTTTACAAAAGTAAACTGAACTGGACGACATGACAAAGTTGAGCATGGTTTGGGTTCGTCCATACAGTATTATCTCCATCTGTCAGTTTTAGTGGCACCAAGGAGGTCATGAAAATGCTTGCATCATCTTGCTCACCCTCCATTTTCTGCTTGTATCCGCTTTGGTTGGAAGGACCATCAAATCCCCACTTGGGTATCAGTTTTAGCTGCTTATTTTGCACATCGGCATAGTCAGAAAGACTTTGAAGGATCCTCGTCACCGTGATGTCAAGTAAAGCTTGAAGTGTAATCCGAGCCGAGGAATTCGTAACTGACACTGATTGCTTCGGAGGGTAGCAAGTAGCAATCAAGCAGTGTTTGTTGCACTTTATAGTAGAATAGATAAATATTCTTAGCACCTTCCCGAATTGCAGCCTCTCGCAAAGAAATATATTGCCACTTTGACAGTTTTAGTGAAATAAGCAATCCAAGCGCTTTCTCTGGTGTAAATATTACTGTTTTCACTGATTTCTTAAGCGTTTCTTTAATTTTGACGGCTGCTTCAGGATTTTTCATCATGTATTCGATCAAAGATGCGATATCCTCATGTCGTTCTTCTATTAAACGCGCTGCAGCTGCATATGCCAATTTGCTGGAGTCTTCGCCTGTATGATCATCAGATCTTCTCTTTTTCTGTTTACTTCCCAAATCTTCGAATGGTTTTCGGGACCTTTTTGTCATTGTTCCAACAGACGATGATGGCGACGACGACGGTTCTTGAGAGTCTGATTGTGCTCTTGGTATCTCATCAACAGTTGGTTCTTGATTAACTTGGCCAATCAATATTTGCTTGCAGCCAATTTCTATAGTCTTCTGAAGTGATCAAGGAATCGTTTGGATTTCTGCCACCTCTGTAAAGCAGCTCGCGTGAATTTCGGACAAAATTCTTTGAGAGTTACTCGATCTGTGTGCGTTTCTGCCGAAGATCGAGGTGTGCGTTTCGACCGCGCGGCCACGGCGATATTTCGAAAAATAAACTTTTCCAAGATTATGTAAAATTTTGTAAAAGTTGATTCCCAAAACCATAAATTTGTCGAAGCTATGGTTAAAAAGTTATAAGGGTTTGAACGTGGCCGCGCCATTGAAACGCGGAGAACCGCGCGGCCACGGAGATCTTAAAAACTAAGCGTAGCAGAGACCTAAATTTCAGGTAAATAACAGATTGAATTCGTTAAAAAAATGTAAAAATACAGAAAAAAATCCTAGGTTTATATTTTAGGAGCTGCAAGACAAAAACCCCATGGCCGCGCCATTGAAACGGTGAATAACACTCTAGCGCCGATATCACGCTGAAAATGCATCGTAGACGTCTGAAATTCATTGTAAAATCTAGATTTGATTTTGTCGAAAATGTAAAAAATATGCAGAAAATACCTAGGTTTAGATTTTAGGAGCTGTAAGACTAAAACCGCGCCATTGAAACGGTGGGAAACACGTTATCGCTGATATCTCGCTGAAAAAGCATCGCAGAGGTCTGAAGTTTTTTGTAATATATACCTAGATTTGAATTTGTCGAAAATGTAAAAAATATACAAAAAATACCTAGGTTTATATTTCAGGGACAGTAGTGCGGTATCATGTAAAAATAAGTTTTGATTATCTATCGAAGAAAGTAAGTATTAGTGAGTTTTTTTTATAAACAACACCTATTCATATGTAGAACTACCGATAATATGCAAAACATATTTTTTATTCATAGGTAATACAAAGCCTTGCAATGTGTTTTGAATATTTCGATAGGGTGACCATGCCTTGTTGTTTACAGAAACCTGTTGTAATAGAAATCATGTCCCAAGGATTCTAAATTGAATTAAAATGAAACGAAGAGATACTATATCTTTATTTCTTTAAAAATCACATAAATCACAGATTGTTTACTTACACTAAGATATAAACTTCTATTGAAATCACAAATCACAGATTGTTTACTTACACTAAGATAAATATTTGTTATTAATTAAGGGGACAATTGTCGAAATCATGCAAAAAAAAATACATTTCACACAAACCAAAACTATAAAATGAGGTAACCTGCACCTCGTATAAAACGTCAATATTTTTGAGATTTCTAATAGATGATGATTAAGATATTGAAAATCAGGGTAAAATTATACTTGACTTTACATTGGGAATAAGCTCGCTAAGTGGAATATGCAACCACTTTTTTTCTTGACCCTCGATTTCTTGGTGGAAATCTCAAAAATATTGACGTTTTATTCGAGGTGGTTACCTGATTTTTACCCGACTACGGCAAAGCCAAAGGAGGGTTATGAGTTTGACAGGCTATGTATGTATGTATGTATGTATGTATGTATGTATGTATGTATGTATGTTCATCTGTACGCTCATAGCTCCTAAACTACTTATCAGAACTGAACAAATGAGGTATCGTTAGAAGCGTCTTGATCGTCCGCTGGTTATAGGCTATATGACGTATCACCGAATCCAATGTGGCGCCCTCTGGCGGACAAAAAAACCAATATTAAAAAAAAAAATGAAGACAAGCATACCGTGTTTGGTATCATTGGAAAGGGGTTCACTAGTACATTTCAAATTTATATAATATTTAGTGGTAATTTGTCACAAATTATTGTAAAAAAAGGAATGATTACCAAATAAAGTAAGATACGCATACCGTGTTTAGTATCATTGGAAAGGGGTTCACTAGTACCTATTAAATATATAATACTTAGCTGTGACTCCAAAATGGTTTAAATAAAAATATAAAGTTTAAAAACTAAAACCCGACCACAACAAAAAATGATCTAAAAAGTACAAAACAAGAAAATATTTCACACAGAAATCAAGACATAGGTACAAAATGGTCAAGGTAAGCCGTGGTTGCATGCCATTATATTCATGTTCATCGCACTCATATGGGATACAGGCATGCAACCACGGCTTACCTTGACCATTTTGTACCTATGTCTTGATTTCTGTGTGAAATATTTTCTTGTTTTGTACTTTTTAGATCATTTTTTGTTGTGGTCGGGTTTTAGTTTTTAAACTTTATATTTTTTATAGTTTAGGTTTGTGGGAAATGTAATTTTTTTTTTTTAATTATCGGTAGTTCTACATATTAATAGGTGTTGTTTATAAAAAAAAACTCACTAATACTTACTTTCTTCGATAGATAATCAAAACTTATTTTTACACGATACCGCACTACTGTCCCTGAAATATAAACTTAGGTATTTTTTGTATATTTTTTACATTTTCGACAAATTCAAATCTAGGTATTACAAAAAACTTCAGACTTCTGCGATGCTTTTTCAGCGAGATATCAGCGATAACGTGTTTCCCACCGTTTCAATGGCGCGGCCATGGGGTTTTAGTCTTACAGCTCCTAAAATCTAAACCTAGGTATTTTTTGCACATTTTTTACATTTTCGACAAATTCAAATCTAGATTTTACAATGAATTTCAGACGTCTACGATGCATTTTCAGCGTGATATCGGGGATAGAGTGTTATTCACCGTTTCAATGGCGCGGCCATGGGGTTTTTGTCTTGCAGCTCCTAAAATATAAACCTAGGATTTTTTTCTGTATTTTTACATTTTTTTAACGAATTCAATCTGTTATTTACCTGAATTTTAGGTCTCTGCTACGCTTAGTTTGAAAGATCTCCGTGGCTGCGCGGTTCTCCGTGTTTCAATGGCGCGGCCACGTTCAAACCCTTATAACTTTTTAACCATATCTTCGACAAATTTATGGTTTTGGGAATCAACTTTTACAAAATTTTACATAATCTTGGAAGTTTCTTTTTCGAAATATCGCCGTGGCCGCGCGGTCGAAACGCACACCTCTATCTTCGGCAGAAAGGCAATCGCCTACTATGCGGGATACAACTGCACCAAAAAATACTTCATGATTAAATGAAGTACTCTCACTTTTTAGAAGAACAAACAAGTCTAATTATTGGTGATTAAACTTTACATTTTAAGATTTTGACAGTTGTGAACAATCTAAATTATAAAGCAAAATTTTAGCCCTTTTAATGCAAAACGTCGATAGTTAGTTAACTACCCTCATTAGAGTTTTAAAAGATGTGCTAATGAAAATGTATAATCGTCAAAAACATTTCTAACACAACTAATCAACAAATTAGCATACTTATCAGAAATCATGAACAATCATTTAATCACCTCTTCAGACTCACTAGAAGACTAAACAATTTGTTATTTTGATTGTGTAAAGTTTTAAAACTCATTTTGTATTGATAAATATCTAGCTCAACATAGTTGTCTAAGTGTGGATGTACAATAAACCTCTGACTACTTCGGGAATATAGGGGTGATGCTATTTTATGTTACGTGTTGTTAAAAGTCTGTGTTCCTCAACTTAAACACTAAAAGGAACCGTTTCATAATATGTAAAAATAAATAAAAATATTTTGACAATTTAAAAAAAAATTGGCAGCGATAACCGTTAAATATGACATATTATGTAAAAAAAACATCAATAATCAGTACTATAACCACCTGTAAGGTTGTTACGGTTTTCCTTGCTGTTTACGAGATAATTAACTTTTTCATACTAGCTTCATACAAATTTTTCGTAAATAAAATAAAATTCCACCATTTTTGTGCATAATTAATAATAATAATAATATGTGGGGACATTTTCACACACGGCCATCTGACCCCAAACTAGGGAGACCCTGTACTATGGGTGTCAGACAGCTGATATACATACACATATACATTTTTTTTTGTAAATACATACACATAAATAGATAAACAACACCCAGACACAAGGCAAACACAAGTGCTCATCACACAAATATTTACCCTGGGCGGGAATCGAACCCGCAACACGTTGCGCAGCAGTCGATCGCTCAGCCACTGCGTCAACCGTGTCGTCAAACAACAAAAACAAATTACAACAAATTAACTCGCGTGTCATTTTTGAATATAGTAATAATTAGCAGAAGCGATATCCGGCTAAAAATCCGGCACTTGCAAATTGAAATCCCTAAGTCTATGAAAGCCGATTTTCCGACGCTAGCGCAAAATAGTTCGAAGTATCAAGGGCGTCGCCAGGGGGGGGGTGCAGGTAGGGGCAGCAGCTGCCCCCTAAAGATCCAAAAAAATGTTATTTTACCAGACTTCAAAAAAAAGAAGGAGGTTTTTGATTAAGAGCTCCGGACTGTAGGTACAATTTAATAAAAAAATTCGTACTACAATACGGTCAACGTAACTTGGCGCGTCTGAAGTTAGCTGTTTAGACTTTAGCTGCGCAATGCAACTTTTAGGAACGAAATTGTCTACTGCGCAGCTAATCGGCTAACTTCAGACGCGCCAAGTTACGTTGACCGTCTTACACAATCTAGCGGCCAAGAGCGCAGCACAAAGCTCTAAGCGCGGGATTGTTGTAGGCTTAGTAGGTGCAATCTTAGATTTAGCACACAATAATTTAACGGTTACTTCATTGGCAGAGTTTACTGATCGTGCATAAATACAAGCTCCATACGCACTTTGAGAAGCGTCACAGAAAGAGTGTAGTTCTATAAATATGGGCTCATCACAGAGCACATGTCTTGGAATTTTTATGGCCCCAAGAGCGGACAGAGAATCGGCAAACTTGGCCCAGGTCATAGAAATATTTTCAGGAATTGGATCATCCCATCCTAATTTCTGCAGCCACAACTGCTGTAATATAATCTTTGTTTGCATTACACACGGACTGAGCAATCCCAATGGATCGAAAATTTTAAACAAATTAGACAATATTGAACGTTTAGTTGGGTGATTGCTATCTGCTGGGAATGGGAGTCGTATTAGAAAATGCAGTGTATCTGTCAAAGGATCCCAACCCAAACCCAGGGTGCTCGAAGACTCACTAAGTGTTAACCTTTCATTAATATCTACATCAGATGAGTCAAAATGCTAGTTAAATTAGTTTTAAGTTTTCTTAGATTGAAGCAGCCTAACCTTAGTGCCGCGGAAACCTCTTGCAGAATGTATTTTAATTTGTGCTCACTGTCACTCGAGGTAATCAGGTCATCTACGTAGAAATCGTGTTGAATCACATTTTTAATAACTTCATCTGGATGTTCTTCGCCAAGCTGCCACAGACAGCGCGTGCTTAAATAACTGGAACTTGCCATGCCGTAAGTAACAGTATTTAGTCGTAGCGTTTTGATAGGCAGGGACTCATCTTCTCTCCACAATATGAGCTGGAGATTTCGATCCTCCTCGTTAATTTCCACCTGGCGATACATTTTCTCCAGATCGCCGGTCAGGAGGTACTTGTGTTGTCTAGCCCGTATTAAAATGGAGAATAGAGAGTCCTGCATATTTTGACCTATCAAAAGAATGTCATTAATGGACAATCCAGATGAAGTAGGAGCTGATCCATCGAAAACAACGCGAATTTTAGTGGATTCGCTGCTTTCTTTAAATACGGCGTGATGACACAGAAAATATGATAGATTGGATTTGGTATGATAGATCAGACTTCGAGAGATGACCCAACTGGTCGTATTCCCTTATAAAATTAACATATTGTTTTTTAAGTTGTGGGTTCCTTCGAAATCTATTTTCTAAATTATAGAATCGTTTTTTGGCTAATGTGTAAGATTCTCCAAGACAATTAGGTGAATCTATCAGCGGTAATCGGACAGAAAATCTACCGGTATTTAATCGTGTTGTGTGAGCTAAAAAATGCCTTTCACACAACCTTTCATCATGACTCAGTGGTGATTTTAATGGTACTTCCTCAAGCTCCCAAAACTTTGACATTTGTACACTAAAATCGTTATCTAATTTATCCAAAGTCAAAGTGTGATGACACTGAGTGTTAGATGTGTTATATAAATCATTTGTTTGTATTGGACCCGAAACAAGCCAACCAAATTGAGAACTTCTTAATGTAGGGTTATTAGGGCCTAGAGAACGCTGCTCACAGCCGAGAATATCCCAAAACAAATCTGCTCCGATGAGTAGGTCTACAGCGGAGGATTGATTGTGACTAGGGTCAGCAAGGTGTACCTCAGTAGGTATTTGCAGTTGCTGAGTGTTTATTGTGTATTTAGGAATGTTACTTGTTAATTCCGGTAATATTAGAAAACTTGTTGTAACATGGAATGATTTAACTAAAGATTTTATTTGCGCCACACAACACTCTGTGACTTTACTATTTACTTGATTGCCGATGCCGACAATGTTAATACAATTGTTAAATAATGAATTACCTGATAATGATAATTTTTCCCTGAGTGATTGCGTCATAAATGACGATTGACTGCCGCAATCTAACAAGGCACGTACTTGTTCTGTTTTATTTGTTTTAGGGTTAGACACGTCAACTAAGGCAGTGGATAGTATAATATGTTTAGAGTCCTGTGTAGTATGATTAGCTATTGTCCCACATGATGATAACGATGACGATGTGGTAGCTGCAGCAGGGGTTTCAATTACTGCCGGAACGTGTAGCAGCGCGTTGTGTTTTTTCTTACACTCGCGACAAGGCCTAAGGTAACAGTTTCGTGTAGTGTGCCCTTGCCTTAAGCAATTTGCACAGAGATTTAATTTATTCACTTCAGTTATACGATGTTCCACACTCTTCGCCTTAAAAATAGGACAATCGTAGATTCTATGCTCGCCTTGTCAAACAACGCAACATGAAGAAGAAGAAGAATTATTTTCAGAAGCAGATTGACAAACTGCTTGACATATAACAGATTTATTTTGCTGACGTTCGTTTTTATTGTTGGTACCTTTAGATGACGTAGAGGTTGATTGTGAGGTCTTATTAGCATTATTATTATTATGGCTTGATGAAGAGTGACTTAGAGATACAAGGACATCTGCCCGATCAATTATAAATTTATTGAATTGTTGTAAGTTGGGCGCTAGCTCAGACAAGGTGCCACGAAACTCTTCCCATTTAGTGAGTGTACGGTTATCCAGTCTAGCACTCAATATGTGTATTAATAAAGGGTCCCAGTTATCCACGGAATAATAAAAACAAGAGGAAGTGCCCTTAGTCTTACATAATACTGGATCCAGTGTCGCCAAACTCACACATTTGCAAATTAAAATGTACTTGCAATACACAGAAAACGATGATATAATTGGCTACAAATTATAAACGCAACTTTGGCGAAAAGCTTATTTATTGTTGTTTGAAATTAAACCGTATCACAACTGACGAACGTTGCTATTATTTTACATGTCAAAATCACTAAAGAGATTTTTTCCATCTAACAATCCAATTCGAGCAATGTCCAACGAGTTCAGCTATTCGACGCTAGAGAGCGCTGTTACCAAATTACTTAACATGACATCTATTGTTACTATAAATAGATGTCATTTTCGCATGCAACTGTTATTTATTTTTCTATTCAATGAGAGATGTGGTCGAGTTGTCGATAATTTGTACAATGTAAGAAATCTAATTACCTACAGTGTTTAAATTGATCGTTTTAATGTACATAATGGATCAAAAAAAATGATTAATTAATTATGTATGCGTATACTGACATATTTTTCTGCGATAACTTTCATTGAGTCTGTAATATGATTGTATGTAGAAAATTGATTGACGTCCCAATGAAATGACGCATTATTTTAGACATGACAATATCATTTTTATATACGTGACAGTCTTTTAAAAACATAATTGACATCTGAATTTTTGTGAAGATAAACTATATCCTACATGTAAGTATATAGAATATTTATAGGCCTACGTCTAACCGCGAATGAATGACTATTTGCCAGAATATAGGTATAAGGTTTTTAAAAATCATTCTTTCAAACTCGTACTTTTATTTATTTAAAAAAAATTTGGTACTTTAAAAACATACATGTTATTGTTTTATCGACACGAACTATTTGCATTAATGTGTCGCATCCCTAAACGAGTAGCGTCGAAGTTTCTAGAATTTATGCCACGTAAAACTATTACAGTCAAGACAGCGAGCAAGCTAATTTAGACTTTAATGAATGGACATAAGGTAGTTTTTAGTTGGCATCAAAGTAAAAATATGGTATTGTCAATAAAAATCGATTATATTGAAATATATGAAAGTTTTATACTTTTTGGTGATACGATATACCTCTGCAAGAAACATTCTTTGCCCTGCTATCATTTTTGCATGTAAAAATTGCACAATAAGGCAGGGTTGTATTTTTTTTCCTTACGTGCGATATGTCACGTCGCTGCAAGTAGTTGATCTCGACTGGACCAATGTTGATCATTTCCACATAATTGTGCCACACGTTCGATGGCTGCGTGGCACTTCCCCTTGTTTTTATTATTCCGTGCAGTTATCAGTACGTAGTCCTAACCCAGATAACGCTCTCAGATTCTTGGTAACGTGGTCCACTATGAAACGAAGCGATTTATCTGACTCGCGAGTAATTTGATGTATGTTTAGTAAAGAAGTCAAATGATGGCTTATTAACTGTCGCTTGTTATCATATCGGTCGCATAGCAATTTCCAGGCGACACTATAATTAGAATTGGAGACTTCTAAGTTACTCACAATTCTAGCTGCATCTCCCTCCAAATACGATAAAAGATAGTGAAATTTGTTGATAGGTGCAATGCGCTCGTTGTTATGTATGACTGACTTGAAAGTGTCTCGGAATTCCAGCCAACGGAAGTATGTCCCGTTAAATTTGGCAATTTGTATCTGTGGCAATTTGAACCCTGCTTCGTGATTGTCAGTGTGCAAAGGAGCAGATGAACCATGACTAACATTGAGTATGTTGCCAGATTCATCGTGGCGATTATTAGCCTGATGACCTTGAATGAAATTCTGAGCATTCGCAATGTTTGATATGAATAATTGTTCAATATCATCTCTTTCATCAATCTCATTTGGTAAATTACTTGAATTTAATATCTCAATATGATTTTGCAAGTCGTCGAACCTAACGGACAGTGACTCAAATTTACTAAGTTTAAGTGTTAACTCTGCTAATTCAATACGTGTAACAGAGTCCTTTGAAAATAAACTCGTTAAATAATTCTTGAACTTAGTAATTTGGCCCTTTATCGAACTACGCTTAACAATGAGATCTTGTAATTCTTGCCCGTCTCTTGCAGAGCCATCATCCCTGCCCATTGCAACAATTTAACAATAAACAAGAACAATGTATATTTATATATTTAATAATAAGAGTTACGCGGTAGAATTATGTAAGAAAGGCAAGATTACAATTTACTATTAATGAAATAATTTGTCTTACGTCCCTCTCCCGGTGTCACCTGTGGCTTGGAACTTTGGAAGTGCCGGTGCTGAACCCGACAGTACTCCGTGGATGGGGCTCGACTATAGTGTCCGCAGTTGCAAAATGACGTCAACGTCCCTGGAATGTTCGGCGAAATAATCTTAATGACTTGCAAAATATTGTGAATTTATAATCTAGTGGAAGAATTGTAGGTTTGCTACAATGTATCCTGTAAAATACTACGAATTGGGGAACTATTAAAGTAGGTCAAACAATAATGTTAAATATGTGGGTCACCCAAACTTTTTTAAAAGATGTATTTTAGACACGATTATTTGGTATTTCCACTAGTTCTTTAAGTTTATGTATTGAAATAAGCCCATGTAAAATCGAGGGGGTAATAAATTACGAAGGATCTGTAGGAAAAAATGTGGGTGTAAGGAAGTAACAAGGAAAGGTCACTTAGCTGCACTGGCCGGGCTGCTGAACGGCGACTTCGGTTGATACCGCCTTATTCTATGTCTAGACCGTAAAGCAGGTGTAGGCTGCAATGACTTGAACTCCCAAATACTCCAAAATACTGTTTCTTGATATGACAGATTTGTTGCTTAGTTGGTCAAGCTGACCGGGCTTCGTATTTCTTGTTAATTTTCCGTTTTGCGGTTGTCCTGTCACGGTCGCCACTTTTATGTCTCGAGTTGGACATAAATGAAACCCTCGAATGTTCTGTAAACTTGTATTTCAATATATATTGAGTTTTTTACAATATTAAAAACGGAGCGAGCTATCTTTGTGCAAATTTTATGAGAATATAATAAAAAGTGATGTGGGGTACTTCAAAAATAAATAGAAGAAAAATAAAACTCCTAAGTGTTTAAAATAGTCGCGCGATCGTACGCAACTGATTGCTATACTTTTAGCAGTAGGCGCCAACACTAGGTACCTCGGAATTATTGTGGATCAAAGGTTAAGCTGGTACCCACACCTTGAACTAACCATAGGGAGGGTAAGAAAGCTTATTTGGGTCTTCAAATCTCTAAGACACGTTATGAATACAGAGCTACTGAATAAAATATACATTGCTCTAGCCCAATCTGTAATTATATACTGTATTTCGGTATGGGGAGGTGCAGCTAAGTCATACTTTATATATCTAGAGCGGGCGCAAAGATCCTTGATAAAAGTTATGTACTGTAAACCTTTTAGGTTTTCCACTAAATCCTTATATGCAATTTCTAAGCTTCTCTCCGTCAGGAAATTATATATCCTACACATGACACATAGTTAACACAAAGCACTACCTTTCGACAATGCCAAACTTAGGAAAAGACGGTGCGATATAGTAGCCCCTACATACCCCACTCGTACTGTTTTTGCTAGTCGGCAATATTTAGCTCAAGCTCCCCGTGTTTATAATAAAATTAATCGTATCCTTAATATTTACTCCATGCAATTGTACGAGTGTAAGAAAAATCTGACTGAATGGCTCCTTACTCTTAATTATGAAGACGTGGAGGAAATCCTGCTTACCGTAACTTGAATTTGATATGTGTAATGCACTCACATAGACACGTAACGAATTAATAGGGATATGTGACCCATTCAAATAACCATGCACACACACGCACACACTCACTTACATTCGCTCACCATCACACATACACCCACTCACACACACGAGAGTGTGTGTGAGTGGACAACGCACACACATACACGCACACACAAACACACGCACTTTACGCTTGTTTTTCTTCTTTTTAGTTTTTAAGGTACCTACTTACCGCAATATTATTGTTGCTCATATTGTTAGTCTAGTAAGTCTAAATTTATGTTTACAACGGAAGAGCGAGGCTTTCCCAACACAAGTATCATTTGATTACTTTCTGGGAAGCCCCGGCAACTTACTTGTAAAGATTTACTGAAATAAATACATTTTTATTTTATTATTTTTATTTTTTATAAATGTTATCAAAATTGGTACAGCCCTTTTTGAGAAAATCAACAAGTTCCCAAAAAAATTACTTAGACGACGTTTTAGTTTCTTCAGTCACTGGAGGACATGCAATCTCTTTTAAGTGTGTTGCAGTTTCTTAATGGATTTGGATGTTAAGGCAACACTAAAAAGCAAAAAAACCGAATTCACATTACTTTACTTTCGGAAGTCGGTGGCAATACAAAACAACAAACACAAAGCCACCGCCACCGACTTCCGAAAGTAAAGTAATGTGTTCTGTGCTAAAGTTATTAATCACTTTTTAGTTTTTGAAGGCGGATTTCTTTTTTTTGGAAAAAAAAATTCTATACAACATTTCATCCTTTATTAGGGGGAGGGGAACAGCCCCTGCAAATTTATCTAAATAAAACAATTCAGTGAGAAAAAAACACGTATACTTACATGTATTTTTTTACGTGTAGGCACGGTACGTATTTTTTTCACACTGAATTGTTTTCTATACATATAATAAAACAGTAACAAAACTGTGTCTGTACATTGAATATATTAAAAAAATAAAAATTGAGGGGGGTTTAGGAACAGTAATAGAGCACGAATCCAAAAAAAAATTCTGTCTGTTTGTCTGTTTGTTTGTACACGCTAATCTTCGGAACTACTGGGCGGATTTGAATGATTTTTCTTTTGTTGTATAGGTATTAAGTCTGGGCAACATATAGGCTATATTTATCTTGGAAACTTGCACACCTGATGCAGAACCGCAACAGACCAGCTAAACTATAAGAGATACAAAAATGGTACCATAGCAAAAATTGTTCCACGTGACGAGCATTCTCTTTTTTTTTTTTTTTTTACTATTAAATAGGCTTGCGTTTGACCGCAATTCACCTGATCGTAAGTGATAATGCGGCCTAAGTTGGTACACGCTTGCCTAAGATGAACCGGTTCACTCGTGCCTTAAAGATACCCAGATTATACTTATCAGGGAACAGAGAGGCGGGCAGGGAATTCCACAGTCTGGCAGTTCGCACAATAAATGTGGAGTCAAAGCGCTTGGTTCGAGACCATGGAACTTCAACCATATAGCGGTGACGCTTCGCCGTATCTCTGCTCGTCCGATGATGGAACGGGGATGGGGGAATTAAATTGTGCAATTCCAAAGCACACTCTCCGAAATGTACCCGATAAAAGACCGAAAGGCTAGCAACGGTGCGGCGATGTTCAAGGCTCTGGAGCTTAGCCCTAACCAGGGAGTCGTTGTTTATGAGCCTCTTGGCACGTCTATCGATGACTTCCAATGCCTCCAGTTGGTATTTTGCCGATCCATCCCAAAGGTGCGAACAGTACTCCATGCTCCATGTTCTGCTGAGAGAATAAATTTGAAGATCTGGAACACCTGATGTGGAACTCCAAGAGCCCAGCTACACCATGACACATATAGGAATGACGTCTTAGCAAAAGTTGTTCGGTCTGATGGGCATTTCCTGTTGACTTATAAAAATCGAAGATCAGAAACATCTGATGTGAAAATCAAAGCTAATAACTAAAATAAAAGCTATCACTAATTTCACTGTATCTTATAAAATAACATAAGCTGGGAGTACCTCCACGCGGTGAAGGCGGTAACAGTTTAGGACTGATTTTTGATGACGATGGTATATCATTGAAAATTTGACTCTACTGGCCAATATTGAACCGAATTAGAAATCAGACGTTTCAGATCTTCGATTTTGCCGACCCCGTTGTCGCTGGCATAAGCAACAGGATCCGCGTACGAAGTCGCGGGCAGAAGCTAGTTATAAATAAATAAATAAATGATTTTCCATTCAACAATAATTCACCCTATTCACCTCCTTAGAGAATATCCAAAAAAAATTATTATACATGTATTTTGTTTAATTAATTATAAAGCTTACCAATTGTCATGTTTCTATCACAAAAAAATACATTTTCATCCCCTATTTTATACCCTTAGAGGTGAAGTTTCCAAAATTCTGATACATATTGTATATGTCTAACCGCAAATACCAAATACCTACCAATTTTCATGTTTCTAACATTAAAAATAACGGATTTCCCATATAAACTTTTAGCCCCCATTTTACTACACTAGGGGTGGAATTCCCAAAAAAGCTGAAACTAGCGGGGTGTTGTGTTTGTGGGAAGTACGAAATCTACGCAGACGAAGTCGCGGGAAAAGTGCTAGTCCTCCATATTTCAACTTGCCCCCCCTGGGCCACAGGCTGGCGACGCCCTTGCGAAGTATAGTACGTGCCACAGAAGATGAGACTTGACACAGACTTGATTTGACTTGCGCAGTACTCTTTACTGTTGTCTCTGTACTCTTGCGCAGTATTGCGCAAGTCAAATCAAGTCTGGTCTCATCTTTCGTGGCACGTACTATACCCGGTTTACTAATGTTTGTCATAGACCTGACTTTAATTCACCATTGCTCATACTAGTATAAGAATGCTAGTTCAGTACAATCGCCTGCAATGTTGATGTTATTTATGATTATGATAACAGATAGATTTTTTAATCACAAGGAAACCTAAAAATAAACTTTCTCTATCCATTTGCATACAATTTTAAGACCTAATATAACTTAGCATTTCTTACACTCGCGACAAGGCCTAAGGTAACAGTTTCGTGTAGTGTGCCCTTGCCTTAAGCAATTTGCACAGAGATTTAATTTATTCACTTCAGTTATACGATGTTCCACACTCTTCGCCTTAAAAATAGGACAATCGTAGATACTATGCTCGCCTTGTCAAACAACGCAACATGAAGAAGAAGAAGAATTATTTTCAGAAGCAGATTGACAAACTGCTTGACATATAACAGATTTATTTTGCTGACGTTCGTTTTTAGCATTATTCTTATTAGCTCGTCTTATTAGCATTATTATTATTATGGCTTGATGAAGAGTGACTTAGAGATACAAGGACATCTGCCCGATCAATTATAAATTTATTGAATTGTTGTAAGTTGGGCGCTAGCTCAGACAAGGTGCCACGAAACTCTTCCCATTTAGTGAGTGTACGGTTATCCAGTCTAGCACTCAATATGTGTATTAATAAAGGGTCCCAGTTATCAGCACGTAGTCCTAACCCAGATAACGCTCTCAGATTCTTGGTAACGTGGTCCACTATGAAACGAAGCGATTTATCTGACTCGAGAGTAATTTGATGTATGTTTAGTAAAGAAGTCAAATGATGGCTTATTAACTGTCGCTTGTTATCATATCGGTCGCATAGCAATTTCCAGGCGACACTATAATTAGAATTGGAGACTTCTAAGTTACTCACAATTCTAGCTGCATCTCCCTCCAAATACGATAAAAGATAGTGAAATTTGTTGATAGGTGCAATGCGCTCGTTGTTATGTATGACTGACTTGAAAGTGTCTCGGAATTCCAGCCAACGGAAGTATGTCCCGTTAAATTTGGCAATTTGTATCTGTGGCAATTTGAACCCTGCTTCGTGATTGTCAGTGTGCAAAGGAGCAGATGAACCATGACTAACATTGAGTATGTTGCCAGATTCATCGTGGCGATTATTAGCCTGATGACCTTGAATGAAATTCTGAGCATTCGCAATGTTTGATATGAATAATTGTTCAATATCATCTCTTTCATCAATCTCATTTGGTAAATTACTTGAATTTAATATCTCAATATGATTTTGCAAGTCGTCGAACCTAACGGACAGTGACTCAAATTTACTAAGTTTAAGTGTTAACTCTGCTAATTCAATACGTGTAACAGAGTCCTTTGAAAATAAACTCGTTAAATAATTCTTGAACTTAGTAATTTGGCCCTTTATCGAACTACGCTTAACAATGAGATCTTGTAATTCTTGCCCGTCTCTTGCAGAGCCATCATCCCTGCCCATTGCAACAATTTAACAATAAACAAGAACAATGTATATTTATATATTTAATAATAAGAGTTACGCGGTAGAATTATGTAAGAAAGGCAAGATTACAATTTACTATTAATGAAATAATTTGTCTTACGTCCCTCTCCCGGTGTCACCTGTGGCTTGGAACTTTGGAAGTGCCGGTGCTGAACCCGACAGTACTCCGTGGATGGGGCTCGACTATAGTGTCCGCAGTTGCAAAATGACGTCAACGTCCCTGGAATGTTCGGCGAAATAATCTTAATGACTTGCAAAATATTGTGAATTTATAATCTAGTGGAAGAATTGTAGGTTTGCTACAATGTATCCTGTAAAATACTACGAATTGGGGAACTATTAAAGTAGGTCAAACAATAATGTTAAATATGTGGGTCACCCAAACTTTTTTAAAAGATGTATGTATTTTAGACACGATTATTTGGTATTTCCACTAGTTCTTTAAGTTTATGTATTGAACATTTCATCCTTTATTAGGGGGAGGGGAACAGCCCCTGCAAATTTATCTAAATAAAACAATTCAGTGAGAAAAAAACACGTATACTTACATGTATTTTTTTACGTGTAGGCACGGTACGTATTTTTTTCACACTGAATTGTTTTCTATACATATAATAAAACAGTAACAAAACTGTGTCTGTACATTGAATATATTAAAAAAATAAAAATTGAGGGGGGTTTAGGAACAGTAATAGAGCACGAATCCAAAAAAAAATTCTGTCTGTTTGTCTGTTTGTTTGTACACGCTAATCTTCGGAACTACTGGGCGGATTTGAATGATTTTTCTTTTGCTGTATAGGTATTAAGTCTGGGCAACATATAGGCTATATTTATCTTGAAAACTTGCACACCTGATGCAGAACCGCAACAGACCAGCTAAACTATAAGAGATACAAAAATGGTACCATAGCAAAAATTGTTCCACGTGACGAGCATTCTCTTTTTTTTTTTTTTTTTTACTATTAAATAGGCTTGCGTTTGACCGCAATTCACCTGATCGTAAGTGATAATGCGGCCTAAGTTGGTACACGCTTGCCTAAGATGAACCGGTTCACTCGTGCCTTAAAGATACCCAGATTATACTTATCAGGGAACAGAGAGGCGGGCAGGGAATTCCACAGTCTGGCAGTTCGCACAATAAATGTGGAGTCAAAGCGCTTGGTTCGAGACCATGGAACTTCAACCATATAGCGGTGACGCTTCGCCGTATCTCTGCTCGTCCGATGATGGAACGGGGATGGGGGAATTAAATTGTGCAATTCCAAAGCACACTCTCCGAAATGTACCCGATAAAAGACCGAAAGGCTAGCAACGGTGCGGCGATGTTCAAGGCTCTGGAGCTTAGCCCTAACCAGGGAGTCGTTGTTTATGAGCCTCTTGGCACGTCTATCGATGACTTCCAATGCCTCCAGTTGGTATTTTGCCGATCCATCCCAAAGGTGCGAACAGTACTCCATGCTCCATGTTCTGCTGAGAGAATAAATTTGAAGATCTGGAACACCTGATGTGGAACTCCAAGAGCCCAGCTACACCATGACACATATAGGAATGACGTCTTAGCAAAAGTTGTTCGGTCTGATGGGCATTTCCTGTTGACTTATAAAAATCGAAGATCAGAAACATCTGATGTGAAAATCAAAGCTAATAACTAAAATAAAAGCTATCACTAATTTCACTGTATCTTATAAAATAACATAAGCTGGGAGTACCTCAACGCGGTGAAGGCGGTAACAGTTTAGGACTGATTTTTGATGACTATGGTATATCATTGAAAATTTGACTCTACTGGCCAACATTGAACCGAATTAGAAATCAGACGTTTCAGATCTTCGATTTTGCCGACCCCGTTGTCGCTGGCATAAGCAACAGGATCCGCGTACGAAATCGCGGGCAGAAGCTAGTTATAAATAAATAAATAAATGATTTTCCATTCAACAATAATTCACCCTATTCACCTCCTTAGAGAATATCCAAAAAAAATTATTATACATGTATTTTGTTTAATTAATTATAAAGCTTACCAATTGTCATGTTTCTATCACAAAAAAATACATTTTCATCCCCTATTTTATACCCTTAGAGGTGAAGTTTCCAAAATTCTGATACATATTGTATATGTCTAACCGCAAATACCAAATACCTACCAATTTTCATGTTTCTAACATTAAAAATAACGGATTTCCCATATAAACTTTTAGCCCCCATTTTACTACACTAGGGGTGGAATTCCCAAAAAAGCTGAAACTAGCGGGGTGTTGTGTTTGTGGGAAGTACTAAATCTACGCAGACGAAGTCGCGGGAAAAGTGCTAGTCCTCCATATTTCAACTTGCCCCCCCTGGGCCACAGGCTGGCGACGCCCTTGCGAAGTATAGTACGTGCCACAGAAGATGAGACTTGACACAGACTTGATTTGACTTGCGCAGTACTCTTTACTGTTGTCTCTGTACTCTTGCGCAGTATTGCGCAAGTCAAATCAAGTCTGGTCTCATCTTTCGTGGCACGTACTATACCCGGTTTACTAATGTTTGTCATAGACCTGACTTTTATTCACCATTGCTCATACTAGTATAAGAATGCTAGTTCAGTACAATCGCCTGCAATGTTGATGTTATTTATGATTATGATAACAGATAGATTTTTTAATCACAAGGAAACCTAAGAATAAACTTTCTCTATCCATTTGCATACAATTTTAAGACCTAATATAACTTAGCATATATTTGTTTCTTCCTACTTATATTTTCGCAATAACATTATTTACGTATAATAGCTTACGCATAATTTTTCTAATCATAATAATGATTAAGCCTATCATTCTAAAGCATACATTTTTTTGCGCATAATGATATTAAAACATTATTTTTACCATGCATGCAGTAACCACGCAAACATGTAAACAAGCATACACCATGCATGCAGCAAGCAAGCATGCAGCAAGCATGCAGCAAGCATGCAGCAACCATGCAGCATGCAAGCAAGCATGCAGTATGCAAGCAAGCATGCAGCATGCAACGTGCAGCAGGCATGGTTTCTGTCACGGCTCCGGCGCTGCGGGGCTCCGGCGGTCCCACGCGAGCTTATCGTCGCAGATGTGTTTTACGCTCGCCACCGTGGCTGAGGTTTAAAACCACCTGCTCCTCAACTCGCGGGCCGCCTCGCCCCTCCGCGTCTACGCGGGCTTAGATTACACTCTAGGCGTAGGGCAGACAAGACTACGTGGCGTCGGTTTTGCAGCGATTCGTTTCTGTCACTAACTTTTGTACCACAACTTATTGTTTTTTTAAGACAATACTTTAGCACGCCACAATAGATTTGCACATTATGCCTAGTAACATTATGCGAATTTAATTTATGCCAAAACAAATGTCTAAATATTATTTGCTACGCAATTGAGGACATCTGGCGATAGGCGGACGCTGCCGCGGCACGCTCGCTACGCTCACTCGCCTTCGCGCGTTGTGTGGTCACCACCTAACCTAATCTACCCGTTAGGATTTTTACTAACTTTTTATGGTCTAAAGATTGATTAATGTAATAAATCATTTGGTTAGTGGGTGGCCTTAACGATATTAATTTTTGTACAAAACAATAAACGTTTCTAAATTAAGTATATTAAATGTTGCTTATGCCAAGTAACGATTATGTAATGTGTTACTTATAGAAACTAATGATTATAACATATGTTTTAATGGCAACTAATTTTATGGCAAATGAAAGTTATGACTAATAAGTTGATATGACAAACGTTATTAGTATAAATGATAATAGTGCAAGTAAATATTATGACGGGGGACGATTATGGAAAACAATAATAGGACAAATGATTTTATGGAAAACAAGACAATACCACTATACCCAGCTAATGGGTAAAATCACCAAAACGTCGAATGTGTGTGGGTCGATTTAATTAAGGATTTTCGGCATTATCAACTTCGAATATCTTTTATCCCCTGCAAGTTATAAAGTTGCCTCTGTACAACAAATATATATATTTTCAAAGATCTTTCGAATGGTACACACGGGTACACATCAAGCTATACATGTCTAGTATAAGCTGATCTCGCATTGTTTAGAATTTCCATACAATGAGGAGTCAGCTTATACTGGAAATGTATAGCTTGATGTGCAGCCATGTGAACCAATTTCAACTTGCTACAAGGTGGGCACGTTTTGTTCCATGTTCTTTTTCAAAAAAGGTTGGATGTAATTTTATTCCCATAACATAAAAAAAAATACAAAACTCAGTTGTGTGCCGGCAGACTTTTATACAGGAAAGTGTAAATTCCCGTAAGGAAAAGTCTAGTATGGAAATGTCTTCTCCCAGCCCTTCGACAAGCTTTTCGGACCAACCTCCAGCAAATACATTTTGTTCAAGCTTTAAAGATGTATAGCGGTCTAGACAGAAATGTACAGACATACCAGCCACGCAGAAGATGATTTATAGCGTAAAGTGATAATACTGTTACTGTCACATTCACATCTGACTTAGTTTTATGTCCTTTTTGTCTGCATTCATAACACCAGCTTTCAAGGGCGTACCCTTGCAAGGAGAAAACCCTGCATGCACCATAGTTGCGTAACACACATTTTGAATAATAATCCTCCAATCGCTTATACAATCTGTTTTACAATACTTATAGCTTTGACTGTTTTTTTCTGTTTAAAAAATGTTTAGTCAACTTTTAGAAAAAGACAAACAGCCTCGGTAGGCTCGTTTTTCTACATAGTATCTTTTTTTTTTTAACCCCCGACGTAAAAACGACGGGGTGTTATAAGTTTGACGTGTCTGTGTGTGTGTGTGTGTGTGTGTGTGTGTGTGTGTGTTTGTGTGTGTCTGTCTGTGGCATCGTAGCTCCCGAACGGATGAACCGATTTTGTTTTTGTTTTTTTTATTTGAAAGGTGAATTAGTCGGGAGTGTTCTTAGCTATGTTTGATGAAAATCGGTCCAAGATGGCCGCCGCTACAAAATAGCTAATCACATATTTTTTCACAATTCCATCAACATGGGTATCAAATGAAAGGGCTTCACTAGTAGAATACTTTACACTATGATAAATTTCAAGGCCAAGATGACCGGTACCACAAAATGGTGAATTATGTATACCAAACGCATTCTCAGGGTGATATCTTTAATATCAAAAAAGATCCATGTGACGAAATACAACTTTAGACGTATCTACAACTTCTCAAAACCAGACTAAATTACATTTAAAAACTTTCAAATAAAAGTTAAATTAAAAATTTAAAAAACCCCCAACGCAAAACATAAAAGCAATTATTTAAAAAGTAAAAAATAATATCTTTTGTTGAGCCATCAAATGTTTGTTCGTTGAAATGGCGCTATAATGTCGCGGCGGGGTACCGCTAAGTCAGCAATAGCTAAATAGGTAAAATAGCGAACTCATGGATTTGCAATGAGATTTGACTTACGCGGTACCCCGACGCGACATTATAGCGCCATTTCAACGAACAAACATTTGATGGCTCAACAAAAGATATTATTTTTTACTTTTTAAATAATTGCTTTTATGTTTTGCGTTGGGGGTTTTTTAAATTTTTAATTTAACTTTTTTTAGGATGTTGCCTCGCACTCGGAATTACTCCTGTGTCGTGGGTGCGTTTACAAACATATAAACTCACATACACAAACAGCCAGACCCGGAACAACTATCTGGCCATACAAATATTTGTTCCGTGCGGGAATCGAACCCGCGACACGCAGCGCAGCAGTCGATCGCTCAACCACTGCGCCAACCGTGTCGTCAAAAGTGTGAGTGCTCGGTCCTGTTTAGTATTATAAGTCCATGTGAGTATTACCTGACATAAAATAGTTTTTTCACTTCTCTTGCTCAAAAAGGCCGTCATTGTATCATACCAGAGCGGGGATAAAATAGCATTTCATCCTCTAGGGGAAAAAGTTTTTTTTTTTAATTTTTGTTTGTCAAATATGACAATGAGCCTACAAAAACGAAAAAGTCTCTAATCATAAGTAGAATAATCATGAATAAAGACTCGACTTATTACTGTTTCATAAAAAAAGAACCTTATAACGTGCGTCCCTCCCTGGTACCCCTCTTACCCCTTCGTGCGATACCCCGCCACCCTCCGTGGCCTGTACGCGCGCATGCCCGGTAGTACACGAAAATCCTTCGCGCGCGTCACCCGTGTCTCTTTTCAGTGCGCCCGCGCCCTAGTTAAGTTCCTTGTATGTACCAACTGGCTTATGTGATGTTATGTGGTTACGTGTTTCGGTGTATTCAGTAAATATTTACATGTTACGAGTCACGTGTGACTGATATACACTAGCGCCCCCTGTTATCGCGTGGCGGAAGCAGAGGTTTATTTGTGATATTCACCACTAGAGGGCGCCAGCTTCAATGAACGGCTTACGCATAAATATCGATTAACTGCTCGCTTCTCGACACAGGAGGCGCTGTTTTATCAATGAGTTATTGTAATATCATGAATGAATGTCGTAGTAGTCGCCTCTCGACACTAGAGGCAGCACTGTACAAACTGTTCGAATATTCTAGAAAGTTCTGGAACCGGATGTTGATTGTAAACTTCCGCCCATATTTCAATTGTAGCTGTCTATTCCCTTCCAGATACGAAAGAGTGCACTAGTCCTGTAAGTCTTAACCGCGTTTTTAGATATAATTGTTGAACTGCAGCCATCCTTGCCCGAAATCAGTGAATGTAATAGTTTTAAAACCTGTGGATTTACCGACAATAAATCGTGTAGTAGTGTTTCCGTGTTTTTCATTCATTGCTACTAGATTAGTCCTCTGTCCTCAACAGTGGTCCTTCGAGCGAGATTGCATCAGTGGTCCTCGCGAGCCGTATTCGGGCAGGTATAGCTTGGTTTAATCTTACGCGAAGTGGTAGTGTGGTGATACAATACCGTCGACATGGTGAAAACACGCGGTAGGCATGAACCCGCCACAGCGGCCACGGAAGGGGACGAGTCCGCCTCCATGGAATTGGCAACAGTGGGACCGACAGACCCGCCCAACTATTCCATCACAGAGTCGGACCAGACCCAACCTCACAGCCCTGGGGCGACGACACTTCCACACGGACAACCACGAGGCGAGACGGAAACCGATAGGAAGGTGTTGGCGCGAGCGAGATTGGAACTCGCCGCCGCTAGGTTAGCACTCTTGGAAGCAGAATCAGCAGACGAAGAATTATTGGAGGGAAGCTCGACTGCGACATCGAAACGTCAGACGGACGTCGCAGACACGCTCAGTGAACACCGCGACCACATCCGCCCGCCGCAGTCACAACCCATGACGTCAAACGACGCACCGCCGCCCTCGCCGCAACGTAGCGACGAGAGGAGCCTGCTGCAAGGACTGACTCAGGCATTGTTAGAGGTAGCGCGGGGCAAACCCGCTGCCGGCAGGTATGAATTTGATTTACCTATCTATAGTGGCCACCCCGGCGAATGGCTGCATTTTAAAGCAGCGTATAAGGAGTCTGCGTCAGCTCACACAGAGGCAGGGAACTTGGCCCGTCTTAGAAAATCCCTGAGAGGGACAGCGTTAGAGGCAGTTAAATGCCTATTTCTAGGATCTTCGGCCGATCAAATTATGCAAAGGTTAGAATCTCGATTTGGACGACCCAACGCATTAATAACCTACGAATTAAATAAATTACGTCAGTTACCTAAAGTATCAGACAACCCTACAGATATATGTGTGTTTGCGTCGAAGGTCATAAACGCAATTGCCGCGGTGCAAGCTCTAAATAAAACAGAATATTTATATAGCCCGGAGATGATTTCCGCAATTTCAGAAAAGTTGTCAGTTACGCTAAGGAGCCGGTGGTACGATTATGAGATGGCTGCGGGTGACGCAGAGCCCGGCCTAGTGGTGTTGGGACGATTTCTCGACAGAGAGGCCGATCTCAATGCGCGTCACGCCTCAGCTGAGGGGGAACATAGACGAGACCGTTCACAACGACCGGCTCACAAAACATTTAAAATAGCAGAGACCGATAAAACACCGTGTGTGATATGCAACGGCAATTGTAGTAGCGCGGCTATATCGGCTGTGAAATATCAAAACCCAGTATCTACATACAACTAAATTTTACAGGAGAGCCGAAAAAAGATTCCTAATCTTTGACCGCGTGCCGTTTTAATAACATTAGCCGTACATTCTTGGGAGTGATTGCAAAATTTGAGGTACATAACAAGCTTTAAAAAAAGTAGTTTTAATGCGTCTATCACAAAAAGATGTACGTAGAGAAGCAGTTACTAATTAAAAAAATGTTTTTTCAGACCAAACTTTTTACTGAGTAGGGACTAAATGCAAATTTATAAACCAAGTAACAAACAGTTAAATTAAATAAAATAACATATAGCCAGTAATAAACAAATCAGAAAATCAGAAACCCAGCAATATTTGTTTACGTATATATATGATAAAAAATACAAAAAATATTCACTCAAAATATTTGAAAACAGTACAATAAAAATGAATAATTCGCATATTTGTTCCCCAGAAACTAAATTAGGTAACTGAATTATTATTAATCGGCAAACTTTGCCATTTCTTTCTATTCATTGGCATTAGAATCGTCGCGTCTTCTTCGCGGTATGCGCTTCTTTTTTAGCCACTCATACGATTTTTTTACTTCAATAACTTCAATATTCGATCTGCAACCCAAAATTACATTCTTATAGTCTTCAAAACTATAGGCCCTCCCAAACAAGCCGGTTTCCGAAAAGGCTTTAGCACCATAGACATACATACGCTGCGGCAGGTTATACAGAAGATCGAAGAGTATAACCTCTGTTTAGCGTTTGTGGACTACGAGAAAACCTTCGATTCGATCGAGATTTGGACTGTACTGCAGTCTCTGCAACGGTGCCAATCGGTATAATCGAGGTGTTGAAGTCTTTATACAAAAACGCCACCATGTCAGTCCGACTTCAGGACCAGACTTCGGAACTTATCCTTCTGCAGCGAGGTGTGAGACAGGGAGACGTCATATCTCCGAAACTGTTCACCGCTGCATTGGAGGATGTCTTCAAGTTTGTAGACTGAAAAGGGCTAGGCATCAACGTCAATGGCGAGTACATCTCTCACCTTCGGTTTGCCGACGATATAGTGGTCATGGCTGAGACCATGGAGGACCTCAGTACAGTGCTCGATGACCTCAGTAGAGCTTCCGAAAGCGTAGGTCTTAAAATGTACATGGACATAACCAATGTCATGTTTAATGCCCATTTAGCATCCACTCCTATCAAGATCGGAGACTCGAAGTTGTAGACGATTATGTCTACCTGGGACAAACGGTCCAGTTAGGTAGGTCTAACTTCGAGAAAGAGGTCAATCGTCGAATCTGACTCGGCTGGGCAGCGTTCAACTTACCGCAGTGTCTCAAGACGAAAGTCTATGACTAGTGTGTGTTGCCAGTGATTACATACGGGATAGAAACGTGGTCGCTCACAATGGGCCTCATCAGAAGGCTTAAAGTCACCCAAAGGGCAATGGAGAGGGCTATGCTCGGAGTCTCCTTGCGTGATAAAATAAATGAGGACATCAGCCAGAAAACCAAGGTTACCGACGTAGCCCGAAGAATTGCCAAACTTAAGTGGCAGTGGGCAGGGCACATTGCTCGCAGAACGGATGGCCGATGGGGCCGAAAAGTTCTGGAGTGGCGACAACGAACCGGAAGACGGTGTGTTGGAAGGCCTCCCACTAGGTGGACCGATGACCTGGAAAGGTTGCGGCGATCCGCTGGATGCGAGTCGCATGCAGTTTTGACCTATAAAACTGATTTTTACTTATTTTTCTCAAAAAAATATGCACGCTCAACGACTTCTTCTCACTTACTAAAGTTGCGCGGGAGTTTTGACGTTTATTTCAACCATTTCATTGACCTTGTATCTACATGAACCATTTTTTTTTTAACCATTTTTTTTTTTTATGAAATTGTTGATGTTGGATACTATGTTTTAATCTTGTAATTTTTGCATTTTGAAAACTTTTGCTGTAGATACTAGGTTTCCGACTTTGTGTAACTTCGTTTTTGATACATTTTTAGGAGTTTTTGCTAACCTAGTATGTGGAACGTGGTCTGTAAGGTCGAAAATTGCAAAAACACCCGTTTTAAAAAAAATGTCAGATACTAGGTTTTGAAATTGGACAGCCGATATGTTCTAATTTTAGGAAAATGTTGATAACTGACAGATGGGAAACCGGACGTAAAAATAAATTATGTTTCAGGTGCCTAAACCGACGGACGTGGAAGCATAGATGCAGAACCAAGCAGTGTGAAGTGCAAGACTGCGAGCATTATCATCACAGGCTACTGCACAGTGACAGTAGACGGGGAATGGGTACCGCAAACGACCCAGAAGAGCGTCCTCGTGTCACAGTGACCGGGCACGTAGCGTCGCGGGACGACTCAGCGCCAGGAGGTGACATCGCGCTGCACACGGTCGTCAATAATACGAGCACGCCGCGCACGTACAACCGAGTTTTGCTGAAAGTAGTGCCAGTGACACTATCGGGACCAAACGGTAAAGTAGACACATTTGCTTTGTTGGATGATGGATCGACAATAACTCTACTTACTAGTGACGTCGCGCAGCAGATAGGCGCAGAAGGTTCAAACGAGCCATTTTACATCGAGGCCGTAGCAGGAGCGCGCATTGACGCTACGAACTCGCAACGAGTCAAGGTAAATATACGGGGAAAATACACAAACAAAGGTATTGACATCGAAGCCAGAACCATCGACAGACTTGAATTATCAGGCCAGTAGATACGCGCAAATGACCTGGCAGGCTACGAGCACCTGACACCTATAGTCGAGCAGCTAGCATATGAGGCTGGCGTACCAACTGTCTTGATAGGCCAAGACAACTGGGCACTCCTGCTCGCCTCCGAAGCTCGAGTAGGTACAAAGGATCAACCAGTAGCGTCACGCACACCGCTCGGCTGTATTTTACATGGTAAAACCTGCAGCCTGAAAAATGTACATGTATTACCACAGATTGGAGAACGCTGTGGTCATGTAAGTACAGACGAATCTATAGATAGGCTCATACAAGAACATTTTAGCCTGGAATCATTAGGCGTGCAGCCACGTCGCCCGCAAGCAGACCCAGAGGTGAGAGCATTAAAAATACTAGAGGAAACTACACGCGCTCTGCCTGAAGGCGGTTACGAGACTGGCTTATTATGGAAGAATGAAGGTAGGTATTTTCCAGACAAATACGCTTCCGCGCTCAGTCGACTACAAAGCACTGAATCCCGTTTACGCAAAGACCAAACTCTGAAACAGAAATATTTAGAGCAGATGAAGGCGCTGATATCAAATGGGTATGCAGAACTAGCACCGCCAACGCCATCTAGCGGGTACAAGTGGTACTTACCACATTTTCCAGTAATGAATCCATCTAAACAGGGTAAGGTCAGAATTGTGTATGACGCAGCAGCACGCACGCATGGAGTGTGCCTCAATGATTATCTTCTGACTGGTCCTGATCTCCTACAATCACTCCTTGGCGTGTTAATGCGATTCAGACAAAAACCTGTCGCCGTTTCAGCAGACATAAAGGATATGTTTCTACGCATAATGGTGAGAGTGGAAGACAGAGATGCACTTCGTTTTCTATGGCGCGATGATACGACCTTAACGCCCATCGAATATAGAATGAAAACGGTATTGTTTGGAGCGACCTCTTCCCCGTGCACTGCGATTTACGTAATAAACCATAATGCACATGTTCATAAAGCTGACTACCCCGAGGCAGTGAACTCTATAGTACGGAATCATTATATGGATGATTTTTTACAGAGCTTCGACAACGCAGAAGAAGCGAACCGAGTGTCTAAAGCAGTCGACGCGGTACATCGGCGAGGTAACTTCGTGTTGCGGAAGTGGGCGTCCAACGAGCCAACCGCTGTCGCTGGTCTCGCGACCGAGCTCGTGGTGAAGGACACTGCTCAACAAGGAGGAGAAGATTCTCGGTCTTATCTGGCGACACCAGAATGACACTTTAGGATTCAACTTCAGGAAAGTAGACCCTTCTTATTTGAGCAAGCAGGTAACGAAACGTCAGTTATTAAAAACGACAATGTCTTTATATGACCCGCTGGGACTAGCCGCGCCTTTCACAACACAAGCAAAGTGCATATTGCAAGACGCTTGGCGTTTAAAAATCGGTTGGGATGAGCGCCTACCTAAAAGTCTAGAACGTAAATGGCACGACTAGTTGTTTGCTCTACAGATATTAAAAGGCGTTCGTATTCCACGTTGTCACCAGGGTTATAATGACGCGATTAGAGTAGAATTGCACGTATTCGTGAACGCGAGCGAACGAGCCTATGCCGCGGCAGCATATTGGCGTTCAGTGAACGGCATAGGGCAAGTAAATGTGTCGCACGCGGCAGCGAAAGGGCGCGTTGCGCCTCTTAAAGTCACATCTATACCTAGACTTGAATTACAGGCTGCTGTGCTTGGCGGGCGACTAGCACGCTGCGTGGAAGAAGAGCACGATCGTCGCGCCGACCGTCGAGTCTTCTGGACCGACTCGCGCACTGTGCTAGCGTGGCTGCGCGCTGGCGCGCGCGCTTTCAAACCGTTCGTCGCGCACCGAGTAGCAGAATTAGAAGAAACCACCGAGCGAAGTGAATGGCGCTGGGTCCCCACCGCTCACAATGTCGCCAACGACTCGACTCGCGATACACCGTCTCACTTCACTGCAAGCCACCGCTGGTACGTCGGTCCTTCGTTTCTTTATGACAACGAAAACGCCTGGCCGCAGGAAACAGACTCACATCCCTACATCGACACGGGTGAGGAGCGTGTCATCATTGCTGCTGCGCTCGAACGGTCGACCTTGATAGAGGCGCTACCTAACGTCACACGTTTCTCTTCCTGGCTACGACTCACCCGGGCCACGGCCCGCGTTCTTCAATTCATCGACCGACTTCGAGTTCACACCACAGCAGCTACCTGCAGACGCAATAAAGGCGCAAAGGTAGACGACCCGAACTGGACGGTGAAGCAACGGGAAGGTACGAGAAAGCGATCTGGAGCGCAGAGCCGCCTCAGCGTTACACCAACGGTCTACATACCCCTTGGCACACAGTACACACGTCAGGCCGAGCTCCTGTGGACACGTGCTATACAGGAAGAAAGTTTCACAAATGAATTGAGTCTTCTCACCGGCGGGAGAACGGTACCAGCTGACAGCCGTTTGAAGCGGTTATCTCTGACAGTCGACGAACACAAGATAATGAGAATACGCTCGCGCATCGCAGCAGCAGCTGAAATATCACAAGAAACACAGTCACCAGCAGTACCAGACGGCGATCACCGTTACTGCCGCTTGTACATAGACTGGATTCATCAAAAGTTACACCACAGTGGCGTGGAATGCATCGTGAACGAAATACGACAACGCTATTGGATTCTACGTTTAAGGCCGTCCGTCCGTGCAGTAATAAGGCTCTGCCAACCTTGTAGACTACGTCGAGCCGTGCCGCCAGAGCCACTAACAGGCGACTTACCACCCTGTCGACTGGCACACCATCAACGTCCGTTCACACACACAGGACTGGATTACTTCGGGCCACTATCCGTCACAGTAGCGAGACATCACGAGAAGCGCTATGTGGCATTGTTCACATGCCTAACTACGCGTGCTGTCCATTTAGAAGTTGCCGCCTCGCTATCAACAGATGCCGCTATACTCGCTTTGAGGCGTATGATGGCACGTCGTGGATGTCCTGAAGTTATTTGGAGTGATAACGGCACCAATTTCCACGGGGCAGACGCTGAGCTCCGTAAGGCCGCCCTAGAATCACTTCAACACGAAGCAGAGGTACGTCACATCAACTGGCGCTACATTCCACCAGGAGCGCCGTTCATGGGCGGAGCATGGGAAAGGCTGGTACGCACGGTAAAGGCCGCATTAAATGCTACACTTATCGATCGGCATCCGTATGAAGACGTGCTTCACACACTTCTGACAGAGGTAGAACACACGGTCAATTCCCGACCCTTGACCCATGTATCGGTTAACCCAGAAGACGAAGAAGCCTTGACGCCTAACCACTTTCTGCTCGGCGCGCCCTCTAAAGTCCCGTTGCCAGGGATTTTCACAAGGCCGGATGAACTACGTCATTCACATTGGAGAGCGTCACAACGACTAGCGGACTTGTTTTGGCAACGATGGGTACGCGAAGTACTGCCTACGCTTCAAAACCGGCGGGAGCTGCATGGACGCGGCGACACGGTCAAGGTGGGCGATTTGGTTGTCGTAGTAGACCCAAACTTACCAAGAAACATATGGCCAAAGGGGAGAGTCGAACGCATGTACCCAGGTGCGGATGGTGTCGTAAGAGTCGTCGACGTCAAAACCAAGAGTGGTGTAATGCGCCGTCCTGTTAAACGTCTCGTCGTTATACCAGTAGAAACTTAGTTGTCATCATGCATTGTATTGTAGACACTGATTTAGAATAGAATAAGTTCTCATATTATGTGTCTCCTTTCTTGGCGTCACTTCAGGATTCTGCTATGAGAAGGAGTTTTTTTTTTATTTCAAATTTGATTTAATATATGGCAGAGCAAGGATTCTGGAGTGACTACCCTTAACTTTATAATTATGTATTAATTGTTATAATTATGTATAAATGTGCGATATTGATATCTTGTAATTCATTGAATTGTTAATTGCATTCTATTGTCAATATTGGGAAGTGTATACCAGTCACTAGTTGTATAAATTATGTACATTTTTGTATGTACACGGCGGGAGAAATGTGACTGATATACACTAGCGCCCCCTGTTATCGCGTGGCGGAAGCAGAGGAGGTTTATTTGTGATATTCACCACTAGAGGGCGCCAGCTTCAATGAACGGCTTACGCATAAGTATCGATTAACTGCTCGCTTCTCGACACAGGAGGCGCTGTTTTATCAATGAGTTATTGTAATATCATGAATGAATGTCGTAGTAGTCGCCTCTCGACACTAGAGGCAGCAGTGTACAAACTGTTCGAATATTCTAAAAAGTTCTGGAACCGGATGTTGATTGTAAACTTCCGCCCACATTTCAATTGTAGCTGTCTATTCCCTTCCAGATACGAAAGAGTGCACTAGTCCTGTAAGTCTTAACCGCGTTTTTAGATATAATTGTTGAACTGCAGCCATCCTTGCCCGAAATCAGTGAATGTAATAGTTTTAAAACCTGTGGATTTACCGACAATAAATCGTGTAGTAGTGTTTCCGTGCTTTTCATTCATTGCTACTAGATTAGTCCTCTGTCCTCAACATCACGTGTTTCATTTTATAACATTATACTGGCTCCCAACGTATTGGCCGATGTTCTAGACTGTTCGATAGTGCACGGGACTTTTAGTGAACACAATGCCGCCGCGTAAAGTTCGTAATAACGACTCCAGTTCGGACGATGAACCTGTGACTATGACGGAGACACCTGTGGCTCCCGTGCTTATGTCTGAAACTCAGTTAGCGTCGCTCCTGGCCGCCTTCTCTTCGGCGCAGGCCGAGGCGAACCGGAAGCTCGTCGAGTCACTATTGACATCGCACTCAGGGACGCCGCCCAGTTTGAACTCCGGCGCTACACCGTCATCGTATTCTGGGAATCTCGTCAAATGCACCTCGCGGTTCGATGGTTCGTCGGAGTATCCGGAGGCGGTCGAGGCATTCATAGACGCCGTCGAAATGTTTATGGATTGCGCTTCGGTCAGCGATGAGATAGCACTTCGTGGACTCCCCATGTTACTACATGGGCAAGCAGCAGTTTGGTGGTGTGGCATCCGTCATGAAGTTACGCCATGGTCAGAGGCTGTCAAGCGCCTGCGTTCGATGTATGGCATACAACGGCCACCGTACAAACTGTACAGAGATGTTTTCGCTGCTGAGCAAGGTTTGGAACGCGCCGACGTTTTATCGTAAGAGTACGATCTCTGTTGGCGAAACTACCTTATCAATTACCAGAGGAAGCGAGACTGGATATGATTTATAGTCTACTTCATATGAGAATCAGGAAGCGGTTACCAAGAGACGCTGTGAGTGATATTGAATCACTGATAGGAAAATCTCGCAGCATAGAAGAATCGTTGTCGGAGAACTCCGCGTCGCCGTCGACATCGTGTTTACCTAGGAAGGCTCCCGTCGCGCTCAGCGAGAGCGCGCAGCAACACGTCGCTCCGGGATCGAGTTCGACGCCGCCGCCGCCGCCGCCGGTTCACGCTGGCCGCGCTCCGCGAGCGAATTCGCCGCGTAGTGATCAGTGTGTGAGCAAAAGTGATAACAGTGATAAGAAGTTGTTCTGCGTGTATTGTAAGGTGCGAGGACAGGTACGGGACTCATGTGATATGCTAAGTAAACGTTCTCTTTCTACTAACTCTGGCACAGTCTGCTATAAATGTGGTGAAAAAGGTCACGTTAGAGTTAATTGTCCTAAAGGTAAACAAGATAGTGCCGGAGATAGCAACACCAATGTTAAGATAGAAAATGTGTTTTCTTCTGTGTATATAGATAGTAAGAAGTTATGTTCGGCTTTTGTTAACGAAAATAGAAAGCAGGGTCGGCCTATTGTGCGCGTGTGTGTGGAGGGATATCAGGGTACCGCGTTTTTAGATACCGCCGCGCGTCGTAGTATTGCGAGTTATTCACTTTATTCCTTACTGAAACGTATTGGTTCAAACTTTCGCGCCGAAACGATGTCGTTGAAGCTTGCGAATGGTATTGTTAGGAATAGTGACGTGCTACTGATGAAAGTTAATGTTCAACTTGCTTCATTATCGATGCCTATTGAATTTATTATTTACCTGCGGCTGTTAATAACGATACTCTGGTATGTATTGATTTTATTACTAAAGCTAAGATGGTTATCGATTTTTCTAATTGGACTTAGCGTACAATCGATCAGCCTCAGACACTTTACACTTTATCATGGGAATCTGAACGCGCATCCATACAGTGTGCTTCTGTGAACGTACTGAGGACGGATGAGGGTGCTATGTTATCAGGGTCGGATAGGTCGACGTTGCAGAATCTTTTATGTGAGTACTCCGATATTTTTGATATAGTCGGAGAGCCTACACCATTTGCGGAACACCACATAGATACCGGCGACCATCCGCCTATTGCTTTGCCCCTGTATCGCCTTACGCCTGCCAAGAAGGAAATCATGCGCGCCGAGTTAGACAAGATGTTAGCGGAGGACGTGATCGAGGAGTGTGAATCCGCCTGGGCAGCACCGTGCGTCTTGGTACCGAAACGTAATGGTACATATAGGTTTTGTGTCGACTATCGGAAGTTGAACGCTGTTACTAAGACGGATGCGTACCCCATGCCGCGTATTGATGAGCTCTTACAGTCGACCAAGAAGGGTTGTGTAATGAGTTCTCTAGATCTTCGCAGTGGTTATTGGCAGGTAAGCACCGCCGATCGCGATAAAACTGCGTTTGTCACGCCCTTTGGTACCTATCGCTTCAAACGTATGCCATTTGGCCTTAAGAATTCGCCAGCGACGGCTCATAGACCGTTTCAGATCGGGGTCTACACTTGGTGGTAAGACTATTTTAGGTTATTTGGATGACCTTTTGGTTATTTCGGAGGACCTGGAGTCCCATATAGCAGATTTGCGTGCGGTATTCGAGCGTCTCCGTATGTACAAGCTTCGAGCAAACCGAGAGAAGTGTGTGTTTGCCAGAGACCGGCTCAAATACCTTGGCCACGGCCACGTGATATCTCATGATGGTATATCTCCAGACGAGAAGAGAAGGTAAGTGCTGTTTTAGAGATGAAGGAACCGACAACTCTCCAGCAACTTCGCACCTTCCTCCAAACTTGCTCATGGTTCCGCAAGTTTATCCCAGAGTTCGCCAATGTGGCTGAACCTCTTACGCGTCTAACCAAAAAGTCACAGACCTGGAAATGGGGTAAGGATCAAGCTAGCGCTTTTATACAGCTTAAGTCTCTTTTAGCTTCACCCCCCATTCTGACCCAGCCGGACTACTTAAGACCTTTCATCCTTAGAACGGACTCCAGCGATTTCGCTTTAGGTGCAGCCTTACTCCAGGGGGAGTCACCACAAGATGAACACCCCATCGAGTACGCTAGCCGTCTCCTTACGCCAGCAGAACGGAACTACTCTACCACAGAGAGGGAGGCGTTGGCCGTTGTCTGGGCAGTGGAGAGATTCCGCGGCTACATCGATGGTCATCAGGTATGTGTCAGGAGTGATCATCAACCCCTGAAGTGGCTGTTCACTCTTAAATCGCCTACCGGTAGGCTTGTTCGTTGGGCATTGAAGTAACAGTCTTTTGATTTACAAATCAAGTACACTCCGGGGAAGGCTAATGTAGTAGCCGGCACTCAGCCGCCCAGTTATAGATAGTATATCGGAATGGGGTGTCTGTCCGGTCACCGTAGACATTCCACGATGGGACGCCATATCTACCCGTGAAGCTCAATTGTCCGATCCAGAAGTAGCTAAGATTCTCACTGACTTGGAAAGTTCTGATGAATTGTCAGTGCACCGTTGGTCGGATAGAGGATACCTTATCAATCAGGGAGTATTGTACAGGTATGTAGAGGATTCTGATACTGAAGAGCCTCAGTTGGTCGTTCCGGAGAGCCTGAGAAGCAAAGTCATGTACGAGTGTCACGATTCGCCTACCGCCGCTCATGGGGGTATCCAGAAAACTCTTCATCGTATATCTAAGCAGTTCTACTTCCCAGGCATGCGGAAGTATATTACCGACTACCTGAAGACCTGTACGGAGTATCAGCGGTACAAGTCCTCAAACCTTAAACCACTTGGCTTACTTCAGACTCCTGTACCCGCTCAGAGATTTGAGATCATCGCTGTCGATCTTTTCGGACCGTTACCTAAAGGGCCTCAAGGTGAAAGGTGGGTTTTAATAGTAGAGGACACCGCTAGTAAGTGGGTTGAACTTTTTGACCTTACCGAAGCTACAGCCGAGATCTGTGCGAAAACCTTAGTGGGTGAGATTTTTATGAGGTATGGACTCCCTAGGCGTATGATCTCAGACAATGGAGTTCAATTCGTAGCTGATGTAATGCAGAAGGCGCTGTTTGTCTTAGGAGTGAAACAGAATCTGATACCACTGTATCATCCCGAAGTCAACCCGGTAGAGAGAAGAAATCGGGACTTAAAAGCTCACCTGGCTATTCTTGTAGAGGGCAATCACAAGCAATGGCCTGAGGTTTTACCGTACGTCCGTTTTGCTCTAAATAGCTCATTTACCATTTCCACCGGTTCCACTCCAGCTTACTTGACATTTGGACGCGAGCTTCGTTCTCCTCTCTCCGTCCAGGCTGATTTACGAGCAGTTATCGAATCTGAGAATTTGGTCCCTCAGATCACACCGTACCTCTTGAAGCTTGTCGATTCTCTCTCTCAAGCTAAGGAGAACATCGAGCATCAGCAAGATCTTCGCAAGCATCAAGCTGATTCTGGCCGTCGTGCTTCGGATCCTTTTGAAGAAGGCGATCTTGTGCTTATAAAGACACATGTCTTAAGTAATGCTTCCAAAGGTGTTACTTCCAAGTTTATTCCGAAACAGGATGGTCCGTATGTATGTAGTCTCCAAGAAGGTGAGAGAGATATGCTCTTACCTCGCAGAAGACTGGTGAAGTTGTGGGTAAGTACCACAACTTCGGATCTGCGTAGATACCATGACAGAGGTGGTGAGTGTCCGGAGCCTATTGTTCCAAAGCGCCGCAGAGGTCGCCCTCGGAAAGTCCAACCGTAGGTTCGATATTAATTGTAAGGAGTTTGACCAATGAGATTTCGACTCTTGGTCAAAAGGGGGAGAGTATAACGTGCGTCCCTCCCTGGTACCCCTCTTACCCCTTCGTGCGATACCCCGCCACCCTCCGTGGCCTGTCCGCGCGCATGCCCGGTAGTACACGAAAATCCTTCGCGCGCGTAACCCGTGTCTCTTTTCAGTGCGCCCGCGCCCGAGTTAAGTTCCTTGTATGTACCAACTGGCTTATGTGATGGTATGTGGTTACGTATTTCGGTGTATTCAGTAAATATTTACATGTTACGAGTCACGTGTTTCATTTTATAACATTATAACCTCATTTTAATTTTAAATTTGGAACTAAAATCGGCGTTCTCTGGTAGAATGCATGCAATGTGTTGCGGCTACAGAAAAAACAAAAAAAAAGACATGGGCGCGATATCTTTATAATTTTTCTCTAAGTAATTGCAAATTAAATTGGTAGTGACCGTAATTAATTTCTCGCAATCGTAGTGAAAAGTATAGTGTAACATACTGCGCTAAAACCCATTAAAACTCGGTTTCTATTTACTCCCTCGCTAAAGCTCGGGAGTAAAACTACCTCGTATATAATGGGTCATTCTAGATCCTTGTATATCAATCTACTATTTCACTTCTCTTGCTCAAAAAGGCCGTCATTGTAGCTTATCAGAGCGGGGATAAAATAGCATTTCATCCTCTAGGGGAAAAAGTTTTTTTTTTTAATTTTTGTGTGTCAATATGACAATGAGCCTACAAAAACGAAAAAGTCATAAGTAGAATAATCATGAATAAAGACTCGACTTATTACTGTTTCATAAAAAAAGAACCTCATTTTAATTTTGAAAGGGAACTAAAATCGACGATCTCTGGTAGAATGCATGTAATGTGTTGTGGCTAAAGAAGAAACAAAAAAAAGACATTGGCGCGAAATCTTTATAACTTTTCTCTAATTGCAAATTGAATTGGTAGTGACCGTAATTAATTAAACAATAGTGAAAATGTCATCATCAAGTGAGAATGGAGACCCTAATTTACAAATAGAAGAGAAAGGAAAAGAAATAATTTTCAATCTGTTGCCGTCAAGGGAACTTTCCAAAAAATATCAAAGTTCAACGCTTTGGACCACATATTCAATGTAACGAACAACCATACAGATAAGACATAATGTAAATATAAAGAAATATGTAAATTTGATGGCTTTTCTCAAGAAATTATCCACCGGCTACAAGGCCAAGAAATCCAAAGTTTCCACGAGGACAGATATCGAGAATTTCATAAATAAGGCACCAAATGAAAAATATTTAGCAACAAAGGTAGGTTATAGTTGCATTTGTTTTCTATTATTTTCATCAAACTAAATTGCTAGTTAGAGGTACCAACCAAAATACAGTTCTAACACACTTATTTTTTGTTTTACAGGTTGCTTTAAATTTCTAAACTGACTGACATGGTGTTATTTGACTGAAAACAAACCTTTTATAGAAATGGCCAAATTCGCTTTCGATTGTTTAGTATATCACACGCCAATGCAGATTACGAGAGACCATTCAGTAAAGTTCTAATACCTATTGTATTTAATCACAATGTTTATTAATAATAATTAAATATAATATATACAAAGCTTAAAAATAAATATAAACATAATTATAATATGTACAATGCTCACAGGGCATCAAAAAACTTGTCCGCATCGCTCTCAATGGGACAAGTGCCCAAAAGGCTAGCAGCGTTACCACGTTGAATGGCAATGCTAATTCTTTGGCCCAAGAAAAGGCCAGCCCTTTGGTCACGTGAAGAGTCGACCAGCCGCTTAGCAATGTCCCTAAAAACAAGGTGAGCACTTGGGCCCCATGGCCCTAATGTTTCGACCCCATACGGCTCAAACATATAACTTTCAAGAAGGTTGTTATATTTACGCCGTTTGAGGTTTTCCGCACCTGCAGCAGCCGCCCCAGCACAACACGATGTGCTAGGAAGATGGGATGGCGCTAGGGTGTCGACACAAGTTGCATCCCACACCAATGGCCTACTAGACCCAACTTCCACGGCATTATGGTAATTCCATCTGGTCTCTTTCCATCGTCACTTGCCAAGCCAATAGGTTCTAACACAGCTGGCACGCCGGCGGAGGCAAGAGCACGGCGGATGATGTCATTAATGCTGGCGTGCCGTGCTATCCGGCCTGCGCTCTTACAGCAGGAAAGGCCATGGTGACCGAGGCAGTCGACATCTGCACCGCATTGACAGCGATGCGGGGCCCCGCAAGGAGCGCCCAGACGTAGGCATGTAGCGAGCCGGAATGTAGAGTCACCAAGCATAGTACCTATGTTAGGTGACGGCAGTGCCTGAAGCCAGAGGCCCTTCTCCCACTCACCCACAGCCAGCAAGCGGGCACGCTCAGCAGAATTGGTGGACGTATTAATGAGTTTATTCCGTACCAACCTGCAGAGTGGCTCATCCCACTGTCTCTGGGAAGATGGGTTCACGGGCCGAACCGTATTTGGGCAAGCCACTTTCCAGGCGTTCACCGCATCAGTCAAGCACGGCACTTCAAAGTCAACCAGTGACGAGGATAAGATTTTTGTGGTTAACTTTTCGGTGCTGTGGACGGAGGACAGGAACGCCGGCAAACTAACACTGGAAATTTTGCGGACCCCGAGACCACCAAAACGAATGGGTAGTGTGGCTTGTAGCCACGCTCGGTCATCCAGGGACACATTGAGAATTGAAGTGAGTGTATTTTTAATAATTTGATCAATTTTGTCCAAAAGGTGTGGCTGCTTCCATAAAGGTGAAGAGCGAAGGTAATACATAAAATTTGGGCCAAAACAACAATATTTGATGAGGGTAAATGCCGAATGTAGATTAATTTTGGAGAGCCTATCCGAAATATCGTCAAATCGTCTAATTTTTAATAATTTTTTCGTCAATGAAAGGTGCGAAACTATTTTCTAAAATTGGGGAACCTAGGAGGTGCAGTGAGCTTTTTCTAAAATTTTGATTTCTGGAGCTACTGCATTAAATAAAATTTATTTAAAGTAGTTTGTTTGTTGGTAGAGTCGCAAAGAAAAATTTCACATTTGGAGGGATTCAGGTCTATGCCAATAGATTCAAATTGCTGTTTCAGGAGTTGAAAATCTTTTCAAACGGTGTCTATATTACCTCCTAAAGTTCCGTCGTCCAAATACCATACGTTAAATTTGGAATTTAGTTTTTGTATTATAGGATGAATAGCCAAACTGAAAATAACTGGCCCAAGAGGATCACCTTGTTGGCATCCGACTACAGATTCCAAAACATTGTCCTTATAAAGCAATTTTGAAGGGTGCCTGTAACACTGCCACATAAAACCATAAATTTCGGGTAATTCTTTTTTGACTTCGGCCAATAAAGTGTCTCTATTGACGAAGTTGAAAGCGTTCTTAACGTCAACCTTAAGAATGACCTCACCTTTGTTTGATTTTAAAAAAGTGGAAAGGGCATGTACGGCGGCCTCGCAGCCCTGGAACCAAAACCAAGCTGCAGGGGCTGAAACTTCTTGGTAAGGTTTTCGCTATTTGCTGTAAATTTTACAGCAAATTTTGGCTGCCATACGCCTGCCCCATACAAGACATTGACGACGGCATCGTTCACACCGCCGCGGAGCATAAGTTTAACCAGAGCTCCTTCAATAGTGACTCACCAGCATCCCCGGCGGCCGAGCTCAACAGGTCCTTTAAGTGCTGTGGAGTTAAGCCGTCGAGGCCGCCAGCGGAACCACTCCGGAAGGAACTCACGGCTGCTAATAATTGGGGAGCTGAAATATTTAAAAAAATCGTATCCAGATCGGGGAGGTCGAGAGGGTCGGGAAAGGCGAGACCATCCGCAGGCGCTGGGTGTTTACTCTCCAGAGCTGAAAGAGTTTCTGGAGAGTAAGGCGCCACCACATCGCTGCTGAATAAAATTCTAGCAGCTCCCGAATGTCACCGTCGCTCAACTTTGATTCCACAAGACAACACACGCCTTTAGATGTGTGGTTATGCAATATAGGAAATTTTGAGTCTAAAACGGGGGTCGAATTGATGCAATTATCTTTAATTTGGTTTGTTAGTGTCTTTTTGGTAGCCAAATTTTTTTGCACATGCAGAATCCTATAAGGGAAGGTAAGCAATTGCTCCCAGGCATTTTGAGAATTCTCCTGGGTCGCAAGACGAACACATTGCGCCAAATTTAATACAACAGACCGTCTTGCGCCCCGGGGAACTCTCTTTAAAACGGAAGTAGATTTTTTTTAATTTTGACAATATTTTCCAAAGTGTAATTTCATAAGGTGTAGGAGAAGTGGCTGCAGGGCACAAAGGTACACTATGAGGTTTGTGAATCTTGCCATAGTGTATCCTCAGTACCCGTTCACCTTTGAAAAAGCGTGCCTGTGAGCAATGGGGGCATCTCACCAGGACATCCAACGATGTGGAAGGTTGACTAGCACTGATACCGGCGTCGCTACAGCCGGCTACAAACATAAATTATTAAAACTTAAAATTTAATGAATATAATAAACTTAAACACAAGCACAATAAAAGAAAACCAATTCAAAATTAATAGTCACAAAAAAAACAAGAAAAACACCAAAATTTGTCACTTCACGTCAACTGTAGCAGGGACGCAGGGAGCCTGGGCTCACGCCGCCCAGTAAGCAAAGCGCAAGGCCGGCAACTAGTCGTCGGGCTGCGTCGCGTCAATGCAGGCTTTGTGAACAACACAGTCGATTTTATCTGCTGTCACTCTCACATCATCCACTTTGGCAGCCTCGTCCAGCACTTCTCTCCCGAGCCAACAAGCTCTTTGATCTGACCGAAGAACTTCGTGGCTTGTTTCGATGCAGGGAAATCGATCTGGTAATCAGCGTGGTCTGAACGACCAATATTTAATTGCACTTTACGCTTTGTTTTGAATATTTATATATATAAACCATGTAATATAACAAAATATAGGACTATTGTTGAAATTAGTTGAAATGAATTTTTAAATAAATAAAAATTATAATGTCAGTCGGACACAACTTGAAGTGACAAAAACGAAAATACGGAATAAGCTGGCAACTACAACAATTGATGCGATTTTACTGACTTGCGAATTGCGATGTGATTGAAGACAGTAGATATCGGATGATATTTTGATGATATGCTAAAAAAATAATGAAAAAGAGAACAATAAGATGACGAACTCGCCAGTGTAACACTCACACTGTAACATTTACACATCAACTAAATGTCAGAAAATGATGCAATAGCTTTGAGGTCATTGTCAAAAGTTATTTTTTTATATTTTATATAGATTTTCCATCATTTCCGTATTTAATTTAATATTCTGCTCAATAATTAAGTATGATTTAAAAATCCGAAGTGTTAATCGACTTTTGTTGCCGACTGTACCAGTGTGATTATTTTAGGTAAGCATTAGAGGTCTGTTGATGATGGTTAGTCCATCAAAAATGTATTCAATATTTTCAATTATTCAATGAATATCTAAGACTAAACGTCTATTTGTTTAAATAATTAAATAATAACCAACCGTACTACCCTTTTTTGTTAAATACTAACTTTTCATTATCTGTGTACTCTGTCTCAGAGTTCAGAGTGCTTCAGTCCAACCATTGACAACATGGCACTGCTTTTTTTTTTAACAATAATGTCTGGATGTCTGTGTGTGGATTCATGAATTGAATTCATCAGCATTTAAAGGTTCAGTAATTTTTGCGGTTTAATTTTTGCATTTAAATATGAAGTCAGAACATAAGCATAAGTTGCAATCTTTTTAAGCTATAATACTTATCAGATTTAATTATTGTATTTTCAAGTGACAGCCAGCCAGCAGGACCTTTACCGGTTTTTTTTCTTCGGGTAGGTCTGCAACATTTTGTGTGTTGTGTGAGCCAGTGTGATTGATTCATGGCTAGGACTAAAGGCCCTTCCCATCACAAAGCAGAAGACCGAAACTGCTTGGGGTCACGCTCCGAGAGGCGATGTCCGCCGGCTTTTGAGCTGTAGGCACGTGACAAAAAGTAAATTCCCTGGTAAGTACATTAATCTCATTCACACGATTGCTCTCAAAGACTAAGATTTTTGGGTTGATCCACCCTAACCTACCACTGTTGAGTCAGTCCACAAATATTTTCGAATGATGTCGCAACGTAAAGCCTGTTTGCACATAGATGAGCACCAAGCAGGTCCCCACATAACTCTAACCGTTGTATTGTGGTCGGTTACAATGGCGACACCTTTGTCTTGGCACACAGCAAGCTGGCAGAGGTACTTTGGTCCTGCTTATTTACGCGCAGGTTCTCGCAAGCTGTATAGGCTTGCTGGGAAGCATTGACAAAACAATGCAATTCTATATTGTCAGGAAACTCACTCAAAGCCCATCTGGGAATCTGTATTAAAGATAAATTTTAAAATTCTTTTACCATACTTGACCGATTCATACAGAATTTGGTGGGTACTGGATCATCCCAGTCAAGTTTAGATGACTATAATTCTGGCAGCAATGTCTTGGCCACAATGATACATGGACGTAGCAACAATAAGGGGTGGTAAACTTTAGAGGTAGCTGAAGTAACTGACCGTTTGGTTATTTGAGGGTAAGGTCCTATATCAGAAGAAAACGATAGAGAATATTTTTTACGAGACCAGATTAGTTTAGATTACTGGACTTCTTATTAAAATCCGTGTTCAATCGAGTTGATGCAAAACCGAAACAAAATCATTATCAAATCACTTTGAACCACTGGCAAAAATATTTGATACCTTCAAATCATGCAAAATTTTTTTTGTTAAAGTTTACGAGCCAACAAAATATTTAAGAAATAAGTAGGTACAACGTATATTTTAATCATAGTAGCATTAATAAAGGAGTTTTTTTTTTTATCTGAATAGCACAGCATTCGCATCTTTAGTTTTAATATATTACTATTTATTGGTTTATTTTATTTAATTCTCGTAATACTCAATGTAAGTAAACACAAATAAAAATATTGAAAGTAGTTCTAGAACATAGCCGATGTATTGCGATAACTGCATCCTGACTAGCAGAGTGCATTTACAGTGATTTAATTATGCAGTTGTTGTAACAATAGTTACCCATTTATCATGAACAGGGGAAGGCAGAATGTGATTCCCCTAGATATTGAGAAAAATCTATGTAGATTAGGTATATGTTTTGTTAGTTGCAATAAATATAACTGGAATAATAATACAAATATATTTTATTACAGCCATTCACAGCATCCATCAGACCATTTATTATATTACTATGACAAATTTTGCATGATTTGAAGGTAGTAAAAGAGGTATAAAATATTTATCCTTCATAGATCGAAAATAAACTGCCCATTTACCAGTTGCACTAAACAATTGAATCGTCAATTCGGAGGACCAACTTTATATAATCAATATCTTTAAAATGATATATATGTTTCATTCAGACAAAATCAATTTTATTAAGGTAGATAGTTACAGTTATCAGTTTGGTCCCTCCATCTTGATATTATGATGGAGGGACCAAGCATTTTGTTAAAATATTATGTATGTGATGAGGTAGCTAAAATTATAGTAAAGGTAGGAAATAGTAGATTAATGGTATTATATTTTTATATATGTATGTATGTATGTATGTAGGTGACCCGACAGGCGTTGTCCAGTCAATTGTATTTCATGACCAAAATTAGCCAAATCGGTCCAGTCGTTCTGAAGTTTTAGCAAGACTAACGAACAATGATTAATTTTTATTATACAAAAGATGACAGACATTGGAGACTTGGACCCTTCATTTTGAATCAACAAGTACTTGCTCGGGTGTTTCTTTGATTGGATTTTCACTGGGAATCTACCATTTGAAAGCCGAGAAAGAGTTGCTCCTCGACGGTATAAGTTTTAGTTTGTAGTGGTGAGTCATCAATATCCCAAAACCTTTCTAAGGAATTATTAATTTCTTGAGAAAAGTTGCAGTAAACTTCAGGGATTGACTGATTCATTAACAGTGGACCACCTACAAGCCATCCAAGCTTTGACTCTGGAAGAACTGGTTTATTGTCACCAAGTTTTACTATGCCATTTCCAATTAGATCCCAGTAAATGTCTGCTCTTAACAAGATATCCACTTGTCCACCTTTGCTGATTATATAAGGATCAGCAAGTATTATATTACCGGGTAAATGCAAAGTGACTTCAAAATGCATTAGGCTCTTGATTCAATTGGAATTTAGCAACATTGATTAAATTCAGTTCGACCTGAACTATTAATTTCAATAACACTCACAGAGTCTACACCCCCAAGTGACAACCCTAGTCGTTCTATTAAATTGACTGTAACAAAAGAGCTATGTGAACCAGTATCATACAACAACCTTTACTTTTTTTCGGTTGATATCCTCATAAGCATTCACCGTTCCCACCACACAACACCCTAACAGAATAGGTTTTCCTTTGACTATAATGTTTACAATAGCAGTACATAGCAAGACTTGCCTCGTAGAACTCAAAGTTGACTGACTGATTGAGGTAGTCAAAGAAACAGGCAAGGAAGAATAAGCTTGTTGGTGCCTCTGTATCTGTGCTAACTCGTTTGTGTAAAAGTGTATTATGTTTCTTTTTGGAAGTCAGACACAAACCCACCCTTCATATTGCATTTAAAAGAATTAAGCCTGCTGCGCAAGCAATTTTTACACAACTTCATTTTATTAACCTTTAACAACCTGCAATACATACCCAACACTCATATTTTTGTATTCTGAACCATTATACAATGGATGTGCTTGACTTAAGGCCTTTAAGCCCGATTTACATGATGCAAGTTTCTTGCCTGTTGCATAAAATTAAATTGAAGCAATTCATTACTTGCATCGTCTCAACACTGTTCAAACGGTGCAACTTTCATTGTTGTTTCAATTTATTGCATTCAACAGGCAACTAAATTGCATCATGTAAATGGGGCTTTAGTCTCGTTCAGTACTGTGAAATGGTTACTTTCTAAAGCCTCTATACCTCACAAACGGCATACCTAAAAGCATTGAAAAAAATATATGTTTAATTTCGATATAATTGTATATTATGTTCAAGTTATGACGTTTTCGTATGACTAATACTTTTGCCCTAAAAAAATACTGAACAATACAATATTTTTTGCCTAAAATTCCTTGCAGATCTTAAATGACGAATAATGATTTTATATTTGGAAATATTTTTACACTGAAATATTGACGAATAAAGAGACTACAGATTCAACATAACATAAATCTTTCAACATTTCTCTTACAAAATCACAAATATTCAGATTTCGTACGTTAGAGGCTCAGTGCGGGCGCATCGGCAGTCATGCGACAGCACTGAGACCACGGAATAATAAAAACAAGAGGAAGTGCCCTTAGTCTTACTTAATACTGGTTCCAGTGTCACCAAACTCACACATTTGCAAATTAAAATGTACTTGCAATACACAGAAAACGATGATATAATTGGCTACAAATCATAAACGCAACTTTGGCGAAAAGCTTATTTATTGTTGTTCGAAATTAAATCGTATCACAACTGACGAACGTTGCTATTATTTTACATGTCAAAATCACTAAAGAGATTTTTTCCATCTAACAATCCAATTCGAGCAATGTCCAACGAGTTCAGCTATTCGACGCTAGAGAGCGCTGTTACCAAATTACTTAACATGACATCTATTGATACTATAAATAGATGTCAAATTCGCATGCAACTGTTATCTATATTTCTATTCAATGAGAGATGTGGTCAAGTTATCGATAATTTGTACAATGTAAGAAATATGTATATATGTATTTAATTGTACGTAATGGATAAAAAACGATGATTAATTAATGACGTATGCGTATATTGACATATTTTTCTGCGATGCCTTTCATTGAGTCCGTAATATGATTGTATGTAGGAAATTGATTGACGTCCCAATGAAATGGCGCATTATTTTAGTCCTGACAATATCTTTTTTAAATACGTGACAGTCTTTTAAAAACATAATTGACATTTGAATTTTTGTATATGAAGATAAACTATATACATGTATATAGAATATTTATAGGCCTACGTCTAGCCGCGAATGAATGACTATATGCCAGAATATAGATATAAGGTTTTTAAAACTCATTCTTTTAAACTCGTACTTTTATTTATAAACCAAAAAGTTATGTAAAACATACATTAATAATTAATTAAATTTCTATGGTTTTATCGACACGAACTATTTGCATTAATGTGTCCCATCCCTAAACGAGTAGCGTCGAAGTTTCTAGAATTTATGGCACGGAAAACGATTACAGTCAGACAGCGAGCAAGCTTATTTAGAGTTTAATGCAACAAAGTAAACATATGGTATTGTCAATAAAAATCGATTATGTTGAAATATATGAAAGTTTTATACTTTTTGGTGATACGATATACCTCTGCAAGAAACATTCTTTGACCTGCTATCATTTTTGGGTACACTACATAAATACGAAAAACTTTATTCCAAAAGTCAGAAATACGAATTTCAAAATACCGATTTTCATAATTCCGAATGGTTCAAAATTCCTAATATGGCATCTCCGATTTATCATTCATCCTATTTTTATAATACTAAAATTTCAAAATTCCGAACGTTTATAATTACTATTCTCAAAATACCGAGTTTCAAAAGATCGAATAACAAAAATTCCGACATAATGAAAATTCCGAAAATACGAATTCCGATTATCTTTATCGTTATCGTGCAATCGTTTATCGTGCAAGCAAGCATGCAGCATGCAAGCATCATTCAAGCAAGCATGCAGCATGCAAGCAAGCAAGCATCATTCAAGCTAGCATGCATCATGCAAGCGAGCATGCAACATGCAAGCGAACATGCAACATTCAGCAGGCATGGTTTCTGTCACGGCTACGGCGTTGCGGGGCTCCGGCGGTACCACGCGAGCTTATCGTCGCAGATGGTATTCACGCTCACCACCGCAGCTTCGGCCGCGGCGGCGAGCATTAAAACCACCTGCTCCTCAGCTCGCTGGCCGCCTCGCCCCTCCGCGCCTACGCGAATTTAAATTACACTCTAGGGGTAGGGCAGACAAGACTACGTGGAGTCGATTTTGCAGCAATTCGTTTCTGTCATTAACTTTTGTAGCACAACATATTGACTTTTTAAGATTATTTTTGTTATTGTCTTTCTTTTTATACCTACCTATATATTTTTGTTGAAATAAATTCCATGGAAAAATACACCGAATAAACAATATTCGTTAAAAAGTAATTCTACTGTATGATAAGTTTGTTAAACAAAAAAATGTGATTAAAAATTCTTTGAATTGTGTTACTGTGAAATATATTTCATTCAAGTAAATAAAATAAAAAATAAAAATAAAAATACAAGAACCAAATATTACATGAAACATTTTCTGGGAAACGAAATTCACCATTCACACCATTTTGAATATATATGCGTAGCTGAATTGAATCAGAATCCTAATTTTAACAGTTTATTCGAAGTATTGAAATTCGGAATTTCGTTTTTCAGACCGAGAATCCATCGAGCATTTGATTCTTCGAACATATATATGAAAATCGGAAAACAAACAAATCGGATTTACGACATTCGGTAAAATAACTTTCGTGATTTTAAATAATAGAGATTATAATTTTTGGGTATTATGAAATTCGGACTTTTGAAAATCGGAATATCGAAATTCGGAATAAAATATTTCGGAATATTTGGGTGTTCCCATCATTTTTGCATGTAAAAATAATTTGCACAATAAGGCATGGTTGTATTTTTTTACCTTACGTGCGATTTGTCACGTCGCAGCAATTAGTCGCAGTCGTAGGACATCGCGACTGAACCAATGTTGATCATTTCCACATAATGTGCCACACGTTCGATGGCTGCGTGGGACTTCCACTTGTTTTTATTATACCGTGACTGAGACGGGAATGCCGTATCGCTCGCTGCTCCGCTCGTGTAAATGTGTGATTGCAAATACACATGAGCTTTTTGTGTAAGTGTGCGTAAATAGGCGTTCAAAGAGTAGCTAGCTGACTAGGAACAATTTGTTTGCTTTGTGAGCGGGAACACTATTGTTGGTGCTTTATAGAATTATTTTATTGATTGTTGTTTATCATGACCTTAGAAAATAGTAAACACTAAATTAATTTTAAAAAAAAATTTTTTTCTTTTGTTTATAAGTACGTGAAAATTTAAAACAAGAAATTTTAATTATTTCTAGCATAATAAATAAATGAACAAATTATTAATGACTAATCATTTTTTGGCGACACTCCTGGCGCAGTGGTTGAGCGATTGGCCGCTGCACACACGACATGCACACGTGACACGGGTTCGATTCCCGCACGGAACAAATATTTGTATGACCTACAGATAGTTGTGCCGCGGTCTGGCCGTTTGTGTATGTGAGTTTATATCATGCATTATATAAGAAACTGCCTGTGATCAGTAATGATCATCACAACAAGATCCTACGATATTGTACATTTTACGAAAGCGCTGATGTCGAAAATGAGGTCGAATTTAAAATCCAAAATGGCGGCTATAATAGTTTATGAAATATACTTCATGGGTGTCGTTTCCGTGGTTTTCGGGAGCGCTGATGCCGAAAATGAATTCGAATTTCCGTGATTTTCGGGGGTGCTGATACCGAAAAAAGTCTAATTCAAAATCCAAGATTGCGGTTAAAACAGTTTACAAAATATTCGTCATGGGTGTCAATTCCATGGTTTTTGAAGACGCTAATGCTGAAAATGAGATCGAATTTAAAAACCAAGATGGCGGGTACAAAAGTTTAGGAAAAGTTAAAGTCAAATAATTTATTTCAATTAGACCATTAAAGGCACTTTTGAAAGTCATATTGTAAAATTTGAATCTAGTTGCCCATTCTAAATGGTAGTTTCGTATGGAGAAGAATGGGCAAGAAACTCCATAAATACAATTAAAAAAAAAAATACAATTTGCATTTACAAAAATTATAATATATTATGTTACGTGAATACTATGTACCTTGTATATAAATCGTATATTATAGTATGTACAAAGTATTAAAAGTAAAAAAATGACAGCTAAATGATGTACAGACACATAGTGTTCACATATTTACAATTAATAATACAGTAGACGACCACTCCTTCTATTCCAACAAACAATGAATAGTGTGTGAGCCAGAGTAATCTATTAAGTACACTGAAGAATAATTTTATTGTATTTAAATATATAAAGTACAGTATTAATTAAAATTTGTTTTTTTTTTTTGTTTCATTTAGTTTTAATATATCACAAGGTATTTTATTATAACATTTTACAGAGTATCCAGAGTGTGTACTTTAGATAATCTAAAAAATGGAGCTATTTTACCTTTATTTCTAGTATTGAAATTATGTCGATCACTTAATTTATTAAAAAGATGTATATTTTTTCTTACATACATTATATTTTCATAAATGAATTGACAGGGCACTGTCATAATATTAATCTTTTTTTTTTCGCAGCAACGTAGAATATAGCAAAGTATAAATGGCTCTGACAGCTCTCTTTTGTAAAATAAAAATGGATTCAATGTCAGCAGCCCGACCCCAAAGTAAAATGCCTTACGACATAATGCTGTGAAAGTAGCTAAAATAGACCAAACGAGCGGTTTCGATATCTGTCAACTGTCTTATCTTTCTAACAGTGTAAGCGGCTGAGCCTAACCGCCTCGCAAGAGATGTTATATGTGGTCCCCATTGTAACTTCTCGTCTAGCGTGATTCCCAGGAAAACCGTGTGATTAATAAATTCCAGTTTTCCTCCATTCAATATAAGATCACATTTTGGTAAAGTAAATCTAATACATTTGTTTTTTTTTTCATTTAGTACCAAATTATTTACCATGAACCAATTTTGGACCTGAAGTATAGAGTTACTCACTTCGACAAGATTCTAAGAACGCCTGTCTAATTTAAAAATTAATGATGTATCATCTGCAAAATAACACCATCTTTGGTTGATTTTGAAGTAATTGGGGTAAATCATTTATATAAACTAAAAAAATAGAAATGGACCTAATATTGAGCCTTGAAGAACGCCCATAGTCATTTCAGACCCCAATGAGTTTACGCCGTTAACCTGAACTTTAACCTCTGTCCTTCAGATATGATCTAAGTAAATCAAGGGATATTTAGACGTAATCCCGTAGAGAGCTCCAGTTTCAACAAAAGTGTCTCGTGGTCAACGCAATCGAACGCTTTAAAGACTTCGCAAAAAATGCCAATGGCATCTTGTGATTCCTCCTAGGCGTTAAAAATGTTTTTTATTAGGGTGACAACCGTACTGATGTTCGTGAAAGATGGAAATTTTGTTAAAGTGACGTAACATTTGATTCAGCATTAACCTTTCAAACCCCTTACTGAGAACTGGCAGAATCGACACAGGCCTATAACTATTGGGTTCTTTACTATCACCGGATTTGTACAATGGTACGACTTTACTGTGTTTCATTAAATCCGGAAAGACTCCTTGGTCCGCACTGGTGTTAAATATGAGAGCTAAATAGGGCGCAATAGTTTCAATAGTAGACCTACAAACTTTTACAGACATTCCCCAAAGATCTTCTGTTGATTCAATTTTTAGATCTTTAAAGGCTTTTATAACAGCCTGGAGGTTTGTATGTTGAAACCTAAACTCCAAAGGGCATTTTTTTACAATCTTCCTAAGTAAGGCACCAGAGAGCGCGGGGAAGGAATTTAAAGCCTCAGTAGTTTTAATATTAGCAAAAAAAAGTTTCGAATTCCTGAGCTACTTCGTTGTCTGAATTTATAAGGCCATGTGCAGTTTCTAAATTAATTTCATTATAACGTTGTTTTTTCCTACCTGTTTCGTTTCATTATTTATTATTTGCCAAGTCGTTTTTATTTTATCATCAGCCAATTTTATTTTATTACTAATATAAAGAGCTTTGGCTATTTTACAAACACTTTTAAAAAGTTTTGAATACTTCGCAACATACTGGTGAAAGCTTGTATTAATTATATGTTGCTTTAGGCCATAAAGTTCAAATAGTTTTTCCCTGCTTTTACGAATACCTGGAGTTGCCCAATCACTAAATAAGAACTTTGCGGAAACACTTTTAGTCTTTAGTGGAAAACTGTCACTAAATGGCTTGTTTAATAGTGATAAAAACTCGGCGTAGGTATCATTCGGGTCAAATATATTATTAAAGTTATGAGCACTCAATTTATTTTCTAAAGAATTATAAAATTTCTCAATATTTTTACATGTGATCGACCTAAACCTTTTTTTAATTTTTTGTAAAGGTATGTAGGCGAGAAACGTAATCGTTTGTCCACTATGATCAGATGGCAGCTTTTTTACAATTTTTTTATGTAAGTAATCACAATTACAAAATATATTATCAATACAAGTAACAGAAGAAGCTGTCACTCGGGTTGGTTCCATAAAAATATTTGACAAATTAAATGACCTGAAAAGACTCGTGTGCGTTTCGACCGCGCGGCCACGGCGATATTTCGACAAAAAAACTTTTCCAAGATTATGTAAAATTTTGTAAAAGTTGATTCCCAAAACCATAAATTTGTCGAAGATATGGTTAAAAAGTTAGAAGGGTTTGAACGTGGCCGCGCCATTGAAACGCGGAGAACCGCGCGGCCACGGAGATCTTTAAAACTAAGCATAGCAGAGAGCTGAAATTCAGGTTACTAACAGATTGAATTTGTAAAAAAAATGTAAAAATACAGAAAAAAATCCTAGGTTTATATTTTAGGAGCTGCAAGACAAAAACCCCATGGCCGCGCCATTGAAACGGTGAATAACACTCTAGCGCCGATATCACGCTGAAAATGCATCGCAGACGTCTGAAATTCATTGTAAAATCTAGATTTGAATTTGTCGAAAATGTAAAAAATATACAAAAAATACCCAGGTTTCGATTTTAGGAGCTGTAAGACTAAAACCCCATGGCCGCGCCATTGAAACGGTGGAAAACACGTTATCGCTGATATCTCGCTGAAAAAGCATCGCAGAGGTCTGAAGTTTTTTGTAATACCTAGATTTGAATTTGTCGAAAATGTAAAAAATATACGAAGTATACCTAGGTTTATATTTTAGGAGCAGTAGTGCGGTATCGTGTAAAAATAAGTTTTGATTATCTATCGAAGATAGTAAGTATTAGTGAGATTTTTTTTTATAAACAACACCTATTGATATGTAGAACTACCGATAATATGCAAAACATATTTTTTATTCATAATACAAAGCCTTGCAATGTGTTTTAAATATTTCGCTAGGGTGACCATGCCTTGTTGTTTACAGAAAACTTTCCACCTGTTGTAATAGAAATCATGTCCCAAGGATTCTAAATTGAATTAAAATTAAACGAAGAGATACTATATCTTTATTTCTTTAAAAATCACATAAATCACAGATTGTTTACTTACACTAAGATATAAACTTCTATTAAAATCACAAATCACAGATTGTTTACTTACACTAAGATAAATATTTTTTATTAATTAAGGGGACAATTGTCGAAATCATGCAAAAAAAATTACATTTCACACATACCAAAACTAGGTATAAAACGTCAATATTTTTGAGATTTCCACCAAGAAATCGAGGGTCAAGAAAAAACGTGGTTGCATATTCCCACTTAGCGAGCTTATTCCCAATGTAAAGTAAAGTATAATATTACCCTGATTTTTAATATCTTAATCATCATCTACTAGAAATCTCAAAAATATTGACGTTTTATACGAGGTGGTTACCTCATTTTATAGTTTTGGTTTGTGTGAAATGTAATTTTTTTTTTGCATGATTTCGACAATTGTCCCCTTAATTAATAAAAAATATTTATCTTAGTGTAAGTAAACAATCTGTGATTTGTGATTTTAATAGAAGTTTATATCTTAGTGTATGTAAACAATCTGTGATTTGTGATTTTTAAAGAAATAAAGATATAGTATCTCTTCGTTTCCTCTTAATTCAATTTAGAATCCTTGGGACATGATTTCTATTACAACAGGTGGAAAGTTTTCTGTAAACAACAAGGCATGGTCACCCTATCGAAATATTTAAAACACATTGCAAGGCTTTGTATTATGAATAAAAAATATGTTTTGCATATTATCGTTAGTTCTACATATTAATAGGTGTTGTTTATAAAAAAAAAATCTCACTAATACTTACTATCTTCGATAGATAATCAAAACTTATTTTTACACGATACCGCACTACTGCTCCTGAAATATAAACCTAGGTATTTTTCGTATATTTTTTACATTTTCGACAAATTCAAATCTAGGTATTACAAAAAACTTCAGACCTCTGCGATGCTTTTTCAGCGAGATATCAGCGATAACGTGTTTTCCACCAATGGCGCGGCCATGGGGTTTTAGTCTTACAGCTCCTAAAATCGAAACCTGGGTATTTTTTGTATATTTTTTACATTTTCGACAAATTCAAATCTAGATTTTACAATGAATTTCAGACGTCTGCGATGCATTTTCAGCGTGATATCGGCGCTAGAGTGTTATTCACCGTTTCAATGGCGCGGCCATGGGGTTTTTGTCTTGCAGCTCCTAAAATATAAACCTAGGATTTTTTTCTGTATTTTTACATTTTTTTTACAAATTCAATCTGTTAGTTACCTGAATTTCAGCTCTCTGCTATGCTTAGTTTTAAAGATCTCCGTGGCCGCGCGGTTCTCCGCGTTTCAATGGCGCGGCCACGTTCAAACCCTTATAACTTTTTAACCATTTATCTTCGACAAATTTATGGTTTTGGGAATCAACTTTTACAAAATTTTACATAATCTTGGAAGTTTTTTTTTCGAAATATCGCCGTGGCCGCGCGGTCGAAACGCACACAAAGACTCAATAATCTGAGACTATTAGAGTTATTTTCTAACAAGTTAATATTAAAGTCACCACATATGATGATTGATTTACTACTGTCAGTACTAATTTTTTTTAACACATCTTCCAATACAGAATCAAATAAATATAAATTCTGGTAACTGATTTTTCAAATAAAACAAAGCACTAACACACAAACAGCTATGGCTGCTTATTTCGCTTACGCATACTCATGGTTGCGATATGGCGTCATGCTACGGGGGAATAGTGTTAATGTAGACGAACCATTCATAATACAAAATAAGTGTTTAAAAATTCTAGCCCAAATAGATAATACGGAGAGCTGCAAACCATACTTCATTAAATATCAAATGCTAACCCTGCCGTCAATATATATACTCGACATTTGCGTTTTTGTTTTTAAAAACATGGGCAAGTTCACTAAAATAGAAGATACGCGCAACGTCAACACTCGCCACAAAAAGAGGTTATGCGCTCCATCTTCAAGAATTAAAATGTTAAGTGATAGCCCATATTATATGGCAATTAAAATATATAATAAGTTACCCAACCTGTTTAAAACTGAAAAATCGGTAACAATATTCCACAAAAGGTTAAAACTATACCTAATCCAAAAATGTTTCTACTCGGTAAAAGAATATCTACAATTCTCTTTCATGTACACAAGTGGCGATCTGTCCAATACAACTTCAAATAAAATCATAATTATAATTGTATTTAATTTAAGGATTACTGACATTTTAATTTTGACTTATCTATAATTTATCAATTTTAACGTACAAACATATTATGAAAATAATTAAGTAATAAAAATGTTAAATGCATGCTAATTTAGGATGAAAAGGGCTGGCGAATGGTAATTGCCATGCTTGTAGGCCTACTAAGTCATAAGTATTAACAGGATGTTTGGTAGATCGATGCAAAGCCGTAAAGCAGAGCTAGTATAGACTATTTACAATCATTTGAACCGAACTTGTCTTAGCCGAAGTGTGACTAATTTTTTTTTAGCAAAATTTTTATGACTTTTGATGACAAAACCCAAAATATTGCAGTTAGTTGCAAATAATGGCCCATTTGAAAGATAAGTCATTTATTTTTTATTTTATTTGGTTAGCATAATGCGTAAACAATCTAATAAAACATAATTCTCATTCAAGGATATCTGTGTGATAAGACAATTTTTTTACAGACATTTAAATTCAAAGATATTTTTAAAGATTTCAGAAACCTGTTTTTAGACGGCATGAAAAAAAATCACGGACGGTGCTTTTTTTGTTTTTTTGTTTGTACTCTTCATTTTTAAAAACATGTCTGGTTATTGTTCTTTCTTTCGAGGTATCAACTACGCGGATAGCTCACCAATGACTGAAATTAGGACCTACAAAGATTTTTACAGAGATTTTTTTTTTTTGTACAATTATTTAAAAGCAAATTATAATTAAAATCATTTATTATTCGTGTTCAAAATATTCGCCGCAGTCTCTAACACCAACACGGGTCCGTCTTCACACTTCTGTTATTGTTATTTTTAACTTCATCTCCAGTTTCATCGTTTCAAACGCTGAATTAATTCTCTCAATCAATTCTTCTTTCCTGTTTATTTCCACATTCGTATAAACATCCTTGGCTCGACCCCACATGTAAAAGTCAAGCGGAGTCAGGTCGGGTGACCGGGCGAACTGTTAAGGAAGCAATTATTGAAGTGCTCCCGTACCCTTAATCAGTGGCGTGCCTAGGGGTCAAAATTAGGGCAAGCCCAACCGATTTCAGAATAAAAACCCGATTATTTTCTTCAAAATTCGTCGTTCCGCAAAATCGCACACTTATTATAAAAACAGAATATATTATAATTATTGTGGTCATTTTAATGCTAACAGAAACACATATTTGATTTAAGAGCCATCTATTATTAACGTTATTGGCGCAACTGTGCTCTTCGAGATCGACTTACGAACGGCCAATAGATGGCGCAGAAATAATATATTGGTCTTTCTATATAAATAGCTACGCATTGTACTGACATGTTAGAAAATATTAATCTTTAAAATTACTTACTTACAATGTGAGCAGCCATAATAACTCTTCATTCCTCGCTTTTTGACTAATAATGAAAAACAACAAAGCCCACTGAAGGCACACACTAGATTGATTTGCAAATAGGTATTAAGTAGGTATCAGTGATAACTACGTACCTTCTGTCGCTTTGATAAAAGCCGTTTGTTGTCAAGAATTTGCTTTAAAGGAACATCACATCACGCTCTAGAAATCTTCGATTTGTTATCGTCGATTATCGATTTCTGGGCAGTAAAGAAGTTATGTATTTGAAACATCGTAACGTGACGGTTTTAGAAGCGTTCTTATTATTTGTTTATAGGTATGAAAGAAGCCTTCCTACAATCCAAGGAGTTTTGTAAGCTGCTTGTACCTACGCTGTATTTTGATTTATGGGAATATTATTCACAAAGGAACGTAATCACATACGTGAAAACAACTACCTAGTAAAGGTAAATACAAAATGTTTACATAGCGGATAATTAAAAAATATATCAAAAACAATATACGTACTTATAACAACAAGCGAGAACAGCTCAAAACAAAATTTGAACTAATTTGAAAATGTATCACTTTATCGAAATAGGTACGCAACTTCGCGCCACACATACTTTCACTCGTAAACAAACATTGATATCTATTGCATCTCACGTCATGGCTTTTATTTTCATACATTTCGGCTTGATTTCGGCGGTCGTAAGAGTTCATACACAATTTCTATGCAAAACTATTAGATCCCAAAAGCCACATAAGAAGCCTATGAGTGCGACTGAGATAGCAATATACACTCAGTCACACGCCAAGATTGTGACGTTGCGCGTTGCGAAGTGAATGAATGATTGCGGCCAATAACGATCGAGTAGCATCGACCATCACGCGCGCTGGATTACGCGCGGAATTTAAAATGTTTATTGTCGTCAATTCTTATGAGATTCAATACCTACTTAGAGATATTTTATTTTTGTGCTTTCTATATATTTATCGTCTCGCATTATGATTATGGAATGCAAGCCCGGCTTGAGGCACAGTAAAGATATCTAACAGTATTGTGACTCGGCCCTGTCCTTGAAATAATTAGCTACATGCGCGCAGCACCTTAACGTACGATAGGGTTGTCCCGCGTACAGTGTTTTAATTTCTTCATAATGTGTGTTTTATTTTCTTTCTAGTTTTGTGATTATAAATTTGTAGTGTTTTAATTTCCTTTTAGTTTTGTGATTGTAAATATAGGTATATAATATTTTACATTTAATTAAAAAAAAAAGAAATACGTAAATGAAATGGAAAGTGTTCAATAAAAATGCATGTTATGTTTTTGATTAGAAGTTTAATAAAAAAACCATCCTTAATTTGAGAATGAAAGATATTCGCGCCTCAGTAGCAGCCATTCAAGGCGTCTCAAAAAAAAATATTTCCCTTTATTCTGCAATCCTTATAAACTTCAACACCTACTTCTTACTTAACCAAAATGCAAAACACAGCTGACAAAACCTCTAACTACCGACTACAAAATCTTAATTAAAAAGTAAATAATAATGTAAATCTTACTAAATAGGTAGATACAGAGTCCAGCACAAGCTGGAGCAATTTTCTTTGATAGATTTTTAATTTTATTACAAAAGCGTAAGGTTCATATTCAATTGGGGAAAATTGTCAGTTTTTAATGGCCTGATGTGCTGGCGTCTGTACCTATCATTTACTCTCATAATCATTTTATAACGATATTTTGTTTAATACAATAACATATGTAAGTAGCTAGTACATAAGTAGGTAGGTAGATAGCAAAGACTATAAAACCACTTGATTTTCGTGCGTCGGGGCTCTGTATGCGCATACAGAGCCCCGACGCACGAAAATTATCAGAATTTCGTCGCCTATCATAAGCTCCTGTACTTTGTGACCACTTTAGTTGTGACCAAGTATTAGACCTGTGTGCACGCTAAATTTACGTAAATTCTTAAAACATTTTACGCAATTATAACGCATCAAAATGCCTTCATGTGCGGTGAAGTGGTGCGGAAAACATTCCAAAACATCTAATTACAAAAAAGATGGCATAACATTTCATCTGTAAGTAAACAGTACAAATATTTATTTTTGATTTAATCAGATTATGAGTGACCGCATGGGTTTAGATTTAATGGTAGCTGGTATAAGAAAGCACATTGCTATATCGCGCGTTGATGTCTTTTGGAAAAGTCTCGTTCTTTCATTAGAAAATTCTAATACGTCTATCCCTTTCTTTCCCTTTGTTTGGTTTATCGTGAAAATCAGTGATGTTACCTTCATAAGTAGCTGTAGTAATACTTATTGTCGATGTTGAAATTAATAAAATTAAAAAGAAAACAATTTATAAATTGTAATAAAAGTGTACTTGAAAATTTCTTCTACACTTACGACATTTTTTTTAATTTCCTTGTTTTGTCTTGATGTCTCTTGACATCCTTTTTCTTTTTATTCAAACTGTACAAGCTGAAATCTAAATGGTCCATTTCCCGCCGTATTTTAATATATTTTTTTTTTATTAATTGATTGTACTACCAAGACAAAATCATTTCGCTTAGGGAAAATAACCACTAAAATTTCAGCGTGAATATATTATGAGATTTTATTTTAGAAAAAAAAGTTTGACTTTTCAATAAAAAATGGTCTCATTTATATTATCCAACCTATGTTACCTACCTATATTCTTAACTTCTAAACTATTAATAATATATGAAATTATGTAATTTTTGCAAAAATAAAATATGACGTATACATGCACGTACTGTTTTAAATTAAATACCATGAAATATAGGTTGGAAGTAATAAATAAAAAATCTAAAAGTATTGTACAATACTGTGTAAATCATTCTTCCCTCATCAACCGTAATTCGATATTACAAATAGGTAGATAAATACCAAGAAGTTTGTAGCTTTAGTTAAAATTCGTCATTCCTTCAAGGTCATTTCCTCATTGCATTTAGGAGTAAAACTAACACACTAACACTCTAAATACCTAAGTGAAGCCAACTGTGGGCAGACGCTCTCTTTCTGAATGCATACATAAGATAAAGAAAACACAAATATCATTGTCTCGTTCTTATGTATGCTTTCAGAAAGACAGCATCAGCCCACAGTTGGTTTCAAGCTTTTGTTCTAAGTGTTGGCTCCATTTATACCTATATCTTCATGGCTTTTTTTTTTTTTTTTTTTTATCTATTGATAGGCATACGGTTGAGACCGGTATCGCGCGCTCGCGGTGGCAGTGACAGCCCTAGCGATATTTAAGCACACACACGCACGTATCTGTACAGTCTGCTATTTTTGTAGTAGTGTAGGCTATTATATCGTTTCGTTTGTATGATGTGTCGCGGGTGTGGTAAAGATATCTAGTCAGTATTCTATCTTCATACAAACGATCGGAACGCGAGTCGTACACTTTTTACCCGACTACGGCAAAGCCAAAGGAGGGTTATGAGTTTGACAGGCTATGTATGTATGTATGTATGTATGTATGTATGTATGTATGTATGTATGTTCATCTGTACGCGCATAGCTCCTAAACTACTTATCAGAACTGAACAAATGAGGTATCGTTAGAAGCGTCTTGATCGTCCGCTGGTTATAGGCTATATGACGTATCACCGAATCCAATGTGGCGCCCTCTGGCGGACAAAAAAAACAATATTAAAAAAAAAAATTAAGACAATCATACCGTGTTTGGTATCATTGGAAAGGGGTTCACTAGTACATTTCAAATTTATATAATATTTAGTGGTAATTAGTCACAAATTATTGTAAAAAAAGGAAAGATTACCAAATAAAGTAAGATACGCATACCGTGTTTAGTATCATTGGAAAGGGGTTCACTAGTACCTATTAAATATATAATACTTAGCTGTGACTCCAAAATGGTTTAAATAAAAATATAAAGTTTAAAAACTAAAACCCGACCATAACAAAAAGTGATTTAAAAAGTACAAAACAAGAAAATATTTCACACAGAAATCAAGACATAGGTACAAAATGGTCAAGGTAAGCCGTGGTTGCATGCCATTATATTCATGTTCATCGCACTCATATGGGATACAGGCATGCAACCACGGCTTACCTTGACCATTTTGTACCTATGTCTTGATTTCTGTGTGAAATATTTTCTTGTTTTGTACTTTTTAGATCACTTTTTGTTGTGGTCGGGTTTTAGTTTTTAAACTTTATATTTTTTTAAGTTAATAGGGAAATTAGTATACCGACAGTCACGAATGCGCCTCAATGGCGAATATATTGTGTTGTTTTTGGTTGCTTGAATTCGTCAATAACGCACCCAGAGATAACATTTTTTAAATTATCTGGGAACTCCGAAAGACTATGTTCCTGAAACTTAATAGACTATAAAAAAATGACTTTCAGACTATAGGTACCTACTTACTAGACTATCAAAAAAATGACAGAGAAAAATGAAAATGATATTATATAAAATGATATACTATAAGTACGTAATTTGTTTCTTTTTTTAAAAGGTAAGTATTTAGCTTTTTCTACCGTGTAAAGTAGGTACCTGGATTAATAAACAAATAAGTGGATAGGGTGAAAAAACGACCTACCTACGGTCGCGTTAAATCGAACTGGTAAGTACCTACCTAGGTAGTTTCTTAGGCTAGGCTATCTACCAAAGAGAATAAAACCACTAGAGAGCGTATAGGCTGATTTCTTCTAAGTACACGACTCACCACAGCGGGCCGGGGGACGGGCAAGTACGCGCTGCTGTGATTGGTCTGCTCAAGGTCAACATGCATAGGTATAACATCGTTAGGGTTGTTCCGTTTGATTTAGGAAAAATAGTCAATATCGATAAAATGGGTATATTACATTTTTTTTTAATGAGCACAAGTTAACTCAGTAAATAATACTAATGTTATGTAATTATCATTTATTTTATTTTTATTCGAGTATTTTACTATATTCATAGTCATATTAATATATTGATGAATGAATGAATTAATGATATATTTATTTGCAAGAATATAGGTAGGTAACATAGGTTGGATAATATAAATGAGACCATTTTTTATTGAAAAGTCAAACTTTTTTTTCTAAAATAAAATCTCATAATATATTCACGCTGAAATTTTAGTGGTTATTTTCCCTAAGCGAAATTATTTTGTCTTGGTAGTACAATCAATTAATAAAAAAAAAATATATTAAAATACGGCGGGAAATGGACCATTTAGATTTCAGCTTGTACAGTTTGAATAAAAAGAAAAAGGATGTCAAGAGACATCAAGACAAAACAAGGAAATTAAAAAAAATGTCGTAAGTGTAGAAGAAATTTTCAAGTACACTTTTATTACAATTTATAAATTGTTTTCTTTTTAATTTTATTAATTTCAACATCGACAATAAGTATTACTACAGCTACTTATGAAGGTAACATCACTGATTTTCACGATAAACCAAACAAAGGGAAAGAAAGGGATAGACGTATTAGAATTTTCTAATGAAAGAACGAGACTTTTCCAAAAGACATCAACGCGCGATATAGCAATGTGCTTTCTTATACCAGCTACCATTATATCTAAACCCATGCGGTCACTCATAATCTGATTAAATCAAAATAAATATTTGTACTGTTTACTTACAGATGAAATGTTATGCCATCTTTTTTGTAATTAGATGTTTTGGAATGTTTTCCGCACCACTTCACCGCACATGAAGGCATTTTGATGCGTTATAATTGCGTAAAATGTTTTAAGAATTTACGTAAATTTAGCGTGCACACAGGTCTAATACTTGGTCACAACTAAAGTGGTCACAAAGTACAGGAGCTTATGATAGGCGACGAAATTCTGATAATTTTCGTGCGTCGGGGCTCTGTATGCGCATACAGAGCCCCGACGCACGAAAATCAAGTGGTTTTATAGTCTTTGCTATCTACCTACCTACTTATGTACTAGCTACTTACATATGTTATTGTATTAAACAAAATATCGTTATAAAATGATTATGAGAGTAAATGATAGGTACAGACGCCAGCACATCAGGCCATTAAAAACTGACAATTTTCCCCAATTGAATATGAACCTTACGCTTTTGTAATAAAATTAAAAATCTATCAAAGAAAATTGCTCCAGCTTGTGCTGGACTCTGTATCTACCTATTTAGTAAGATTTACATTATTATTTACTTTTTAATTAAGATTTTGTAGTCGGTAGTTAGAGGTTTTGTCAGCTGTGTTTTGCATTTTGGTTAAGTAAGAAGTAGGTGTTGAAGTTTATAAGGATTGCAGAATAAAGGGAAATATTTTTTTTTGAGACGCCTTGAATGGCTGCTACTGAGGCGCGAATATCTTTCATTCTCAAATTAAGGATGGTTTTTTTATTAAACTTCTAATCAAAAACATAACATGCATTTTTATTGAACACTTTCCATTTCATTTACGTATTTCTTTTTTTTTTAATTAAATGTAAAATATTATATACCTATATTTACAATCACAAAACTAAAAGGAAATTAAAACACTACAAATTTATAATCACAAAACTAGAAAGAAAATAAAACACACATTATGAAGAAATTAAAACACTGTACGCGGGACAACCCTATCGTACGTTAAGGTGCTGCGCGCATGTAGCTAATTATTTCAAGGACAGGGCCGAGTCACAATACTGTTAGATATCTTTACTGTGCCTCAAGCCGGGCTTGCATTCCATAATCATAATGCGAGACGATAAATATATAGAAAGCACAAAAATAAAATATCTCTAAGTAGGTATTGAATCTCATAAGAATTGACGACAATAAACATTTTAAATTCCGCGCGTAATCCAGCGCGCGTGATGGTCGATGCTACTCGATCGTTATTGGCCGCAATCATTCATTCACTTCGCAACGCGCAACGTCACAATCTTGGCGTGTGACTGAGTGTATATTGCTATCTCAGTCGCACTCATAGGCTTCTTATGTGGCTTTTGGGATCTAATAGTTTTGCATAGAAATTGTGTATGAACTCTTACGACCGCCGAAATCAAGCCGAAATGTATGAAAATAAAAGCCATGACGTGAGATGCAATAGATATCAATGTTTGTTTACGAGTGAAAGTATGTGTGGCGCGAAGTTGCGTACCTATTTCGATAAAGTGATACATTTTCAAATTAGTTCAAATTTTGTTTTGAGCTGTTCTCGCTTGTTGTTATAAGTACGTATATTGTTTTTGATATATTTTTTAATTATCCGCTATGTAAACATTTTGTATTTACCTTTACTAGGTAGTTGTTTTCACGTATGTGATTACGTTCCTTTGTGAATAATATTCCCATAAATCAAAATACAGCGTAGGTACAAGCAGCTTACAAAACTCCTTGGATTGTAGGAAGGCTTCTTTCATACCTATAAACAAATAATAAGAACGCTTCTAAAACCGTCACGTTACGATGTTTCAAATACATAACTTCTTTACTGCCCAGAAATCGATAATCGACGATAACAAATCGAAGATTTCTAGAGCGTGATGTGATGTTCCTTTAAAGCAAATTCTTGACAACAAACGGCTTTTATCAAAGCGACAGAAGGTACGTAGTTATCACTGATACCTACTTAATACCTATTTGCAAATCAATCTAGTGTGTGCCTTCAGTGGGCTTTGTTGTTTTTCATTATTAGTCAAAAAGCGAGGAATGAAGAGTTATTATGGCTGCTCACATTGTAAGTAAGTAATTTTAAAGATTAATATTTTCTAACATGTCAGTACAATGCGTAGCTATTTATATAGAAAGACCAATATATTATTTCTGCGCCATCTATTGGCCGTTCGTAAGTCGATCTCGAAGAGCACAGTTGCGCCAATAACGTTAATAATAGATGGCTCTTAAATCAAATATGTGTTTCTGTTAGCATTAAAATGACCACAATAATTATAATATATTCTGTTTTTATAATAAGTGTGCGATTTTGCGGAACGACGAATTTTGAAGAAAATAATCGGGTTTTTATTCTGAAATCGGTTGGGCTTGCCCTAATTTTGACCCCTAGGCACGCCACTGATTAAGGGTACGGGAGCACTTCAATAATTGCTTCCTTAACAGTTCGCCCGGTCACCCGACCTGACTCCGCTTGACTTTTACATGTGGGGTCGAGCCAAGGATGTTTATACGAATGTGGAAATAAACAGGAAAGAAGAATTGATTGAGAGAATTAATTCAGCGTTTGAAACGATGAAACTGGAGATGAAGTTAAAAATAACAATAACAGAAGTGTGAAGACGGACCCGTGTTGGTGTTAGAGACTGCGGCGAATATTTTGAACACGAATAATAAATGATTTTAATTATAATTTGCTTTTAAATAATTGTACAAAAAAAAAAAATCTCTGTAAAAATCTTTGTAGGTCCTAATTTCAGTCATTGGTGAGCTATCCGCGTAGTTGATACCTCGAAAGAAAGAACAATAACCAGACATGTTTTTAAAAATGAAGAGTACAAACAAAAAAACAAAAAAAGCACCGTCCGTGATTTTTTTTCATGCCGTCTAAAAACAGGTTTCTGAAATCTTTAAAAATATCTTTGAATTTAAATGTCTGTAAAAAAATTGTCTTATCACACAGATATCCTTGAATGAGAATTATGTTTTATTAGATTGTTTACGCATTATGCTAACCAAATAAAATAAAAAATAAATGACTTATCTTTCAAATGGGCCATTATTTGCAACTAACTGCAATATTTTGGGTTTTGTCATCAAAAGTCATAAAAATTTTGCTAAAAAAAAATTAGTCACACTTCGGCTAAGACAAGTTCGGTTCAAATGGTTGTAAATAGTCTATACTAGCTCTGCTTTACGGCTTTGCATCGATCTACCAAACATCCTGTTAATACTTATGACTTAGTAGGCCTACAAGCATGGCAATTACCATTCGCCAGCCCTTTTCATCCTAAATTAGCATGCATTTAACATTTTTATTACTTAATTATTTTCATAATATGTTTGTACGTTAAAATTGATAAATTATAGATAAGTCAAAATTAAAATGTCAGTAATCCTTAAATTAAATACAATTATAATTATGATTTTATTTGAAGTTGTATTGGACAGATCGCCACTTGTGTACATGAAAGAGAATTGTAGATATTCTTTTACCGAGTAGAAACATTTTTGGATTAGGTATAGTTTTAACCTTTTGTGGAATATTGTTACCGATTTTTCAGTTTTAAACAGGTTGGGTAACTTATTATATATTTTAATTGCCATATAATATGGGCTATCACTTAACATTTTAATTCTTGAAGATGGAGCGCATAACCTCTTTTTGTGGCGAGTGTTGACGTTGCGCGTATCTTCTATTTTAGTGAACTTGCCCATGTTTTTAAAAACAAAAACGCAAATGTCGAGTATATATATTGACGGCAGGGTTAGCATTTGATATTTAATGAAGTATGGTTTGCAGCTCTCCGTATTATCTATTTGGGCTAGAATTTTTAAACACTTATTTTGTATTATGAATGGTTCGTCTACATTAACACTATTCCCCCGTAGCATGACGCCATATCGCAACCATGAGTATGCGTAAGCGAAATAAGCAGCCATAGCTGTTTGTGTGTTAGTGCTTTGTTTTATTTGAAAAATCAGTTACCAGAATTTATATTTATTTGATTCTGTATTGGAAGATGTGTTAAAAAAAATTAGTACTGACAGTAGTAAATCAATCATCATATGTGGTGACTTTAATATTAACTTGTTAGAAAATAACTCTAATAGTCTCAGATTATTGAGTCTTTGTGTGCGTTTCGACCGCGCGGCCACGGCGATATTTCGAAAAAAAAACTTCCAAGATTATGTAAAATTTTGTAAAAGTTGATTCCCAAAACCATAAATTTGTCGAAGATAAATGGTTAAAAAGTTATAAGGGTTTGAACGTGGCCGCGCCATTGAAACGCGGAGAACCGCGCGGCCACGGAGATCTTTAAAACTAAGCATAGCAGAGAGCTGAAATTCAGGTAACTAACAGATTGAATTTGTAAAAAAAATGTAAAAATACAGAAAAAAATCCTAGGTTTATATTTTAGGAGCTGCAAGACAAAAACCCCATGGCCGCGCCATTGAAACGGTGAATAACACTCTAGCGCCGATATCACGCTGAAAATGCATCGCAGACGTCTGAAATTCATTGTAAAATCTAGATTTGAATTTGTCGAAAATGTAAAAAATATACAAAAAATACCCAGGTTTCGATTTTAGGAGCTGTAAGACTAAAACCCCATGGCCGCGCCATTGGTGGAAAACACGTTATCGCTGATATCTCGCTGAAAAAGCATCGCAGAGGTCTGAAGTTTTTTGTAATACCTAGATTTGAATTTGTCGAAAATGTAAAAAATATACGAAAAATACCTAGGTTTATATTTCAGGAGCAGTAGTGCGGTATCGTGTAAAAATAAGTTTTGATTATCTATCGAAGATAGTAAGTATTAGTGAGATTTTTTTTTTATAAACAACACCTATTAATATGTAGAACTAACGATAATATGCAAAACATATTTTTTATTCATAATACAAAGCCTTGCAATGTGTTTTAAATATTTCGATAGGGTGACCATGCCTTGTTGTTTACAGAAAACTTTCCACCTGTTGTAATAGAAATCATGTCCCAAGGATTCTAAATTGAATTAAGAGGAAACGAAGAGATACTATATCTTTATTTCTTTAAAAATCACAAATCACAGATTGTTTACATACACTAAGATATAAACTTCTATTAAAATCACAAATCACAGATTGTTTACTTACACTAAGATAAATATTTTTTATTAATTAAGGGGACAATTGTCGAAATCATGCAAAAAAAAAATTACATTTCACACAAACCAAAACTATAAAATGAGGTAACCACCTCGTATAAAACGTCAATATTTTTGAGATTTCTAGTAGATGATGATTAAGATATTAAAAATCAGGGTAATATTATACTTTACTTTACATTGGGAATAAGCTCGCTAAGTGGGAATATGCAACCACGTTTTTTCTTGACCCTCGATTTCTTGGTGGAAATCTCAAAAATATTGACGTTTTATACCTAGTTTTGGTATGTGTGAAATGTAATTTTTTTTGCATGATTTCGACAATTGTCCCCTTAATTAATAAAAAATATTTATCTTAGTGTAAGTAAACAATCTGTGATTTGTGATTTTAATAGAAGTTTATATCTTAGTGTAAGTAAACAATCTGTGATTTATGTGATTTTTAAAGAAATAAAGATATAGTATCTCTTCGTTTAATTTTAATTCAATTTAGAATCCTTGGGACATGATTTCTATTACAACAGGTGGAAAGTTTTCTGTAAACAACAAGGCATGGTCACCCTAGCGAAATATTTAAAACACATTGCAAGGCTTTGTATTATGAATAAAAAATATGTTTTGCATATTATCGGTAGTTCTACATATCAATAGGTGTTGTTTATAAAAAAAAATCTCACTAATACTTACTATCTTCGATAGATAATCAAAACTTATTTTTACACGATACCGCACTACTGCTCCTAAAATATAAACCTAGGTATACTTCGTATATTTTTTACATTTTCGACAAATTCAAATCTAGGTATTACAAAAAACTTCAGACCTCTGCGATGCTTTTTCAGCGAGATATCAGCGATAACGTGTTTTCCACCGTTTCAATGGCGCGGCCATGGGGTTTTAGTCTTACAGCTCCTAAAATCGAAACCTGGGTATTTTTTGTATATTTTTTACATTTTCGACAAATTCAAATCTAGATTTTACAATGAATTTCAGACGTCTGCGATGCATTTTCAGCGTGATATCGGCGCTAGAGTGTTATTCACCGTTTCAATGGCGCGGCCATGGGGTTTTTGTCTTGCAGCTCCTAAAATATAAACCTAGGATTTTTTTCTGTATTTTTACATTTTTTTTACAAATTCAATCTGTTAGTAACCTGAATTTCAGCTCTCTGCTATGCTTAGTTTTAAAGATCTCCGTGGCCGCGCGGTTCTCCGCGTTTCAATGGCGCGGCCACGTTCAAACCCTTCTAACTTTTTAACCATATCTTCGACAAATTTATGGTTTTGGGAATCAACTTTTACAAAATTTTACATAATCTTGGAAAAGTTTTTTTGTCGAAATATCGCCGTGGCCGCGCGGTCGAAACGCACACGAGTCTTTTCAGGTCATTTAATTTGTCAAATATTTTTATGGAACCAACCCGAGTGACAGCTTCTTCTGTTACTTGTATTGATAATATATTTTGTAATTGTGATTACTTACATAAAAAAATTGTAAAAAAGCTGCCATCTGATCATAGTGGACAAACGATTACGTTTCTCGCCTACATACCTTTACAAAAAATTAAAAAAAGGTTTAGGTCGATCACATGTAAAAATATTGAGAAATTTTATAATTCTTTAGAAAATAAATTGAGTGCTCATAACTTTAATAATATATTTGACCCGAATGATACCTACGCCGAGTTTTTATCACTATTAAACAAGCCATTTAGTGACAGTTTTCCACTAAAGACTAAAAGTGTTTCCGCAAAGTTCTTATTTAGTGATTGGGCAACTCCAGGTATTCGTAAAAGCAGGGAAAAACTATTTGAACTTTATGGCCTAAAGCAACATATAATTAATACAAGCTTTCACCAGTATGTTGCGAAGTATTCAAAACTTTTTAAAAGTGTTTGTAAAATAGCCAAAGCTCTTTATATTAGTAATAAAATAAAATTGGCTGATGATAAAATAAAAACGACTTGGCAAATAATAAATAATGAAACGAAACAGGTAGGAAAAAACAACGTTATAATGAAATTAATTTAGAAACTGCACATGGCCTTATAAATTCAGACAACGAAGTAGCTCAGGAATTCGAAACTTTTTTTTGCTAATATTAAAACTACTGAGGCTTTAAATTCCTTCCCCGCGCTCTCTGGTGCCTTACTTAGGAAGATTGTAAAAAAATGCCCTTTGGAGTTTAGGTTTCAACATACAAACCTCCAGGCTGTTATAAAAGCCTTTAAAGATCTAAAAATTGAATCAACAGAAGATCTTTGGGGAATGTCTGTAAAAGTTTGTAGGTCTACTATTGAAACTATTGCGCCCTATTTAGCTCTCATATTTAACACCAGTGCGGACCAAGGAGTCTTTCCGGATTTAATGAAACACAGTAAAGTCGTACCATTGTACAAATCCGGTGATAGTAAAGAACCCAATAGTTATAGGCCTGTGTCGATTCTGCCAGTTCTCAGTAAGGGGTTTGAAAGGTTAATGCTGAATCAAATGTTACGTCACTTTAACAAAATTTCCATCTTTCACGAACATCAGTACGGTTGTCACCCTAATAAAAAACATTTTTAACGCCTAGGAGGAATCACAAGATGCCATTGGCATTTTTTGCGAAGTCTTTAAAGCGTTCGATTGCGTTGACCACGAGACACTTTTGTTGAAACTGGAGCTCTCTACGGGATTACGTCTAAATATCCCTTGATTTACTTAGATCATATCTGAAGGACAGAGGTTAAAGTTCAGGTTAACGGCGTAAACTCATTGGGGTCTGAAATGACTATGGGCGTTCTTCAAGGCTCAATATTAGGTCCATTTCTATTTTTTTAGTTTATATAAATGATTTACCCCAATTACTTCAAAATCAACCAAAGATGGTGTTATTTTGCAGATGATACATCATTAATTTTTAAATTAGACAGGCGTTCTTAGAATCTTGTCGAAGTGAGTAACTCTATACTTCAGGTCCAAAATTGGTTCATGGTAAATAATTTGGTACTAAATGAAAAAAAAAACAAATGTATTAGATTTACTTTACCAAAATGTGATCTTATATTGAATGGAGGAAAACTGGAATTTATTAATCACACGGTTTTCCTGGGAATCACGCTAGACGAGAAGTTACAATGGGGACCACATATAACATCTCTTGCGAGGCGGTTAGGCTCAGCCGCTTACACTGTTAGAAAGATAAGACAGTTGACAGATATCGAAACCGCTCGTTTGGTCTATTTTAGCTACTTTCACAGCATTATGTCGTAAGGCATTTTACTTTGGGGTCGGGCTGCTGACATTGAATCCATTTTTATTTTACAAAAGAGAGCTGTCAGAGCCATTTATACTTTGCTATATTCTACGTTGCTGCGAAAAAAAAAAGATTAATATTATGACAGTGCCCTGTCAATTCATTTATGAAAATATAATGTATGTAAGAAAAAATATACATCTTTTTAATAAATTAAGTGATCGACATAATTTCAATACTAGAAATAAAGGTAAAATAGCTCCATTTTTTAGATTATCTAAAGTACACACTCTGGATACTCTGTAAAATGTTATAATAAAATACCTTGTGATATATTAAAACTAAATGAAACAAAAAAAAAAAACAAATTTTAATGAATACTGTACTTTATATATTTAAATACAATAAAATTATTCTTCAGTGTACTTAATAGATTACTCTGGCTCACACACTATTCATTGTTTGTTGGAATAGAAGGAGTGGTCGTCTACTGTATTATTAATTGTAAATATGTGAACACTATGTGTCTGTACATCATTTAGCTGTCATTTTTTTACTTTTAATACTTTGTACATACTATAATATACGATTTATATACAAGGTACATAGTATTCACGTAACATAATATATTATAATTTTTGTAAATGCAAATTGTATTTTTTTTTTTAATTGTATTTATGGAGTTTCTTGCCCATTCTTGTCCATACGAAACTACCATTTAGAATGGGCAACTAGATTCAAATTTTACAATATGACTTTCAAAAGTGCCTTTAATGGTCTAATTGAAATAAATTATTTGACTTTAACTTTTCCTAAACTTTTGTACCCGCCATCTTGGTTTTTAAATTCGATCTCATTTTCAGCATTAGCGTCTTCAAAAACCATGGAATTGACACCCATGACGAATATTTTGTAAACTGTTTTAACCGCAATCTTGGATTTTGAATTAGACTTTTTTCGGTATCAGCACCCCCGAAAATCACGGAAATTCGAATTCATTTTCGGCATCAGCGCTCCCGAAAACCACGGAAACGACACCCATGAAGTATATTTCATAAACTATTATAGCCGCCATTTTGGATTTTAAATTCGACCTCATTTTCGACATCAGCGCTTTCGTAAAATGTACAATATCGTAGGATCTTGTTGTGATGATCATTACTGATCACAGGCAGTTTCTTATATAATGCATGATATAAACTCACATACACAAACGGCCAGACCGCGGCACAACTATCTGTAGGTCATACAAATATTTGTTCCGTGCGGGAATCGAACCCGTGTCACGTGTGCATGTCGTGTGTGCAGCGGCCAATCGCTCAACCACTGCGCCAGGAGTGTCGCCAAAAAATGATTAGTCATTAATAATTTGTTCATTTATTTATTATGCTAGAAATAATTAAAATTTCTTGTTTTAAATTTTCACGTACTTATAAACAAAAGAAAAAAATTTTTTTTTAAAATTAATTTAGTGTTTACTATTTTCTAAGGTCATGATAAACAACAATCAATAAAATAATTCTATAAAGCACCAACAATAGTGTTCCCGCTCACAAAGCAAACAAATTGTTCCTAGTCAGCTAGCTACTCTTTGAACGCCTATTTACGCACACTTACACAAAAAGCTCATGTGTATTTGCAATCACACATTTACACGAGCGGAGCAGCGAGCGATACGGCATTCCCGTCTCAGTCACGGTATAATAAAAACAAGTGGAAGTCCCACGCAGCCATCGAACGTGTGGCACATTATGTGGAAATGATCAACATTGGTTCAGTCGCGATGTCCTACGACTGCGACTAATTGCTGCGACGTGACAAATCGCACGTAAGGTAAAAAAATACAACCATGCCTTATTGTGCAAATTATTTTTACATGCAAAAATGATGGGAACACCCAAATATTCCGAAATATTTTATTCCGAATTTCGATATTCCGATTTTCAAAAGTCCGAATTTCATAATACCCAAAAATTATAATCTCTATTATTTAAAATCACGAAAGTTATTTTACCGAATGTCGTAAATCCGATTTGTTTGTTTTCCGATTTTCATATATATGTTCGAAGAATCAAATGCTCGATGGATTCTCGGTCTGAAAAACGAAATTCCGAATTTCAATACTTCGAATAAACTGTTAAAATTAGGATTCTGATTCAATTCAGCTACGCATATATATTCAAAATGGTGTGAATGGTGAATTTCGTTTCCCAGAAAATGTTTCATGTAATATTTGGTTCTTGTATTTTTATTTTTATTTTTTATTTTATTTACTTGAATGAAATATATTTCACAGTAACACAATTCAAAGAATTTTTAATCACATTTTTTTGTTTAACAAACTTATCATACAGTAGAATTACTTTTTAACGAATATTGTTTATTCGGTGTATTTTTCCATGGAATTTATTTCAACAAAAATATATAGGTAGGTATAAAAAGAAAGACAATAACAAAAATAATCTTAAAAAGTCAATATGTTGTGCTACAAAAGTTAATGACAGAAACGAATTGCTGCAAAATCGACTCCACGTAGTCTTGTCTGCCCTACCCCTAGAGTGTAATTTAAATTCGCGTAGGCGCGGAGGGGCGAGGCGGCCAGCGAGCTGAGGAGCAGGTGGTTTTAATGCTCGCCGCCGCGGCCGAAGCTGCGGTGGTGAGCGTGAATACCATCTGCGACGATAAGCTCGCGTGGTACCGCCGGAGCCCCGCAACGCCGTAGCCGTGACAGAAACCATGCCTGCTGAATGTTGCATGTTCGCTTGCATGTTGCATGCTCGCTTGCATGATGCATGCTAGCTTGAATGATGCTTGCTTGCTTGCATGCTGCATGCTTGCTTGAATGATGCTTGCATGCTGCATGCTTGCTTGCACGATAAACGATTGCACGATAACGATAAAGATAATCGGAATTTTAATAATCGGAATTCGTATTTTCGGAATTTTCATTATGTCGGAATTTTTGTTATTCGATCTTTTGAAACTCGGTATTTTGAGAATAGTAATTATAAACGTTCGGAATTTTGAAATTTTAGTATTATAAAAATAGGATGAATGATAAATCGGAGATGCCATATTAGGAATTTTGAACCATTCGGAATTATGAAAATCGGTATTTTGAAATTCGTATTTCTGACTTTTGGAATAAAGTTTTTCGTATTTATGTAGTGTACCCAAAAATGATAGCAGGTCAAAGAATGTTTCTTGCAGAGGTATATCGTATCACCAAAAAGTATAAAACTTTCATATATTTCAACATAATCGATTTTTATTGACAATACCATATGTTTACTTTGTTGCATTAAACTCTAAATAAGCTTGCTCGCTGTCTGACTGTAATCGTTTTCCGCGCCATAAATTCTAGAAACTTCGACGCTACTCGTTTAGGGATGGGACACATTAATGCAAATAGTTCGTGTCGATAAAACCATAGAAATTTAATTAATTATTAATGTATGTTTTACATAACTTTTTGGTTTATAAATAAAAGTACGAGTTTAAAAGAATGAGTTTTAAAAACCTTATATCTATATTCTGGCATATAGTCATTCATTCGCGGCTTGACGTAGGCCTATAAATATTCTATATACATGTATATAGTTTATCTTCATATACAAAAATTCAAATGTCAATTATGTTTTTAAAAGACTGTCACGTATTTAAAAAAGATATTGTCAGGACTAAAATAATGCGCCATTTCATTGGGACGTCAATCAATTTCCTACATACAATCATATTACGGACTCAATGAAAGGCATCGCAGAAAAATATGTCAATATACGCATACGTCATTAATTAATCATCGTTTTTTATCCATTACGTACAATTAAATACATATTATACATATTTCTTACATTGTACAAATTATCGATAACTTGACCACATCTCTCATTGAATAGAAATATAGATAACAGTTGCATGCGAATTTGACATCTATTTATAGTATCAATAGATGTCATGTTAAGTAATTTGGTAACAGCGCTCTCTAGCGTCGAATAGCTGAACTCGTTGGACATTGCTCGAATTGGATTGTTAGATGGAAAAAATCTCTTTAGTGATTTTGACATGTAAAATAATAGCAACGTTCGTCAGTTGTGATACGATTTAATTTCGAACAACAATAAATAAGCTTTTCGCCAAAGTTGCGTTTATGATTTGTAGCCAATTATATCATCGTTTTCTGTGTATTGCAAGTACATTTTAATTTGCAAATGTGTGAGTTTGGTGACACTGGAACCAGTATTAAGTAAGACTAAGGGCACTTCCTCTTGTTTTTATTATTCCGTGGTCTCAGTGCTGTCGCATGACTGCCGATGCGCCCGCACTGAGCCTCTAACGTACGAAATCTGAATATTTGTGATTTTGTAAGCAAAATGTTGAAAGATTTATGTTATGTTGAATCTGTAGTCTCTTTATTCGTCAATATTTCAGTGTAAAAATATTTCCAAATATAAAATCATTATTCGTCATTTAAGATCTGCAAGGAATTTTAGGCAAAAAATATTGTATTGTTCAGTATTTTTTTAGGGCAAAAGTATTAGTCATACGAAAACGTCATAACTTGAACATAATATACAATTATATCGAAATTAAACATATATTTTTTTCAATGCTTTTAGGTATGCCGTTTGTGAGGTATAGAGGCTTTAGAAAGTAACCATTTCACAGTACTGAACGAGACTAAAGCCCCATTTACATGATGCAATTTAGTTGCCTGTTGAATGCAATAAATTGAAACAACAATGAAAGTTGCACCGTTTGAACAGTGTTGAGACGATGCAAGTAATGAATTGCTTCAATTTAATTTTATGCAACAGGCAAGAAACTTGCATCATGTAAATCGGGCTTAAAGGCCTTAAGTCAAGCACATCCATTGTATAATGGTTCAGAATACAAAAATATGAGTGTTGGGTATGTATTGCAGGTTGTTAAAGGTTAATAAAATGAAGTTGTGTAAAAATTGCTTGCGCAGCAGGCTTAATTCTTTTAAATGCAATATGAAGGGTGGGTTTGTGTCTTACTTCCAAAAAGAAACATAATACACTTTTACACAAACGAGTTAGCACAGATACAGAGGCACCAACAAGCTTATTCTTCCTTGCCTGTTTCTTTGACTACCTCAATCAGTCAGTCAACTTTGAGTTCTACGAGGCAAGTCTTGCTATGTACTGCTATTGTAAACATTATAGTCAAAGGAAAACCTATTCTGTTAGGGTGTTGTGTGGTGGGAACGGTGAATGCTTATGAGGATATCAACCGAAAAAAAGTAAAGGTTGTTGTATGATACTGGTTCACATAGCTCTTTTGTTACAGTCAATTTAATAGAACGACTAGGGTTGTCACTTGGGGGTGTAGACTCTGTGAGTGTTATTGAAATTAATAGTTCAGGTCGAACTGAATTTAATCAATGTTGCTAAATTCCAATTCAATCAAGAGCCTAATGCATTTTGAAGTCACTTTGCATTTACCCGGTAATATAATACTTGCTGATCCTTATATAATCAGCAAAGGTGGACAAGTGGATATCTTGTTAAGAGCAGACATTTACTGGGATCTAATTGGAAATGGCATAGTAAAACTTGGTGACAATAAACCAGTTCTTCCAGAGTCAAAGCTTGGATGGCTTGTAGGTGGTCCACTGTTAATGAATCAGTCAATCCCTGAAGTTTACTGCAACTTTTCTCAAGAAATTAATAATTCCTTAGAAAGGTTTTGGGATATTGATGACTCACTACTACAAACTAAAACTTATACCGTCGAAGAGCAACTCTTTCTCGGCTTTCAAATGGTAGATTCCCAGTGAAAATCCAATCAAAGAAACACCCGAGCAAGTACTTGTTGATTCAAAATGAAGGGTCCAAGTCTCCAATGTCTGTCATCTTTTGTATAATAAAAATTAATCATTGTTCGTTAGTCTTGCTAAAACTTCAGAACGACTGGACCGATTTGGCTAATTTTGGTCATGAAATACAATTGACTGGACAACGCCTGTCGGGTCACCTACATACATACATACATACATATATAAAAATATAATACCATTAATCTACTATTTCCTACCTTTACTATAATTTTAGCTACCTCATCACATACATAATATTTTAACAAAATGCTTGGTCCCTCCATCATAATATCAAGATGGAGGGACCAAACTGATAACTGTAACTATCTACCTTAATAAAATTGATTTTGTCTGAATGAAACATATATATCATTTTAAAGATATTGATTATATAAAGTTGGTCCTCCGAATTGACGATTCAATTGTTTAGTGCAACTGGTAAATGGGCAGTTTATTTTCGATCTATGAAGGATAAATATTTTATACCTCTTTTACTACCTTCAAATCATGCAAAATTTGTCATAGTAATATAATAAATGGTCTGATGGATGCTGTGAATGGCTGTAATAAAATATATTTGTATTATTATTCCAGTTATATTTATTGCAACTAACAAAACATATACCTAATCTACATAGATTTTTCTCAATATCTAGGGGAATCACATTCTGCCTTCCCCTGTTCATGATAAATGGGTAACTATTGTTACAACAACTACATAATTAAATCACTGTAAATGCACTCTGCTAGTCAGGATGCAGTTATCGCAATACATCGGCTATGTTCTAGAACTACTTTCAATATTTTTATTTGTGTTTACTTACATTGAGTATTACGAGAATTAAATAAAATAAACCAATAAATAGTAATATATTAAAACTAAAGATGCGAATGCTGTGCTATTCAGATAAAAAAAAAACTCCTTTATTAATGCTACTATGATTAAAATATACGTTGTACCTACTTATTTCTTAAATATTTTGTTGGCTCGTAAACTTTAACAAAAAAAATTTTGCATGATTTGAAGGTATCAAATATTTTTGCCAGTGGTTCAAAGTGATTTGATAATGATTTTGTTTCGGTTTTGCATCAACTCGATTGAACACGGATTTTAATAAGAAGTCCAGTAATCTAAACTAATCTGGTCTCGTAAAAAATATTCTCTATCGTTTTCTTCTGATATAGGACCTTACCCTCAAATAACCAAACGGTCAGTTACTTCAGCTACCTCTAAAGTTTACCACCCCTTATTGTTGCTACGTCCATGTATCATTGTGGCCAAGACATTGCTGCCAGAATTATAGTCATCTAAACTTGACTGGGATGATCCAGTACCCACCAAATTCTGTATGAATCGGTCAAGTATGGTAAAAGAATTTTAAAATTTATCTTTAATACAGATTCCCAGATGGGCTTTGAGTGAGTTTCCTGACAATATAGAATTGCATTGTTTTGTCAATGCTTCCCAGCAAGCCTATACAGCTTGCGAGTACCTGCGCGTAAATAAGTAGGACCAAAGTACCCCTGCCAGCTTGCTGTGTGCCAAGACAAAGGTGTCGCCATTGTAACCGACCACAATACAACGGTTAGAGTTATGTGGGGACCTGCTTGGTGCTCATCTATGTGCAAACAGGCTTTACGTTGCGACATCATTCGAAAATATTTGTGGACTGACTCAACAGTGGTAGGTTAGGGTGGATCAACCCAAAAATCTTAGTCTTTGAGAGCAATCGTGTGAATGAGATTAATGTACTTACCAGGGAATTTACTTTTTGTCACGTGCCTACAGCTCAAAAGCCGGCGGACATCGCCTCTCGGAGCGTGACCCCAAGCAGTTTCGGTCTTCTGCTTTGTGATGGGAAGGGCCTTTAGTCCTAGCCATGAATCAATCACACTGGCTCACACAACACACAAAATGTTGCAGACCTACCCGAAGAAAAAAAACCGGTAAAGGTCCTGCTGGCTGGCTGTCACTTGAAAATACAATAATTAAATCTGATAAGTATTATAGCTTAAAAAGATTGCAACTTATGCTTATGTTCTGAGCTTCATATTTAAATGCAAAAATTAAACCGCAAAAATTACTAAACCTTTAAATGCTGATGAATTCAATTCATGAATCCACACACAGACATCCAGACATTATTGTTAAAAAAAAAAGCAGTGCCATGTTGTCAATGGTTGGACTGAAGCACTCTGAACTCTGAGACAGAGTACACAGATAATGAAAAGTTAGTATTTAACAAAAAAGGGTAGTACGGTTGGTTATTATTTAAACAAATAGACGTTTAGTCTTAGATATTCACTGAATAATTGAAAATATTGAATACCTTTTTGATGGACTAACCATCATCCACAGACCTCTAATGCTTATCTAAAATAATCACACTGGTACAGTCGGCAACAAAAGTCGATTAACACTTCGGATTTTTAAATCATACCTAATTATTGAGCAGAATATTAAATTAAATACGGGAATGATGGAAAATCTATATAAAATATAAATAAAATAACTTTTGACAATGACCTGAAAGCTATTGCATCATTTTCTGACATTTAGTCGATGTGTAAATGTTACAGTGTGAGTGTTACACTGGCGAGTTCGTCATCTTATTGTTCTCTTTTTCATAATTTTTTTTTAGCATATCATCAAAATGTCATCCGATATCTACTGTCTTCAATCACATCGCAATTCGCAAGTCAGTAAAATCGCATCAATTGTTGTAGTGGCCAGCTTATTTTGGTATTTTCGTTTTTGTCACTTTAACTGAATGCTCTCTCGTAATCTGCATTGGCGTGTCGTATATCTGTCTATCTATATCTGTAGGTATACTAAACAATGGAAAGCGAAATTGGCCATTTCTTTAAATGGTTTGTTTTCAGTCAAATAACAACACCATGCGTTCAGTTTGATCATTCATCATTTCAGTCTTAAGATGTTCACTGCTAGACAGAGGCCTTCCCAAGGGGGGGGGTGTTGCAATAATCGCCACGCTTGGCAGGCGAATTGGCGATCGCTGTATGGTTGTTACAAAGGCACAGAAAGCTGCTACCCATTCTCTGGTAAGTCCCTTAGTCGCCTCTTACGACACCCACGGGAAGATATTGGTGCTATTCTTTACGTCCGACACCACACGGACTGTGTTCAGTTTAGACCAAAATGTACCTTTTTGTCTGACTTTATTTCATCCGAACATAACACAAAGACCATAAAGTTCCAGTGCTGAGTCTGCTGCTGGACTGAGTCGCCCTCGTCCGTGGGAGTACACCCTAACTCTGAATCCCCACACGTGGTCTCTGGGTGGTGCAATAGGGTATTACACCCATTTTTGAAAAGTATCTTAAATGAAATTCTGTAGTGCTAATATGCCACCAAAAAAAACCACAAAGTTTTTATTCAATCGATAAGTGCCATAAAAATGCATCTAAATTTTAAATTTTCAAATTTCGCGCGTAGTTTGACGAAATCGCCTCTTACTGGACGCCATATTGCTCAGCGTAAATGACGTCAGTTCGTTTTGTATCAAATGAGCTTATATTAAATATGACAATTGTATATCATTTAAAAATAATTAAAAGCATATTTTGTAATAGGTGTAATAATGAAAAAAATACGTTTGTTACGAAAATAATAAAATTACAAAGCCTGTATTACGCAAATCGGTTGACTGACAGTTGACATTTTTTTATTTACACAGCCGTACGGCGTAATAACATGGCCGCTACTATTTCACGGTGTTTTATAACAGATTAAAAATACTGAAAACTTTGAATTGAATTTAAAAATATGTTTTGTTATTTTATGAACTAAAACTTAAATTTTCCGACTGTTTTATGCCTAAACTCTCTCAATAACATATTTATAGATTTTAACTCGTACAAAGTAAAATACCCTATTCAGGCGACAACATACTGGTGGTAGGCTTTTGCCGTGGCTAGTGACCACCCACTGGACAAAGGCGCCCCGCCAAGTACCCTAGCCGTGTTTCGGTGTGATGTCCAGTGACGCCGTCTGAGTGGGGTGGGTCAGAGTAGTTGCTTCACTCGCTGTTGAACCGTACTTGACGCACATCTCTGTAGCTACTTCGGGTGCCTAGTCGTGGAGGGTAGCGGGATCCGAGGCACGGTGTACCGCTGGCTGACCGCAGTTAGTAGGGGGCCCGATCGTAGCTAGCCATTCTCGGGAGGCTGCCCCGCCAACTCGCGAAAAATCCCGGGATGTACCATCGTGCCGGTTAGCGACCGGACGATAGGGCCCGATGGACAGGCCCGGGGGGTCTCGGGCGTTCCCGCAGTCTCCAGGCTAGTTACCCACTGATGTCGTTGCGCTATGTGTGTCTGCTGGGCAGCAGCGAGAAGCCTCACTCTACTTCCACCTTTCTCACCGAAATTCACTCCAAATTATGCCAATAAGAAATAAGAGATATAAGGTTGTACAGCGGCTGCACACCCTATCATTGAAAGTGCACCTCACCAATATTCGAGGTTGGCACTCAAATATCGTGCCGGTCCACATTCATCTTGAGACCGAAAAGCCAGCACTCTTGTTTCTGACGGAGACGCAAATCAGATGTCCGTTAGATACGGCGTACCTATCGTACCCAGGGTACTCTCTGGAGCACAATTTTAAGGCCCGAGCCGGAGTATGCCTGTACGCCCGTGACGACATCTGTTTTCGTCGCCTCCGTAACCTGGAAGATCGTAGGTTTTCTGTTCTTTGGGTTCTGGTGGACACTGGTATGGAGAAAATCCTTTATGCCTGTGTCTACCGTTCGCACAGCGGAGACCAGGAGACAACCAGACTTACAGAATACCTCAGTGAGGCGGATGATGCGGCTCAGCAGAAGTATCCTACTGCCCAATTAGTGTTACTGGGGGATTTCAATGCCCACCACAAGGAGTGGTTATTCCCAAACCGGGACACTGACCATGCTGGGAGAGAGACGCAAAAGCTTGCTTTAGCGTTAAATCTCACCCAACTGGTCCAAGGGGCTACTAGGGTTCCTGATCTTGTGTAGCACACAGCCTATTGCTTGGGCCTTCTGCTCACTACTGATCCAGACCTTTACTCAGTGTCGGTTTCTGCACCTCTGGGCAGCTCCGACCACTGTCTGGTGAAAGCTGTATCCGTCTACTCTCCGTTCATTCCTAGCCCAAGTGGCTACCGGCGGATGTGGCGGTACAAGTCAGCAGACTGAGATGAGATGCGCTGTTTTTTCGCGTCGTACCCTTGGCTGCCGGTCTGTTTTTCTTCTGGTGATCCCTCTACCTGCGCAGATGCCGTGACGGAAGTGTTGCGTCAAGCTATGGAGTTTTTTTTATCCCATATAACGACGTACCTCTGTCCGGCAAAGCTCGCCCCTGGTTTAGTTCTCAATGCAGACGCGCAGGAGCGCAGAAGCATGAGGCTTACCTAGCTTGGGTTGACGCTCGTCACCGTAAAGCAAGGGATTTACGCCAGAAGAAGACAGCCTTTAATAGAGCTACCAAGTCCTGCAAGAAGGTTCTACAGAGGGCTCGTCATGACCACATTAGTCGAATAGGGAACAAACTTGCCTCGTACACTGCGGGTAGTAAAGCTTTTCGGTCCCTAGCTAAATCGGTCAAGTCAAACTTCTGTCGCCCCTCACTGCCTCCACTGCTGAATCCTGATGGTTCTCTGGCTCACTCTGCAGAAGAGAAAGCAAACCTATTTGCTTCTCTATTTGCAAAATCTTCACGTCTTGATGCAGGAGACGCGACTCCCCCGACTTTACCTGGCAACACGACTTCAATGTCTGATACTCGCATTCGCCAAAAGGAGGTTCGTCAAGCGTTACGCAATCTTGATGTGAACAAGGCCAATGAACCAGACTGTATTCCGGCTATAGTTCTGAGGACCTGTGCACCTGAATTGTGTCCTGTACTGACACGCCTCTTTCGGCTCTCTCTCGAGACTGGATTAGTGCCGAAGTCATGGAAGCTTGCCAACGTGCAGCCCGTGCCCAAAAAAGGTAGTCATGCCGATCCTACCAACCATAGGCCCATCTCGGTCACGTCCATTATCTGCAAGACAATGGAACGTGTCCTCAATAACAGGCTCCTGGCGTACCTTGATGCTAACGACCTCCTCAGTGATCGTCAATATGGCTTTCGCCGAAATCGGTCCACTGGGGATCTTCTCGCGTACGCCTCTTATATCTGGAGTGAGGCCATCGAGAAATATGGGGAAGCACTTGCCGTCTCCCTGGACATCTCGAAGGCCTTTGATAGGGTATGGCATGATGGCCTTATTAGCAAGCTTCCAGCATATGGCTTGCCCGCTGGTTTCTGTGCATGGATATCGGATTTCCTGAGTGATCGGTCAATTCGCGTAGTCATTGATGGCTGCTCGTCAGATCAAATGGCAATAAATGCCGGGGTTCCTCAGGGCTCAGTACTCTCTGCAACCCTTTTTTTGCTGCATATCAACGATCTGCTAAAACCCGGTACCTTTGGGTACGCAGATGACAGCACGGTTGTAGAGAGTTACACATCCAGCGCACGTGCCAGTGCGGTTGAAATCCAGTCTTCTAGAGAGTCCATGGTCGAGCGCTTGAACTTGTCCCTCAAGGCAGTCTCCGATTGGAGCGATGCCAATCTGGTCAGGTTCAATGCAGCTAAGACCCAGGCGTTTCTTTTCTCTGCCAAGAAGAGGTCTTTCATCTGGCCCCTACTTTCCGACATGTATCCGTTCCAATCACTGACCAGCTTGAGCTTCTTGGCGTTATCTGGACGGTCGGTCCACGGAACGAATCAGCTGTTCGTGTTTTTATCACAAGAATATTAAAACAGTTTACTATTTCGCGCAAAGTTCGTGTAAACCGGTTCTAATAAGTGTCCTTAGCGTGCGTGAGTGTTTACAAAAAAAGCCCAGTGATTTAAAAACATACACTGTAATAAATAACTCACATAGTACAAATTATTATTCTCAACTTGAGGTTACTTAAAATTTTATGTGCCACTAGTACCTCCTTAAGTGTGATTTAAGTGACCGCTGTCAATGATCTTTGAACAGTAGATCTGTCAGTCGGCTCAATAATATACTTTCGCAAGTTGCGACATCTACCGCCGTGAAGTTACTTGGGAGGTTGCGCCATCTATTGTAAACCAGCCGTACTACGATAGCCACGATGGTGAAGTGCGCAGCATGCGGCAAGTTCCTGCCTTCAAAAGGGGGCGCCACTTGTAGTAACTACGCCTGCCATAATAGATACCACCTGGCATGTTTGATGGTATCAGAGAGTACTGCGATAAGTCATAACTGGCTGTGCCCGACTGCAAGAAAAAACTGCCAAGGGGGGATAACAGTGCCACACCAGTTAAAGACTTGGGTAGTGGTCCCTCTCAAGCCACGGTAATAGCGGTTCCCCCTGTGGATGGGTCTTCACAGGGCGCCGTCATTAATCCACCTGTAGCGCCGGTTTCTGCACAGGGCGCAGTGGCCGAGCCCCTTGTTGTGGCGAGCAAGATGTCGTCGAGAACCGGGAGTGAACAAGGCACAGATAGTGAGCCCTCGCCTGAAGCGCAGCTGACTCTTCGGGAGGAAATCAGGCTCTTCAGGTCTGAGTTGCGGGAGGTCAGGGACGAGATGAGGGAATTTCGTCGCGAGATGGCCGGTCTGCACTCATCGCTGGGGGCCTGTACCGAGCGCGTGGACGCCCTCGAGGCTAGAATCGAGGCGCTAGAGTGTAGGCAGGGTGCTGCGCAGCCTGACATCAAGGTTAACCAGCTGGAACACCTGGTCACCCAGTTGCAGCTCGAGATCAACGACCGCGACCAGGAACTGCTTAGCTCCGACCTCGAGGTAGCGAACATCCCGGAAGTCCCTGGTGAGAACGTGATACACACTGTCGGGCTGGTGGCGGCTAAACTTGGCGTGACTCTCGAGGAACGCGACATAGCGTTCGCGCAGCGGGTGGGCTTGCGAGCCGACCGCGAGGCGCAGGCGGCGGGCGGCGGCGGGAGCGGTGGGGCGAGTCCAGCGGGCGGAGCGGGGGCGGGCGCGCGCGCGCGACGCATCGTGGTGCGTTTGGCGCGCCGCGCGACGCGCGACGAGCTGCTGCAGAGCGCGCGTGTGCGCCGCGGCGCCACCACTGCGGACCTCGGGCTACCCGGGCCTTCTCGTCGCTTCTTCCTCAACGAGAGGCTCACTAAGACCAACAAGTACCTGTTCTACAGGCTACGTGAAGCTGGGAGCCGTCTTGGATGGAGATACACGTGGACGAGGTTCGGGCGTATTCTTGCCAAGCAGGGTGATGGCAAGCCCACTCACTGCATCCGCTCGGAGGAGGACATCTCTCGGGTTTTTGGTCTGGAAGTATCGCCTGAAAATGTTGTGTAGACTTCTTGACCCTTGCATGTATAGCTGTTTAGGCTACAATGTACTTGGTAATTTTCTTTGTTATTGTTTGAGTTTTTTGTGTGCGAGACCGGCAATCTTCCTGTCTCAATGTAATGCAGTACTTTTTTTTAGCCAAGTTGCCCGAATAATCATTGATTATATACAAAATTTCCTATCACTATCACTTCTATTTTTACGGATCAGCTATTGTCATTTATATACATTACAAACTATATATACATTATATAATATTTACAATACTCTACCCATCTTTACAAACTTCACTTATTAATACTTATCACAATTATTATACATGGTTATATACATTAAATATTATGCTTTATTTTATTCTACAAACTATATTTCATATTATTATACATATAAATCACACTATTTACATACAACTTAATTACCAAAAATGAATAAAACTAAAAACTTAAGAGTTGGACTATTCAATGCAGGGTCACTAGGCACGCGACAGGATGAGTTTGTGGTGGCTATGAGTAACCTATCAGTTGACATCATGGCAATAAATGAGACCTGGCTCAGGCAGGTAGAGGAGGGTCGCGCGCCGAGGGTACCGAACTACCAGCTGCGGCACGTGCCGCGCCCCGACGCCGTGCGCGGCGGCCGCGGAGGCGGCGTCGGCTTCTACGTGCGCCGCGGAGTCCGCGTGCGCGCCGCGCCGCACCCGCCCGCGCCGCAGGTCGAGCAGATGTGGCTCAGAATGAGCATCAATGCACACTCGATCATCATCGGTACTGCATACAGGCCACCGTGGCTGGATGTGAACGTATTTCTTGATGCGATTACCGATTCCCTTGCCTCCTTTGCCAGCGCGGACAAGGTTGTCTTACTTGGTGACTTCAATATTGACATCCTAAATATAAATGATAACAAAACCAAATTACATAAAACATTTTTAAATTACTGCAACCTTAATCAAATTATACAAGAGCCAACACACTTTACCGATCATAGTCAAACTTTAATTGACGTGGTATGTACCAATGCCCGAGTGTGTGGGGTGTCAGTGTCACACATACCGGAGCTCGGTAATCATGCAATTATTTCGGTTGATTTGAACTTTAAAATAGAGAAGCCTACTCCAAAATGGGTTACATATAGGCCGCTTAAAGACATCTTGCCTGAATTCTTTAATAAAGATTTATACAAAATGGACTGGGAATATATAGAAAGTCTTGATGATGTGGACACAATGGTGATGGCATTTAATAATTATATTACTACACTATTTGACTTACATGCACCCCTTAAAAGAGTTTTAATAAAAGAAAAATCTTGCCCATGGATAACTGATACTGTTAAAGATATGATGAGGCTGCGTGACAAGTGCCATACTAAGTACAAAGCTACTCAATCAGAGCGCCTCATAAATTCCTACAAAGAACTTAAATATCTGGTAAGAGCATCCTTACATAGCGAGAAATGTGCATACTTTAAGAACTACATAAACAAAAATATTAAACAACCTAAGAAATTGTGGAAAAATCTCAAGTCAACTATAGACATTGCACGAAAATCAGAAAACAGGTTGCCCTATTTTTGCAATGACCCAGAAACTATAAATCAGCAATTTTTGGGATGTACCTGGCACGGGAAATGTTGCGGCTACAGATTTAACATACTTTGAGCAACACAGACATAGTAGTAGCAGTCATTTTCAGTTGGAGCAAGTTCATGAAGACGACGTGCTAAAGCTTCTGCGTGGTCTTAAGTCCAATGCTCAGGGTTCCGACCACATCTCTTTAGAAATGCTGATGATGACACTTCCTCGTACACTCGCGGTCATTACGACTATCATTAATAAATCGATTGCTACCTCTTCCTTCCCGAATCTGTGGAAAATGGCAATAGTTAGACCAATCCCAAAGGTACCTAATCCCACCAGTGTAAAAGACCTTCGCCCTATTAGCCTCTTGCCATGTCTCTCCAAAATTCTAGAGAAGGTAGTTTGTAACCAATTTAGATCATATTTAGAACGGAATAGTATTTTGCCAGAGTTTCAATCCGGTTTTCGCAAGCGGCACAGCACAGCAACAGCCCTACTAGATGTGGTTGGGAATATACTGGAGGCTAGAGACCAGGGTATGGGAACCCTGTTAGTCCTGCTGGACTTTTCCCGCGCTTTTGACTCTATAAATGTGTCATTGCTTCTCTCTAAGCTGTCTTACTATGGTTGCGATACAAATACAATTAAATGGTTTAGCAGTTACTTTAATAACCGTTCGCAACTTGTACAGTTGACGAGGGATAGTGATGGCGATATTGTGTCCTCCAACCTTATGCGCGTGGATAGGGGTGTGCCACAGGGATCAATCTTGGGTCCGCTTTTGTTTATTTTATACAGTGCTGATATCACCAAATGTCTGGGCGATGCAAAGTTTCACCTCTATGCTGATGACTTGCAAATATACCTCCCCTTTCGTCCCCAGAACACCGTTGAAACTGTGAACAGAATGAACGAAATTTTGGAAAAGGTCTCTGACTGGTCAAAAAGAAATTCTCTGGTTCTTAATCCAAGTAAGTCCAAATTTATTGTGTTGGGTTCCAGGGAATTTCTTAACAAAATTTTGGCTTACAGATTGGATTTGAGCATAGATGATTGCAGCATGGAGCAGGTACAAGAAGCACGTAACCTGGGGGTAGTCTTTGACAGCCAACTGCATTTTGAGACCCATGTCATGGAAGCTGTACGTAACTGCTTCTACCGACTGAAACTCTTGTATCGTGTTCGCCCTTACATAAGTGTGGATATGCGTGTTATGTTATGTGAGTCACTTGTTTTATCCAAACTTAACTACGCTGACACTGTGTATGGGACGTGTATTCTCGGCAGAAGTGAGAAACTGATCCAACGAGTGCAGAATGCTTGTGCCAGGTTCTGTTATAATGTCCCTCCCAGATCCCACATCGCTCCTTTTTTAAACAAGGGTAATTTGATGAGAATGTCAGCACGGAGAAAACTCCATCTGGCTACCCTGCTCTTTGGCGTAATTCTCACTAAAACACCGGTTTACCTACATAATAAGCTAGCTTGGTCGCGTGATGTAAACAAAATCAAAACCAGAGCGTCCACCTACCTTATGTTAACTGGAACGCATCGAACGGCTGCCTTTCGCGGTTGTTTCAAATTTGCTGCCACTCGCTGCTGGAACGATTTGCCACCTCCTTTTCGTGCTATAAAAACAGTCCATACCTTTAGTTTAAAATATAAAAAACACCTACTACAAAAACAAAAGGACTATAATAGCTGAAGTATTTTACCTTTGGTTTGCACGTAGCTGGGAATGCTGACCTCAGTGAAACTCGGCAGCGAGTGTCTTCTCTTCTTTTATTCCTTTTAATCATACAGATCACCGTATACCGCTTTATGTTATTAATAATACTTGTTGTTCGCTTTAACATAAGGAATAACTCTTTTTCGCTTTAAGAACTAAGACTACCCACTGACCAAATTCCCTGTCGTGATCCACACCACACATAAGAGATTACAGTACATAATTATTATACATGAACTTATCATAATACCTACTACATACACATATTACACTTTTTTAGTTTTATTTGTTGTCAATTTGAGTCGTCGGTGTCCCTTTGTTTGTCACAAACTCACAACCACAGAGTAATATAATAAACCTCTCACAACGCCAGCGGCATAGACAAACAATGTGGAAACACATTGGCCGATAGTTGCAACATTAAAAAAAAAAAAAAAAAGGAAAAATGCTATATTATGTTATTCACTTTTATTTATTTATTGTTTTAATAACTTTATATAATTAATAGTTATGTCGGGTTTACATATTACATATTTTTTACATAATGTTAGCTTGCATATTTTTGTAGATATTTGTTATTACAACTTTTTTATTTATTTTTTTATTTATTTTTTACCTTAAGTCATGACTGTGGCCGCCCGTGGCATCTCTGCAAGGCCCTGTCAGAATACCAGCGCTGCGACATTTCATGTCGTAGCATTGTGCTGAGACAGGAGCCTTTTTGGTCTCGTACAGGTTTCATAAGGCTTTTCTTTTTATGTTTTATTGTTTTATATAACCCTTTTTTATGTTGTGTTTACCTGTACGAGGTTACAAATAAACCATTTTTCTTTCTTTCTTTCTTTTCTTTCTTCTTTCTTATTTTGACGTCGAATCTTAACTTTGGGCACAGAATACTTAATAGTACTACGTACAGAAGGGACACTCCCTTCCCCGCGCTTTATCAGATACCGCACCTCACCCCGCACTTGGAGGTGCTAACCGCCGACTCTTTAGCCAGGGCGCTCAAAATCGTAAGAACTGCAGCGCTGTAGGTACTGCTGACACAAACACACAATTTTGCGATTTATTTTGTCTTAAATTTTATTTATTAGTTTTAATCTTGATGATTCATTTATTTTCCAAGTTTTCGTCGTTTTATAATAATACAATTAAAACTTCCGTAATAATAACATACCAACATTACCAGCTATTAATATTGCTTTCTCTCTCTTTATTGTCTTAGTTATGTACTTATGCCTCTTTCTTTCACGTTCTATTCATTCTTGGAATTGAAAAGTATTACCGCGTAATGGTGCGGGGCGATCGTGAATTCCATATTTTGTAATTAGGTACCTTAATTTACCATTATTGATGAATAAATAAACCTCTTTACATAATAAATATAATAATATTACTTTTATGTCATTACAAATCCGAGTATTCAAAATCAAATATCATTTATTTTATTTCTTTAAGAAATAAATAATTGAACGCTCGGACAAGATCACTTCATAAAAATGCTCGAAACGTTCGGGTACTGCCGTCGTCGTCGTTTGGTTCGCCCGTCGCAAAGCGCTGCTCTTTTCGCGCCATTTTGTACGCTAGCACGACATCCAACTGATTCAACCCTTCTAAAATTCACGCACACATTTGCACGTGTACAGACGTCATTTGGTTTTGTAGTAGTAATAGGTAATTATTTTGGAAGTTTTGTATGAAGTGTCCGAGGTGTGCTTTGGGTCATTTATTGAATCCAAGGCCAAACTAGCTGCCAATAAGCTGGGAGTCCTCGCAAAGGTGCGAAAGTACTTCACTTATAAGGACAGCTGCTCAACTTATACCAAGCACAAGTTCGATCAAAGTCAAAGTCAAATCATTTATTTCAATTAGACCATTATAAGGCACTTTTGAACGTCAAATGAGAAAAAAAAAATTGATTCTAGGTGCCCATTCCAAAAGGTAGTTTTGTATGGAGAAAAATGGGCAAGAAACTCCATACTTACTCTTTTAAAAACGATGTTAACAATATTTGCATTTACAGGAATTATATAATTATACGTGAATAGGATGTACCTTGCATAAAAACACTAGGTATTTGAAAGTGTGTACAAAGTGTCACAGATTAAGGAATGACAGACTAAGTTATATGTACATAGATACACAGTGTTCACATATTAATACAAATGTTGAAACAGTAGACGACCACTCCTTATATTTTAACAAACAATGAATCAGTATGTGAGCCTGAGCAGTGTATAAAGAAGAGTCAAGTATATAACATATTTATACTAAGTATGAAATTCGTGCATGGAGTACTGTTCGCACCTATGGGATGGATCGGCAAAATACCAACTGGAGGCATTGGAACTCATCGATAGACATGCCAAGAGGCTCATTAGCAACGACTCCCTGGTTAGGGCTAAGCTCTAGAGCCTTGAACATCGCCGCACCGTTGCTAGCTTTTCGGTCTTATCGGGTACATTTCGGAGAGTGTGCTTTGGAATTGCACAATTTAATTCCCCCATCCCCGTTCCATCATCGGACGAGCAGAGATACGGCGAAGCGTCACCGCTATTTGGTTAAAGTTCCACGGTCTCGAACCAAGCGTTTTGACTTTGGCGTACTGCCAGACTGTGGAATTCCCTGCCCGCCTCTCTGTTCCCTGATAAGTATAATCTGGGTATCTTTAAGGCACGAGTGAACCGGTTCATCTTAGGCAAGCGTGTTCCAACTTAGGCCGCATTATCACTTACGATCAGGTGAATTGCAGTCAAACGCAAGCCTATTTAATAGTAAAAAAAAAAAAAAACATTTCTTAAACAGAGAAAATAAATAGTCAAAGCAATAAGTATTGTTAAACAACAGATTGTATAAGCAATTGGAGGATTATTATTCAGTGTGTTACGCAATTATGGTGAATGCAGGGTTTTCTCCTTCAAGGGTACGCCCTTGAGAGCTGGTGTTTTGAATGCAGACAAAAAGGAAATAAAACTAAGTCAGATGTGAATGTGACTGTGACAGTATTATCAATTTACGCTTTAAATCATCTTCTGCGTGGCTGGTATGTCTCTACATTTCTGTCTGGACTTACTTCATAAATAAAGTGCAACCTAGTTACTCTGGATATAAAACTACTTTGCCTATCTTACATTATAAAGATTCGATGTTTATGGCACCTTGTACACCACAACAGATACAAAAAATAATTATGTCCTTAAAAACACAAATAGCGTGGGGTACGATGGTATATCTACCAAAATTATAAAAGCTGTAGCATCTGAAATTTGCCACCATTTATGTCATATTATTAATTTAAGTATCACAGCCGGCACGTTTCCTGACGCACTAAAAATATCTGTTGTGAAACCATTATTTAAGAAAGAAGATAGAGAGCTTATGGAATACTACAGGCCTATTTCACTGATTCCAATAATTCGAGAAATTCATACAAAAGGAGTTAACTGGCTACGTAGAGGAAAAAAATATACTATGTAATGAGCAAAAAGGATTTCGCGAAAATAAAACTATAAATTTGGCTATTTACGATTTTATATACACGGTTTTGACAAAAATGGACAAAAGGACACCTGTATGTGCTATCTTTTGTGACATGACGCATGCATTTGACTACGTAAATCATGTAATATTAATTAAAAAACTTGATGCATAAGGAATTAGAGGTAATATACTTAATCTAATCAAATCTTATTTAAACAATAGAAAGCAAAAGACAAATCACTAGAATCAATGTAAAGAATAAAAAGGAAGAGATATATATATCGGATGAACGTTACACTAGGCTTCTGGTGTTCCACAAGGGAGTGTTTTAGGACCCCCTCTTTTTACCCTATATACACGCTTACTTTTATACCGTTCTGGACCCGAAACACGGGAACTCCACTTGGGTAATAGGTACCCTAGGCATTGTTTTTTTTTTTTAAGACGTCTAATAAAGAAGTTGAAAATATATCACTTCTTTTTTGTCATTCGAATTAAATGTTAGTAGGGCTCACTCTATTATTCTGTGCGTCAATAGCGCGCCTGCGGTGGGTCAACGGACGTCGAAGAAAGCCTGGCGCGGCCTGGCGGTGCCTTCACAAACGCAGACAATTCGAACAGAAAAATTGAATCGTTTAAACTGTCAAATAGAGTTCATTATTAGTTGAATGGCGGCTTTTCTATGAAAATATTGGAGCAAATTAAAACCTTATTTTTACACATTAACCGTGAAATTCGGTTGCACATAGCTCGTATTGTCCGTTCGGGCACCAGCCTATACGTTTCTCAGAATAATTTTATCATACCTAGTTTGATAAAATTTCAATTTTTAACCGTTAAAGTTTACAAAATAAAGTCCGAATTCGCTTTTCGTAGAATATGTTTATGTAGGTATTTTAAAGGCGGCGCGGCGAACTCTTTGAACTATGTACCTACGGTGATATGTTTAGTACCTAAGTTTATTCGCTCAAATAGTGGCGGTACCTACCTCAATGACATCGGAATTATCATTGCGTAAACCTACGAGACAAGTCCACCTTTCACTGTCATACTGTGTGGATTGTGAAAACGAGTGTAAATTTTAAGTCGATAATTAAGCCATAGAATAGGTAGGTTAGGTAGGTAGGTAGTTACTGTACCTACTTCTATGTTTTGTTTAGTAGGTAGGTACCTATTGAAAGTTTGGGTTTGGTAATCATGAGCTTTCTATCGGTCGCGGTCGTCAGTAGGTAACCACTGCACCTTATCGCTCTAGGTCACAGAGTAGGTACTCTTCTCTAGGTTTTACTAGCGACAATAATATTTTGTTTTGATTTGATTAAAATGGGTACACTACATAAATACGAAAAACTTTATTCCGAAAGTCAGAAATACGAATTTCAAAATACCGATTTTCATAATTCCGAATGGTTCAAAATTCCTAATATGGCAACTCCGATTTATCATTCATCCTATTTTATAATACTAAAATTTCAAAATTCCGAACGTTTATAATTACTATTCTCAAAATACCGAGTTTCAAAAGATCGAATAACAAATAGTCCGACATAATGAAAATTCGAAACATCAAAAATACGAATTCCGATTATTAAAATTCCGATTATCTTTATCTTTATCGTGCAATCGTTTATCGTGCAAGCAAGCATGCAGCATGCAAGCAAGCATGCAGCCTGCAAGCAAGCATGCAGCATGCAAGCAAGCATCATGCAAGCAAGCATGCAACATGCAAGCGAGCATGCAACATGCAAGCGAACATGCAACATGCAGCAGGCATGGTTTCTGTCACGGCTACGGCGTTGCGGGGCTCCGGCGGTACCACGCGAGCTTATCGTCGCAGATGGTATTCACACTCACCACCGCAGCTTCGGCTTACTGGCCGGCTTCGCCGGCCAGCCTCAGCCGCGGCGGCGGGCGTTAAAACCACCTGCTCCTCAGCTCGCTGGCCGCCACGCCCCTTCGCGCCTACGCGAATTTAAATTACACTCTAGGTGTAGGGCAGACAAGACTACGTGAAGTCGGTTTCGCAGCAATTCGTTTCTGTCATTAACTTTTGTAGCACAACATATTGACTTTTTAAGATTATTTTTGTTATTGTCTTTCTTTTTATACCTATATATTTTTGTTGAAATAAATTCCATGGAAAAATACACCGAATAAACAATATTCGTTAAAAAGTAATCCTACTGTTTAATAAGTTTGTTAACCAAAAAAATGTGATTAAAAATTCTTTGAATTGTGTTTCTGTGAAATATGTTTCATTCAAGTAAATAGTCTTTAAAACAACAATAGTCGAAATAAAAATACAAGAACCAAATATTATATGAAACATTTTCTGGGAAACGAAATTCTACGAAACTTCTGTCTGCGAAACAAGGGGACACCATTTTGAATATATATGCGTAGCTGAATTTAATCAGAATCCTAATTTTAACAGTTTGTTCGAAGTATTGAAATTCGGAATTTCGTTTTTCGGACCGAGAACCCATCGAGCATTTGATTCTTCGAACATATGAAAATCGGAAAACAAACAAATCGGATTTACGACATTCGGTAAAATAACTTTCGTGATTTTAAATAATAGTGATTATAATTTTTAGGTATTATGAAATTCGGAATATCGAAATTCGGAATAAAATATTTCGGAATATTTGGGTGTTCCCGATTAAAATGTTTTGGTTTAAATTAAGCCCGTGGGAGCTTAGGTGTGTCGCGTAGGTAGGTAGTGGTACTTACTTTTATCATTGGCGAATTATTTGTAGTTGTAAGTAGGTAAGTGAGTAGGTACTCTTTTGCTAGAAAAAGAAAGGCAGGCAGGCGTAGGTACCTATAGGTGCTATAGGTAACCTACTTAAATAAATTAGACCTATTCACAAACACAGTTTTAATCAACTTTGGCTTAATTAAAGGACTTACCTATTAGGTATAAAATTTACACTTCCCTGTATCGAAGCAACTGCTCAATATGGAGTCCATTTCGCTCGATACATAAACGGGCACGTTTCATTAAATTGTCTTTTAATTTTATTAATGTGTCTCTGTCACTTTTCACAATATTAAAAGCGTTCACTATCGCACTTCTTAAGTCATCTCGAGTAGTATACTCCTGGGTATAAACGAGCCTTTTAATCTCGGACCACAAATAAAAATCCAGCGGTGTCAAGTCAGGGCTCCTTGCGGGCCAAGCCACTGGGCCACCACGACCTATCCACCGCTCACCAAACTCACTATTTAAATGCGCGCGCACTGAAGTAGCATAATGAGCGGGACATCCATCATGCTGATAGAACATGCCGCGTAAGTATGCCAGAGGCACATCCTCTAACAACTCCGGTATGGTATTTTGCAGCATCTCCAGATAAGAACCGCCTGTCAGATGACCTTCAATAAAAATAGGCCCTATTATTTGGTCATTGATAATGCCTGCCCAAACATTCACGCTGAATCTGATCTGATGGTTACCTTCGCGAATGAGGTGTGGGTTTATAAGCGACCAGTAATGTTCGTTGTGAACATTATACAGACCCACTCGCGTAAATAGGGATTCATCCGTCCACAGTATGTTGCCAGTGGCGTTTTCAAGCAACCATTGGCATAATGCGATTCTTCTTGGCCCATCACCTTCGTAAATAGCGTGCGCTCGACGAAAATGGTATGGATATATTCCATTCGTATTCAATGTTTTCCATACATAATATTGGCTAACATTGAATCGCCTGGCCGCCATTGTGGTACTTCGACGTGGATCGCGTTCGAAGAATTCCAGTATGTCTTCCTCCAATTCCGTCGAGTATGGCTGCCTACCGCGGCCCTGCGCGTGTGTAGGGACTTGAAACTGCCCATGATCTATGAGGCGTTGGGTTGCAGCCAGGATGGTGGAGGTGAAGGGAACTTGTGGGTTAGCGATTCCACGTGCGCGCAGTGAGTTCAGGTGTTCCGGCTGAGTGTACAACTAGCCTCTTCCTGCAGGTTAAATCTCGCCATCCCATAAAAATGCACCATTGCTACATACTCCACGTTCGAGTACACGTATTGCCGACTCATTTTTGTTACGTAAATTTAATTAGGTTGCGAGTGCGTGACCTAATACAGTGAAACGCGGGACAATACTAGAAGAAAAGTAGAAAGAAAGGAGAAAGAGCGCGCGCGCGCGGGCCGGGCGGCTAACGGAGGGCGAGAGTGGAGTGGGCGTGGCTTATGGATCATGCTGTCTGATCGATGAATGGATTTTTCAATGGCTACCGTTCGCATGTGTAGCCGAGCGTCGATAAGGCTTACACACACATATGCACTGAAACGTTACTTCGAGTTCTCACTTTTCACAAAAAACTTGATAATTTTAAAGTTTCGTGTTAATTTTTTTTTGTTATTTATTGAAAATAATAGTGCCCATAGTTTCTGTTACTATGTTAGAACTTATGGCTTTCGGTTCCAGAACGGTCAAAAAGTAAGCGTGTATAAATGACTTGCCAGTTTCAATTCCACACCCTTTGACTTTATTTGCAGATGATAGTACGGTGACAATTTCTAGTAATAACAATGACATGACCCAATATAATCTTAACATTCACAATACCTTGACATCTATAATACAATGGTTAAATAATAATAACTTAAAGATTAATTTAGATAAAACCAAAATCATGCATTTTAGCCAGTGTTTGACTATAAAAAATTTGGACATAATTAGCGATAATAAAATAATGCGAAAAGACAAAAAACTTGACTGCAAATCACAAATCGAGAATCTGTGCAAAAAAATAGTAGTTCTGCATTTGCCTTGCACTCCCTAGCTGCAGTTGTAAATGCAGATACGTTGATTGCGGCCTACCACGGCTTAGCGGCGTCTCACTAGAAAAAAAAAAAAATAATAATAATAATAAGCCGGTTAGAGTGGAAACTCGCGAGAGCATTCGTGCTCGGGGTAAGGAAGTATTCCAGTAAGACGCTGGTAGGGATCTTGACCGTACTTCCGGGATTGTCCTGATAGCCGTGGAATACCTCTCCACTCCTCTAGCACCTCAAGATATGTTGCCCCCTTGTCGCTACGTCACTTCGTGCTAGCGACTGTTTCAGGGGGCCCATTTAGTGAGTGTGCAAGTCACCCCCTGCTATTTTATCCATGTATACAAACATTGATTCGGCAGGGGCCATAGTCATTTCATAGTCTCAGGTAACCAAGTCACTTTAGCAACCTATACCCATAGTCCAGTACTGTTAGTTTCCATGTCCTGTAATAGTCCTGCACCAACCGGGGGTTGTCCTTGGGTGCACTTGCATAGTGCATACAGGGATAATCGTCGGTTGGTGTCTTATTTCATATAAAGCTACCTAAGGGGCCTCTGCGAGTTGGCTTCGGCTCCTCGTACGCCTTACAAAGGCCCGGGACCTCTGGGTCCCGATATACATAAAGCATATAAAATATAATAATAATAATAAATATTAATAATAATTTATTTCCGAAAAAAAAAATTTACAGGGTTTGTCGTAATTATTAGCTAGTAGATAACAATGATTCAGATATATAGAATAGCATCCGCTGCCGAACTAGGTTAGGACCTGTATTTCAGCATACGGCGCCACTCCTCGTAGTATCAGAACTTAAACTAGCTAATACAATTAAACACAAAATCAAGATAGAAATAAATGTGAAATAAATGGCGTGTGAGAGTGCCTCTCTTTGTATATGAGTGTAGTGTACGTGTGTGTGTGTGAGAGGGTGTGTATTGTTTGCATATCTGACTTATGATCACTAATTCAAATTAAACAATGACTTAATCCAGCTTCTTGATGTATACCAACTACTATTTTATTGTATTTTACTTTATTGTATTAAATATGTAAAAGAAGTTCCTACCTACTTTATGTGAGACTGTGACTATGGTAGAGGCTCTATGATATGTCACAAACGTCTAACTGATTTAAGCAAGACTATTACAATAAAATAATAATGTATAGGATTTGTGAACATTAAATGTTGTTTCTCTTATTACAGGTAATATTAGTGTACATAGTTTTAAGTTTGTATTGTAAAATGTATTTGGTTTCGTATTTAATAAAATTAACTCTTATTACAGAGCAACGCAATTGATTATTACACAAATCCAAAAGAAATATAAAATCATATTATAAAACAACATTTTCTTCAGCTGTATCCTATTTAGAATGGAGAAATTAAAATTTGAGTTTGTAGTCAAAGCCTGTGAGGACCTAAAAACGAATGTCATATGCATAACGTCAATTACGGATGCCGACAAATGTACGTTTTTAATCCCGGACCAACTTCAACCAGTGAAACTGCATGATACAATAACGAAAACTCAGGCATACCAGAAAGTGAAAACGACACTCCAAAAAAGACATGAAAGAAGACATGTATGGATATCGGTAACACAAGAAATTAATAATGCTTATAGAGATGAAGAAAAAAACATGCAGTTCAAGGGATATTTGTTGGAGGAAATCGTACCAGAAACATATAAACAGACTACTACTACTGGAATTTCGGAAGAGGCGTTGACAAAAATACTGGAAAACTTTGCTGAAATGAAAAACAATAATAAAAGTTGTAATATCAGTAATTTATCACAGAAATTTGTTATATAGAAGTTCAGTGGAAATACATCAAATGTATCACAATGGATGACGATTTTCGAAACGGAATGTGCACGATTAGAAATAAATGAAGATTCGAAGAAAATTGAAGCTCTCCGATTATTTTTAGATAATGCATGCGTCGACTGGTATAGTTCTATGCTCATAAAATACTCTATTAATTCTAATTGGTCAATATGGAAAAAAAACTTTACTGAAACATATGCAGCTAAAGGTTGGTCACTAATCAGGTATGGAATGTCATTTAAATATAGACAGGGTTCATTATTAGATTATGCATTAAAAAAAGAAAGGCTTTTATTAGAAATAAATAGATCAATGGATAAATCCACTATGATTGATTTAATAGCTACTGGACTACCTAATTTTATAATGGATAAAATTGACAGAATAAGCTTGAAAGAAACTGAAGATTTATTTAATAACATCAGAGGTTTAGAACATTTAGTTACTAAAAAGAATTTGGATAAAAAGATGACATTTAATGAAAGTAAAAGTAAGGAAAATATTAAAGTGCATCCATGTACAATTTGCAAAAAAGAAAATAAACCAAATCGGTACCATCCTGAATCCTCTTGTTGGTTCAAGAATAAAAATGATGATAGACCAAAAAGAGACCAAATTAGAAATGTTAATAATTCAGAACTAGAAATAGAATTAAATGAATGTAATCCAAAAAACTAATAATTCCACCATTAATCAAAATAAAATTAATAATAAACAATAGCATAGAAACTTTGGGAATTTATGATTCAGGATCAAATGTTTCTTTGATAAATTCAAGATTGTTGTCCTTGAAAAATAACCCAATTAGTAATAAAAACGCTAACTTAAAAACGATTAATGGTGTAAAAAAACCAATAGGGTTAATAACCTTAAAGCTGAAAATCTTTGAAATTGAAAAGGATATTGAAGTATTTGTGATAGACGGAGATAATTTTGATTATGATTTCTTAATTGGATTAGATTGCATAGAAAAATTTCAGCTAATTCAAAATGAAAAATTAGAAATTACTCAAAATATCCAAAACTTCAAAATAGAAAATAAAAAAGAAATGGATTCCATTAAACCAAAAATAATTCCTGGCATATCAGGTAGCAAGGTTGATGGAAACGAACAATTAAATAATAACAAAATGATGGAGGTTTCAGAAGAAAGTACTTGTTTAACAAACAATAACTACAAAATAAACTTTAATGAGCATATTAAAGTAAGAAACTTTAACATAACAGTAAATGATCTTGACCTTCGGAAACAGTCACAAATAAATGAAATGATTTGCAAGTATAAAACACTGTTTGCCAAAGATAAATATGATATAGGCACAGTAAATGGTTATGAAGCGCATATTGATTTACTAATAGATAAATATTGTCTTATACCACTAATAGTCAAATAGATACATTCTTGTCTAGCTTAAATGACGTCTATGTTGGGCTATCTTCTATTCCAAATATTGTGCTGGTCGGCGACTTAAACATTGACATAAAACCGGGTAACAATAGCCCTCATAGCCTTGATTATCTTGTCTTGAATGCGTCCCATGGACTTCTTCCAACTCATCTAATGCCAACAAGACTGCAAAACTGCCTTGATCATATTTTGGTTAAGTCTAAGTTACCTGTCACGTCATTGATTCTCGAGTCGTTCATCACCGACCATAAACCTATTATAATAGCACTGAAAAACGCGAACTCAACTTGTAAAAAGATGTACTCAATTTCTCGTCCTAATCTAGATGCAATTAAATCAGAACTAGAAAACACTAACTTTTCCGAAATTTATGAAATAAATGACGCAAACGAAGCCCTAAATTATTTTACATCAATATTAACTAGTGTAATAAATAAACACACCCTCAAAGTAACTATACCAAGAAAACAAAGAATCACTAAACCTTGGATTACACCAGGTTTACTGAAATGTATCCGAAATAAGGACATGCTTCACATGAAATCAAAAGGATCTCCAGACAATCTAATCCTAAAAGTCACCTACACTCGATATAGGAATTTTTGTAATGATCTACTCCGAAAACTTAAGATAGCCTATGAAACTAGTGAGCTAGAAAAATCAAAAAATAATCCCAAAGCCCTCTGGAAAACTATTCAAACAATTACTCATACCAACAAAACACGTACTAGTCCTGATGAATTGCTTAAAATATGTGACGATCCTCAATCCTCGGTAAATCAGGTGTGCTCTTTCTTTAGTGAGATTGGGAAAAAATTAGCAGCAAACATTTTAACTAATCATAGTCAAACATTACCATCCATGGGCTGTGAACGATCAACAATATGCGATCCCTTGAATCCGTCACCGATCAACTCTCTTGTTTTATTAGATACCGATGAAAGTGAAGTGGAAACAATAATCCTACAGCTACGTAACGATTGTGCCGTGGGCTGGGACGGGGTGTCGTCGGTTTTGCTTAAAACTTGTCGACACATCCTGATTCGACCAATAACCTATATCTGCAATCTTAGCATAAAATTAGGGTCATTCCCAGATGGCCTTAAGAAAGCCATAATTCATCCTATTTATAAGGGTGGGACCAGAGGCTGTGTCAACAATTACAGACCCATCTCTGTTCTGCCATCACTTTCAAAAATTTTAGAAAAGGTCCTTAATGTTCGTCTTAAAAGCTTTCTCGACAAGCATTGTATTATTGCTGAAAACCAGTACGGCTTCAGATCCGGGGTTTCGACGGAAGATGCTGTACTGGACCTTACACAGTTCATAGCACGGAAACTGGATGGTGGAACAAGGTGTATGGGTATCTTTCTGGACCTGTCCAAAGCTTTTGACACAGTCTCTGTTCCCATACTTATTTCGAAGATTGAGGAATTGGGTGTACGTGGCAAAACTCTGGATATATTCAAGGATTATCTCAGGAATCGGTATCAGCAAGTCAAAATAGAAACGTACATTAGCCAAGAGAAAACCATTACTTACGGTGTGCCCCAAGGAAGCATTTTAGGCCCCACATTGTTCCAAATATATATTAATGACCTCTGTAAGATGATCCTTCCGAATTGCAAGATATTCACATATGCCGACGACACCGCGATTCTCGTTCACGGACCAACTTGGGACGTAGTCAAAGATAGGGCGGAAGTAGCTTTGAAAAGTATTATGAACTGGTTCAACAAAAATTTACTTACACTGAACCTAGATAAATCCAGTTACATTCCTTTCGCAATTAAACGCACTACAAGGCCGTCTTCGACTTTTAAAATATCTGCTCACTCCTGCTGTAACCCAACTTTGTGCTCCTGTCCCATTCTACCAAGAGCTGACAGTGTGAAATACCTGGGTCTTCAAATTGATAGTGGCTTAAGGTGGGACAAGCAACTCGAAGCGGTTACGAGCCGAACAATGCGTCTCATCTATATCTTTAAATCCCTAAGAGATTCTGCTGACGTCAATATATTAAAAATGGTATACTATGCGCTGTGCCAGTCCATCATCGGTTACTGTATTACTGCTTGGGGTGGTGCAATGAAAACAAATTTCATGAGGGTTGAGAGAGCTCAAAGAGCTGTTCTGAAAACCATGACTCGTAAACCGTATAGATTCCCAACAGTGCGTTTATACGAGGAATGCAAAGTTCTAACGGTTAGGCAGCTCTTTATCCTGCAAGCTGTTCTCAGAACCCATAGAACCATGCCCAGGTCTAACCCAGACAAACGCACAAACATCCCTTCCGGGGTAAGACATAAAACATCTTTTGCAAAGCACCAATTCTACGTCATAGGTACGCATTTATACAAGCAATTACACCGAAAACTTAACATACTTGACTCAAACAGATACACTCTAAAACAAAAAATCACTCATTGGCTACTTCAGCAGGACTATACCACAACAGAAAATCTACTAACATATATCTCATAAACATACACATACTTAATATATCTCCTATCATCACACTTTACTATACATATACACCACACTCAACACCACACACTCACCCAAAAATACGCAATTGATCCATACCTTCTTAGTTTTAGTTTTTCGTTTTTTTTTTTTATGTTCATCTATAAGTTCCACATCGTCACTGGTTTCACTTGTTGTTGTCTTTTAATAAATATAATTTGTTCAACGAAATGGCTGAACCCTATCTCTTAAGATACAGGCTAGACCTAGTTTAAGGGATAGAGTTTAAAATTATTGTACTCTTATGTTTAAGTCATATTGATTAAATCATGTCAACTGAATGTTTGCAGTGCAATGTGAAGTTTGTTATGCAATAAAATTTATTATTATTATTATTATTAAGTAAATTTACAAATTTACAAAAAAAATTGTAGCAAAAGACCATATAGGTGCTCAATTGACGACAAAAAAGAAATAGAAAATCAAATATCGCAATTACTAAAAAAAAAATTAATTGAAGAGTCATATAGTCCATTTGCTGCCCCGGTAACATTAGCTTATAAAAAAGAAGAAGGCACTAAATCTAGGTTATGTATAGATTTCCGAGATTTAAATAAAATAATAGTGCCCCAATCACAACCATTTCCTCTAATTGAAGACTTAATGGTAAAGACACGAAATTATAAATTATTCTCTACACTTGATATAAATTCAGCATTTTGGTCGATTCCATTAAAAATTGAAGATAGGAATAAGACGGCATTTGTTACTCAAGAAGGGCATTTTCAATGGACATGTTTACCGTTCGGCTTAAAAACTGCTCCTGCAATCTTTCAAAGAATATTAAGTAATATTATTAGAAAACATGGACTATCAGATTTTACTGTCAATTACATCGACGATATTTTGGTATTTTCTGAAACATTCGAAAAACACATTAAACATCTATCATTATTATTGGAAGCGATTTTGAAAGAAGGCTTTAGATTAAAATTCTCTAAATGTAATTTTGCACAGGACTCTGTCAAATATTTAGGCCATATAATTCAAAATAATACAATCGCTCCGCTAAAAGATAATTTAATTGCTATAAAAGATTTTCCAGTACCAAACACACAAAAAAATATTCGGCAGTTTCTCGTAAAAATAAATTTTTATGGTAAATATGTGCCTAATTTATCAATTATATTAGATCCATTACATAATTTATTAAGAAAAGGACAAAAATTCATTTGGTCAGAAAAATGTCAAGAATCTTTTGAGAAAATAAAAATCCTACTTTGTTCTAAACCTATTTTAGCCATTTATAATCCAGACTTGCCAATATATATTTACACAGATGCTAGCATACAAGGCATAGGTGCAATCTTAAAACAACCACAACAAAGTGGCGAAGAAAAGCCTTGTGCGTATTTTTCTAGAAAATTAAATGATTCGCAAAAAAAGAAGAAAGCTGTATATCTAGAGTGTTTAGCAATAAAAGAAGCAGTGAAATACTGGCAACATTGGCTCATGGGCAAAAAATTTTCCGTTTTTTCGGATCACAAGCCCTTAGAGAAAATGAATATCAAGGTTCGAACAGATGAAGAACTGGGTGACCTCACATATTATCTGTCTCAGTTTAATTTTGAGGCAATATATGCTCCAGGAAAATACAATTTAGAAGCAGATAGTTTGAGCAGAAATCCAGTTTTAGAACCTTATGAAAATCAAGATGACAATTTAAAAGTTGTAAATTCCGTTAAATTAGAAGAAATTCAAAATGATCAAGAAAAAAATGAGGATATAAAACAAAATAATAATAAATTAACATTAAAAGATAAAATATACTACAAGAAGATTGGGAAAAAAGAAAAGATTGTACTGTCTGAAGAATTTTGTAAAAAGTTTATTGAAAAGATACATTACCTTTACTGTCATATTGGAATACAACAAATGGAAAGTAAAATTAAACCATTTTATGTAGCGAAAAATTTAACACATAATATAAAAAAGATCTGCGACAACTGTGAAATCTGTTTAAAAAACAAATCTAGAGCTAAATATAAATTTGGACTGATGTCTCATTTAGGTCCGGCTGCTAACCCGTTTGATATAATATCTATAGATACTATTGGCGGATTTGGTGGTTCACGTTCTACAAAAACATATTTGCACCTTTTAGTGGACCACTTCACTAGATATGCTTATATTTTGACTTCCAAGACTCAAAATTCAAGAGATTTTATTAAACTTATTAAGACAGTGCCAAAAGAAAATAAAATTGGCATGATCCTATCTGATCAATATCCGGGTATAAACTCAAAAGACTTTAAATACTTTTTAGATCAAGAAAATATACCTATTATTTTCACAGCAGTAAATGCACCTTTTTCAAATGGTTTGAATGAACGATTAAACCAAACGTTAGTAAATAAAATAAGATGCAAGATAAATGAAAGGACAGATAAATTAGCCTGGACAACTATTGCTCATGAATGTATAAAAAAGTATAATGAAACAGAGCACACTGTGACAGGATTTTCTCCAAAATATTTATTGGAAGGAAAAAACGTTAGTATTTTACCAGAAGAATTGAAACAAGATGTAACATTTAGCAATTTATTGCAAGATAGAAAAATCGCGTTAGAGAAAACCATCAAATCACACAATTATAATAAACAGCGATTTGACAAAAATAGAAAAAAGTGCGAGTTAAAAGTAGGAGACTGGGTTTATGTTGAAAACGGAAATCGATTAAATAGAAAAAAGTTAGATGAATTAAAAATTGGACCTTACCAAATTTTAGAAATAATATCAAACTCAATCTATAGAGTGAACATAGGACATAAAAAAATAGAATCCAATCTATTCCATATAACAAAACTAGTACCAGTTTCGGAAAGTTGAAAAAAAAAATATTACTTAAGTAAATAATTATAGAAACAACATTATTTTGGGGGGGGAGATGTAAAAGAAGTTCCTACCTACTTTATGTGAGACTGTGACTATGGTAGAGGCTCTATGATATGTCACAAACGTCTAACTGATTTAAGCAAGACTATTACAATAAAATAATAATGTATAGGATTTGTGAACATTAAATGTTGTTTCTCTTATTACAGGTAATATTAGTGTACATAGTTTTAAGTTTGTATTGTAAAATGTATTTGGTTTCGTATTTAATAAAATTAACTCTTATTACAGAGCAACGCAATTGATTATTACACAAATCCAAAAGAAATATAAAATCATATTATATATATATTATTTTAAATTATTAATTGATTGAATATGTACGTTTTTATTACCGTAAAACCGCCAAAAGCTCCTCAGTATCCTTGTATTCCAATGTTAGTAACCAAGCTTCAACAGTTTTTTTGCATTTGTGTTTATTAAGGGGATAGATTGTAACAATATTATTGATCTTATTATACAAAAAAGGACCTAATGAGCAAAAGAACTTCCTGATGACAGCAGTGTGAAACTGCTTTGGGTATTCACAAACTCTATTTTTGCGTCGTTGCGTATTGTTTTGGGGATTAAAAGGCAATTCATGATGTTGCTTCAATATTAGGGCCGAAATAAACAATTGTCTAACTGTAAGCACTTCACAGTCTTTATAGAGTAGTGCTGTAGGGTACAAGAATGGACGAAAAGTGCTTACCTTAAGTACAGCACGTTGAGCGATTTCGAGGCGCTTTATAATTGTTGCCGGAGCGCCACCCCAAACAGTGATGCAATACGAGAGCAACGACTGACAGAGTGCGAAATACACTTGTTTTACAAGTTTAGGTTCTGCAACATATCTTAATGTCTTAAAGACTGTTATAAGTTTGCGGATACGTTCACTTAACACCTCAATATGTTTTGCAAAATTTAAGTTTTTATCTAAAATTAAACCGAGATATTTAATATGTTCAGTTTGTACTACTTTGGGACAACAACAGTTCTGGGTATTAGAATTAGGTTCCACACAACTATGAGCTACCAAAACATGGTCATCTGAAACTCCACTTTGGTCACGAATGGTAAAAGTCATGTACTTCGTCTTATCAGCATTTAGCGTCAAGACATTATCGGCAAGCCATACAGTTATATCGTTTAAAGCATTCTGAGCAGCTTCGTAAGTCTCTTTCCAGGTATTTGCTGAAAGTAAGATTACCGTATCGTCTGCGTACGATATAACTTGACCCTGTGAGATATTTTTTTGGCACAGATCATTGATATACATCAAGAATAAAGTAGGCCCCAAAACGCTACCTTGCGGAACCCCAAAAGTTACTGGCAAATCGGCGCTTACGTAATTTCCTATTATTGTAGCCTGATAGCGATTAGTAAGATAGCTTGTAAACAAATCCAACTGTTTGTCTCTAATGCCAAACGATTCGAGCTTATTCAGAAGCATGGGGACAGAGACCGTGTCAAAAGCTTTGGCTAAGTCAAGAAAAATAGCCAAACACTTTCTTCTATCATCTAAGTTGATAGCTATATATTCAGTGACAGCATGGACTGCATCAGAGGTGGACTTAGAGCGACGAAAGCCATACTGATTTTTAGATAACAGATTGTAAGATTCCAAATAATTGACTAGTCTAATATTAATAAGTTTTTCTAGAATTTTGGCAATAGAAGAGAGTAGGGAAATTGGCCTGTAGTTAGTGACACGATCCCTGTCACCACCCTTGTGAATAGGAACAACTATAGACTTTTTGAGTTTATGTGGGAAAACTCCTTCGCTAAAACAATGATTAAATAAAAATATCAGAGGAGCCACTAAAAAGTCTTTAAACTGTTTGAGGAATCTGTTCGATATCCCATCCCATCCAACTGCGCAATCATTTTTTAAACTTGAAATTATATTAGTAACTTCATTCTTATCAATTTCCGGATTTCAGTGCAAAAGAATATGATGTCATAGAAGAGTTATTGGAAGCGTTATTAGTGTGCCTACTACTCCTGGAAATATTTTCTGCCAAAGTTTTGCCAACATTAACGAAGTAACTGTTGACTAACTGTACAGAGTCTAGTGGAGTAGAAGCTATTTTTAATAAAGTGTCTGGAGCCTGGTTTGTTTTAGCGGTGTTAGTAATTAACTTGATTGCCTGCCAAATTTTTTTATTGTCATTTCCAGCTTTAGATATTTGATCTTTGTCAAATGCTCTTTTAACTTTCCTTAATATTAGATTACAGTAATTTCTGTAGCGTGTATACGTGGTTTTGAGGATTTCGTTATTAGGAGATTTCCTAAGTTTGTAATGTAAATGGTCCCTATTACGCATGCAACGCATCAAACCCGGAGTTATCCACGGCTTTATAATTTTCTTTCGCCCTGCTAAGGGTATTGATTGAGTATTCTTGTCTATAACCGATGTCACAGATTCAATAAGGTAATTCAAAGAATAATCTGGATTTGAAGATTCGTATATGGGAGTGAAGTCAATTTTAGCTATGTCAAGTTTAACTTGTTCGAAATTGATTTTATAAATAGTTTTTACAGAGCAATTACGCGTTTGTTTTTTGTATAGGCATAATAACACCGGTTCGGTCACTTAAGATACGGCATCATATTTTGGGGAAATTCTACCGACGCTGGCATGGCATTTAAAGCCCACAAAAGAGATGCATCAGATCGATGTTTGGGTTAAAAACAGCTGACACATGTAAACCATATTTTTACCCGACTACGGCAAAGCCAAAGGAGGGTAATGATTTTGACAGGCTATGTATGTATGTATGTACGTATGTTCATCTGTTCACTCATAGCTCCTAAACTACTTATCAGAACTGAACAACTGAGGTATCGTTAGAAGCGTCTTGATCGTCCGCTGGTTATAGGCTATATGACGTGTCACCGAATCCAATGTAGCGCCCTCTGGCGGACATAAAAAACAAGATAAAAAAAAATATGAAGACAAGCATACCGTCTTTGGTATCATTGGAAAGGGGTTCACTAGTACCTTTCAAATATATAATATTTAGTTGTGACTTATCACAAATTATTTAAAAAAGGAAAGATAAAAAATAAAAATAAGATACGCATACCGTGTTTGGTATCATTGGAAAGGGGTTCACTAGTACCTTTTAAATATGTAATACTTAGCTGTGACTTGTCACAAATGATTAAAAAGAAAACTACTACTGGTATTTAAACTCCAAAATGGTTTAAATAAAAAAATAAAGTTTAAAAACTAAAACCCGACCACAACAAAAAGTGATGTAAAAAGTACGAAATAAGAAAATATTTCACACAGAAATCAAGACATAGGTACAAAATGGTCAAGGTAAAGCCGTGGTTGCATGCCATTATAATTCATGTTCATCGAACCCATATGGGACACAGGCATGCAACCACGGCTTTACCTTGACCATTTTGTACCTATGTCTTAATTTCTGTGTGAAATATTTTCTTGTTTCGTACTTTGTACATCACTTTTTGTTGTGGTCGGGTTTTAGTTTTTAAACTTTATTTTTTGAAAAATACAAGATATTAACCTTGCCTTGTATGTATATATTTGAAACTCTAGTGTTCGTTAAAACAAATCTGAAACTGTTCACGAGACTACAAGAGTTTGTTCCGCGTAACAGACGTGATATGAGTATACTTCGCGTGTACCCCGCTAAAACGGCACTTATGCGCAAAAGTATCGTCTGCATGGCTCCTACTCTATTCAATAAATTGCCTAAACGCTGGAAGGAGCTAAATGATAATGCATTCATGCGTCAAATAAAAATGTTTCTATTGAAAAAAGCCTATTAGACGGTTCATGAATATCTAGCTGAAAATGTTTTTGAAAGAAAGAAAGAAAGAAAAGAAAGAAAAGAAAGAACAGTTGTGATTAATGCATCTGACTTAATTTTTTACAGAACTATTTATATGAGAATAATTATGTTTGACATAGACGTTTTGTAATAGGGACATTATAATTTTTGACATATTTTAAATATTGACATTTTAATATATTCTATAAATTGTTGTAATTTGTATTGTTTGACATTATAATTTCTTGACATTTTTAATCTTTGACATTTTAAATTGTATTAATTTTAATGTAACTTATTTGCTGGGGAGTGATATGAAGATTCGAATGTCACTATTTCGACGCACGCTATTTCGTGGTAGGTACGCCAGTTCGAAAACTCATTGATTCGAAAACCGCTATATCGAAGGACGTAGTCTCGAACACGCTGATTCAAAAATCTGTTTGAATGGTACGCTAGTACAAAAGCATTATTAAAATATAATTGATTTTTAATTTTTTATACTTTAGTTGAACAACCCTCCAGTTCAACAAAAGTACCTATAAGAAATTAAAAATCAATTCAAGTCAATCTTCATTCATTTGTTTTTATTGTTGTGATTGCATTATAACAAATAAGTACTGTAGAATTTATATTATTAAAAGCTTATCAAAACGGGAAGCATGTTAGGTATACAATATAGCTAAATCATAATAAGTAGGTACTAATAATAATCTTAAGGCGCTGGACACACAGAAAAGACGTAAGATGAGGACGGAGCGCGGACGTGATGCTGGGCGCCACGAGAGATTACGCAAGTAGTTGTGTGTGACACAGCGACGCGCACACCGCGTGATTCCCGGCACCCGCGCCTCACCACGCCGCACCCCCGTTCTCGCCCGCCCTCGTCCGCTCACGCCCGTGCCCCGTCCGTGCCCCGTCTTTTCTATATGTTTTTACAATAGGGCGCAGACAAGTAAGCGTTGTGTCCGCGACTCCACGCCCTGTTTTTTCTATATCTATACGTGTTGCTTCGCGACGCTTCATACATTTTGTACGAAAGGGACGCGGAAAAGACATGTCCGCGCCCCGTCCTCGTCTTACGTCGTTTCTGTGTGTCCGCGACTCCATGCCCTGTTTTTTCTATATCTATACGTGTTGCTTCGCGACGCTTCATACATTTTGTACGAAAGGGACGCGGAAAAGACATGTCCGCGCCCCGTCCTCGTCTTACGTCGTTTCTGTGTGTCCAGCGGCTAAAGTAGCGTACGTAGTTCCTGGTAATCACTGGGTCGAGTTTGATCCCCAGACAAATTCAGATCGGAATATGCCATTTTCAACAGTGGATTTCGATACTAAGACTTTTGTAATAAAATTTAATAAATGAATTAATTGTAGTATACAAATACTACAGTACTTATTTAATATATGCAATCACAAACATAATAAAAACAAATTAGATAATGAAGATTGACTTGAATTTATTTTTAATTTCTTATACTTTTGTTGAACTGGGGGTAGTTCAACAATACTATAAGAAATTAAAAATCAATTATGTTTTAATAATGCTTTTGTACTAGCGTTTACCATTCCCCCCGATGTGCTCACTCCCCCCGACCCCGCGGGCGCGATAGCAAGTAACGTTGGAAGCTCCTATAATTAAATCGATAATCAGTGATAAAAGTCATTAAACGGCTGCAAGATATATATCATTTTGTAGCTACTTCTATACGTTACAAAGTGTTTGAATCTTCTCCGATTTTGTCAAGTGGTTAAGAAGTAAACACAGTTTTAAAGAGGACAGCGAGTGGTTATAAATTTCAAAAATACGACACATCTAATAAGCAAACACGGCAGTGACTCATCGGGTCATTAACCGGCCTTCAAAACCTGTCGAAGCGCACAACGGAGCCGCAAGTACCTACAACATTCGGCACGGCTCGGCCAGCGTTCGGATTGACGAGTGATAGACGACACATACGTTAACTTTGCAAGCGCCAATACTCCGTCAATCGGTGAGTCATCTTTGTTTTGGACGGCGTTGGCGACATACAATACAACTTACGAGCACAAATTAAATCTAGTTGAATAAGTTGATTGTGTTATTGTATTGCTATTGCTGGTTTTTTTTTTTTTTTTACTGCGCACCTAGTCTTCTGCTATCGTTCTGCTTTTATACCTACTCCTATCGCAAATATAAATAATGGCTCTAAGGCGCACACCACCCAAAATCACGCCTAAGGGCGATGCTGTATCCCTATGTGCCTCGGAACCCAACCTAACGACCTCTCCGCTGATGGACACCCCTGATGATCCAATTACGTTCCGCAATAAGCGTAGACTTGACAACGTTTTCAGCGAAGAAATTAAATCGCTTCGAGAAGATCTCACCCGTATGCTTAAGAACTTGAGCAACGAGCAAAATGCTAAGTTTAGCCAACTTCATAATAATCTTGAGGAGATAAAAAAGCAGAACTCTGAGTTGCGGACTGATGTACAGTTTATAAGCGATAAATATGATGAATTGTTAGAGAAAACTAAATTGCTGGAGTCAGAAAGAAAAGATAGTAACGCTTACATAAAACTATTAGAAACCAAGGTGGAAAATTTTGAAAAATCATTAAAGTCCACAAGTATTGAAATAAGGAATTTGCCAAAGAAAGATGCTGAAACAAAGGAAAGTCTTCTTGAAGTCGTGAAGAGTATGAGAAAAGTAATGAAAACACAAATTGAGACATCGGATTTAAGAGACATATTTCGCCTTCCCAGCATGAAAGTAGAAGCCAGAGGTCCCGTAATAGTCGACTTTAATAGTATGTTGATAAAAGATAAACTGCTCACGAACATAAAACAATTTAACAAAGACAACAAGGACAACAAATTCAACACTAGCCACATAAAACTCGATGGAAACGCACCTATGTATGTACATTGCTGAAAGTCTTACCATAAGAACTAAAAAGTTGTTTTATTTGGCGCGTGAGTTCTCCAAAGACAATAACATCGAATTCTGTTGGACATCTCACGGAAGAGTGTTCATACGATGCAAAGAAGGCCAAAAAGCTGTAAGAATAGATGACGAGGCGGACCTACATAAAATAAAACAAAATATTGAAAAATTACAATCAAAATGACTAGCGCCTATAGAAATTGTAATAGCAGCCGTTTGCGTATGTAACATTTGTGTTTGTTTTTATAGTAGTGTACTAGCGCCTTATAAAATTGTAAAAACAGCCATCAGCTTAACTTGCTCTTGCTTTTATTTTAGTACTATTAATGTTATTCTGTTAGAAGAAAATCAACAATTGAAGTCTGTATCAAAAACCGTAATGTTAAACCAAATCATACCAATCATTACCTTTACACACAATTTATACTCCTACTCACTAAATTCTCTAACACACGACACAATTACAAAACTCTTCATGGCAAATACTTCCTCAATTATTATGTTACACATCCACACCAAAGCAATAACAAAATATCTACAAATACTAAAATTCTCTTCTAATATTTAAATCATGTAGCATACATTTGCGGTCGACACCAGAACTAAATAACCTGCATATATTTAAGTGCAATAAGTTCAATAATCTGTGCCCACTTTTTATACATAACATTCGATCAATTTAATGAGTATACTACTGAAGTCGAAAGCACTGGCCTAGCGGAATGTATACCGCTTAGTGACACAACCCAATGCTCTTGCGTACTTAATTGCTGTGACAACCTTAAGGATTCAATATGTGCTCTTAGCGTTAACATAAGGAGTATTCATTGCAATTTCGAATTGCTACTAGCTTTTCTATCCACGTTAGACATACCAACTGACATCATTATCCTAACCGAGTGCTGGACAAACGTTAACATGCCACCCCCCAATATTAATGAATATAATATGTACTGGACTAAAAATACCATAAATCAAAATGATGGTGTCGTTGTGTACGTGCGCAATGAGATTAAGGTGTCTGCAATTGAACCAGTTTTTGCCGAAGGCAACTGTCTTGTCGTCACTATTAACAATGATTATACTTTTATTTGCTGCTACAGACCGCCAAGTTTTAGAAACACAGGAATATTTCTAGACTCACTCGAGCAAGTCCTAAGTAAAGTTACAACTCAGAATATTATATTAGCGGGCGATATAATCATTTTTTAAACTTGAAATTATATTAGTAACTTCATTCTTATCAATTTCCGGATTTCAGTGCAAAAGAATATGATGTCATAGAAGAGTTATTGGAAGCGTTATTAGTGTGCCTACTACTCCTGGAAATATTTTCTGCCAAAGTTTTGCCAACATTAACGAAGTAACTGTTGACTAACTGTACAGAGTCTAGTGGAGTAGAAGCTATTTTTAATAAAGTGTCTGGAGCCTGGTTTGTTTTAGCGGTGTTAGTAATTAACTTGATTGCCTGCCAAATTTTTTTATTGTCATTTCCAGCTTTAGATATTTGATCTTTGTCAAATGCTCTTTTAACTTTCCTTAATATTAGATTACAGTAATTTCTGTAACGTGTATACGTGGTTTTGAGGATTTCGTTATTAGGAGATTTCCTAAGTTTGTAATGTAAATGGTCCCTATTACGCATGCAACGCATCAAACCCGGAGTTATCCACGGCTTTATAATTTTCTTTCGCCCTGCTAAGGGTATTGATTGAGTATTCTTGTCTATAACCGATGTCACAGATTCAATAAGGTAATTCAAATAATAATCTGGATTTGAAGATTCGTATATGGGAGTGAAGTCAATTTTAGCTATGTCAAGTTTAACTTGTTCGAAATTGATTTTATAAATAGTTTTTACAGAGCAATTACGCGTTTGTTTTTTGTATAGGCATAATAACACCGGTTCGGTCACTTAAGATACGGCATCATATTTTGGGGAAATTCTACCGACGCTGGCATGGCATTTAGAGCCCACAAAAGAGATGCATCAGATCGATGTTTGGGTTAAAAACAGCTGACACATGTAAACCATATTTTTACCCGACTACGGCAAAGCCAAAGGAGGGTAATGATTTTGACAGGCTATGTATGTATGTATGTACGTATGTTCATCTGTTCGCTCATAGCTCCTAAACTACTTATCAGAACTGAACAACTGAGGTATCGTTAGAAGCGTCTTGATCGTCCGCTGGTTATAGGCTATATGACGTGTCACCGAATCCAATGTAGCGCCCTCTGGCGGACAAAAAAAACAAGATAAAAAAAAATATGAAGACAAGCATACCGTCTTTGGTATCATTGGAAAGGGGTTCACTAGTACCTTTCAAATATATAATATTTAGTTGTGACTTATCACAAATTATTTAAAAAAGGAAAGATAAAAAATAAAAATAAGATACGCATACCGTGTTTGGTATCATTGGAAAGGGGTTCACTAGTACCTTTTAAATATGTAATACTTAGCTGTGACTTGTCACAAATGATTAAAAAGAAAACTACTACTGGTATTTAAACTCCAAAATGGTTTAAATAAAAAAATAAAGTTTAAAAACTAAAACCCGACCACAACAAAAAGTGATGTAAAAAGTACGAAATAAGAAAATATTTCACACAGAAATCAAGACATAGGTACAAAATGGTCAAGGTAAAGCCGTGGTTGCATGCCATTATAATTCATGTTCATCGAACCCATATGGGACACAGGCATGCAACCACGGCTTTACCTTGACCATTTTGTACCTATGTCTTAATTTCTGTGTGAAATATTTTCTTGTTTCGTACTTTGTACATCACTTTTTGTTGTGGTCGGGTTTCAGTTTTTAAACTTTATTTTTTGAAAAATACAAGATATTAACCTTGCCTTGTATGTATATATTTGAAACTCTAGTGTTCGTTAAAACAAATCTGAAACTGTTCACGAGACTACAAGAGTTTGTTCCGCGTAACAGACGTGATATGAGTATACTTCGCGTATACCCCGCTAAAACGGCACTTATGCGCAAAAGTATCGTCTGCATGGCTCCTACTCTATTCAATAAATTGCCTAAACGCTGGAAGGAGCTAAATGATAATGCATTCAAGCGTCAAATAAAAATGTTTCTATTGAAAAAAGCCTATTAGACGGTTCATGAATATCTAGCTGAAAATGTTTTTGATTAATGCATCTGACTTAATTTTTTACAGAACTATTTATATGAGAATAATTATGTTTGACATAGACGTTTTGTAATAGGGACATTATAATTTTTGACATATTTTAAATATTGACATTTTAATATATTCTATAAATTGTTGTAATTTGTATTGTTTGACATTATAATTTCTTGACATTTTTAATCCTTGACATTTTAAATTGTATTAATTTTAATGTAACTTATTTGCTGGGGAGTGATATGAAGATTCGAATGTCACTATTTCGACGCACGCTATTTCGTGGTAGGTACGCCAGTTCGAAAACTCATTGATTCGAAAACCGCTATATTGCCATATATAGCCAATAGCGCTATATAGCCACTTTTTCTTCGCCTCGGTCTACATGCCTGAGGCGGAGGACCCGCCCCCTTACGAACTAACCCGCCTCGTGAACGACTGCGAGAGAAATGGGCTAGAGGTCGTAATTGGGGCCGACGCCAACGCCCATCACCCGTTATGGGGCATGGACACACCAAACGAGAGGGGTAAGGCACTGGTTGACTACTTGTTCACGACTAACCTATCCCTACTAAACACAGGCTCCGAACCGACCTTCGTCACTAGACGCAGCCGCACAATCATAGACCTGACGTTAGCATCAGACGGTGCAGCGGAAATCACCACTGGGTGGCGGGTCTCCAAGGAGGCCTCCTGCTCGGATCACAGGTGGATCCGCTTCGACATTCAGGTCTGTATTCCACCAGCAACACCACGACGTAATCCGCGTAACACGGACAAAGTGGCATACACACGCAGCCTTGCAAGCGGGCTTGCGCCTATAGCTAACTCGCCGCCTCTTGAGTGCACGACACAGATCGATGCACAGGTAAGCCACGTTACTAAAACCATTATAGCAAGCTACCATGCTGCATGCCCAGCGACCACCCCACCTAAGACACCGGGTAAACAACCCTGGTGGGGAGCAGAGCTGGAGCGTAAGCGCAGTAAGGTAAGGAAAGCCTTAAACAGAGCTATGAACACTTGTGCTGATGAAGACTGGGACGCATACTACGCGGCCAAATCCAGCTACAAGAAATGCATCAGATTCAGGAGAACAACGGGTTGGCGCAAATTCTGTGGCAACATTGAATCTTGCCAACAAGCAAACAGGGTGAGGAAGATACTGGCACAGCAGAATACACCTGGGGTTGCCACTCTCCGCAAACCTGACAACACACTCACAACTTCACCAGACGAAGCGAGACGGGTTCTTATCGAAACCCATTTTCCCGGATGTGTCTTCACACAGACGGTAGACTGGTCAGAGGTAACCTACACACCATCAAATGATGACTGGGTCTACGCACACAGGATGATCACCTTGGAAAAGCTCCAATGGGCCATTCAGTCCTTCCATCCCTTCAAGGCAGCCGGCCCAGACGGAGTGTTTCCCGCCCTGCTTCAGTGGGGGGGTGCCTTAGTCACCGACAGACTGCTGCCCTTAATGAGAGCGTGTCTGGCCTTAAGATATGTTCCCTTAGGATGGAGGGAAGTGAAGGTCATATTCATCCCTAAACCAGGTAAGAGTGACTACACAAACGCCAAATCCCACCGACCGATCAGTCTGACCTCGTTCTTGCTGAAGACCTTGGAAAGACTATGCGAAAGGGAGCTGAGGGATGGGCCTTTAAGAAACTTACCATTACACGGTAACCAACACGCTTACTGCTCAGGTAAGTCAACAGAATCCGCCCTCCATATGGTAGTTAGTAGAATTGAGGAGGACATCCACCAAAAGGGTTCTTGCCTGGGTACTTTTATAGACATCGAAGGGGCCTTCGACAAAACTAGTTTCTCCAGCATCAGCGCCGCCCTAACCAAACACGGGGTAGAACAGGTACTAATTGACTGGATTACTAATATGCTAAGTAAACGTGTAGTTCGGCTTGAGGAAGAGCAGCAAGTGGCCATGATTGCCAGAGGCTGCCCCCAAGGAGGGGTGTTATCCCCTCTCCTATGGAACCTGGTGATCAACATTCTAATCAAGAAACTCAATGCCGAACGCTACTACACCATAGGCTACGCAGATGACCTTGCCATCCTTGTATCAGGGAAGGTGACGGGGACCATCTGCAACCTCACACAGCGGGCGCTACGCATCGTGGAGCGATGGTGCGGGGAATTCGATCTATCCGTAAATCCCAATAAAACCGAACTAGTCTTGTTTACCCACAAACGTGCACTAGGACCCTACCGCCTACCCAAACTTTTCAATACCGAGCTCCAGCTGGCCAACGAAGTAAAATACCTCGGGGTCATCTTGGACAGTAAGTTAAACTGGAGTAACCACCTAGACAATAAAATAAACAGGGCCTGCATCACCTTTTGGCAATGTAGGAAAATGATAGGTAAGAAGTGGGGCCTATCCCCCAAGATAATACTATGGCTGTATAGCGCGGTAATCCGCCCCATGATTGCTTATGGGTCGGTAGTATGGTGGCCGAGGACCAAACTTATCACAGCCATCAACAAACTCCAGCGTATGCAAAGACTAGCCTGCATGGCGACCACGGGCTGCATGAGGACCACTCCGACGGCAGCACTGGAGGCCATGTTAGGGCTCCCGCCGCTTCACCTATTCATCCAACAAGAAGCGACAACGGCAGCATTACGCTTAAAGACACTAAATCTCTGGAGCAAGACTAGCACTAGACACACTGCGTTACTAGAGGAACTTGGTAAGGAGTTTCCTATAACTAAGGCTACTAACGACAGGATACCAAAGCAATTCATATTTGACAAAAAATACAAAATCCAACTGCATGAGGATCGGCGGTGTGAGGGCCTTCGCCCGACAGAACTGCGGATCTTCACAGATGGATCTAAGACAGGTACCGGCACGGGGGCCGGCGTTTTCTCGGAAGACCTCAACATACATATAGCAACGCCGCTGGGTGCTTATAACACGGTGTTCCAGGCCGAGTGCATGGGCATCTGCTTGGCGGCCTCAGCTATACTAAACAGGCAGGTAGTAGAACAACCAATTCGCATATTGTCGGACAGCATGGCTGTACTACAAGCTCTAAACAGCTACACGGTCAACTCCGGGCTGATATACGAATGTCACCAAAGACTGAACGAGGTGGGTATTCTCAATGATACAACCATTCAATGGATCAAAGGACACAGCGGGTCGCGTGGCAACGATGCTGCCGACGAGCTCGCTAGAAGGGGGTCGAGTACAAGCGTGGTGGGTCCGGAACCCATAGTGCCAATCCCCTTCGGTCACCTACGCACCATGGTAAGGAAACGTACCAAGGATCTACACCAAAGACTTTGGATCGAGCATGGCGAGTGCAGGCAGGCCAAGGAGGCTCTTCCTGCGATTGAGGGCCGCTTCACAAGGCAAGCCCTCCGACTGTCCAAACAACAGCTACGTGTGGTCACAGCCGCCATAACTGGCCATGGGTCTTTCAATAAACATCTTTTTGTCATAGGAGTCACAGACAGCCCACTGTGCAGAGCCTGCATGGGGGCGGACGAGACAGCAGCCCATGTGCTTCTGAACTGCCCTGAGGTTGCGTCATACAGGGCAAAGTACTTCGGCAACCCAGGTAACCTACGGGAGATCGCCAGCGACGTCAAGGCGCTGCTGGCCTTTCTTGGGGAGCTCGGGTGGATCGAATGATTTACTTCCCACCTGTACGCAAAATACGCGCTGAGTCGTGGAGTTGCGGACACCGGCCCGTCATACTACTACTACTACTACTAACCGCTATATCGAAGGACGTAGTCTCGAACACGCTGATTCAAAAATCTGTTTGAATGGTACGCTAGTACAAAAGCATTATTAAAATATAATTGATTTTTAATTTTTTATACTTTAGTTGAACTACCCTCCAGTTCAACAAAAGTACCTATAAGAAATTAAAAATCAATTCAAGTTAATCTTCATTCATTTGTTTTTATTGTTGTGATTGCATTATAACAAATAAGTACTGTAGAATTTATATTATTAAAAGCTTATCAAAACGGGAAGCATGTTAGGTATACAATATAGCTAAATCATAATAAGTAGGTACTAATAATAATCTTAAGGCGCTGGACACACAGAAAAGACGTAAGATGAGGACGGAGCGCGGACGTGATGCTGGGCGCCACGAGAGATTACGCAAGTAGTTGTGTGTGACACAGCGACGCGCACACCGCGTGATTCCCGGCACCCGCGCTTCACCACGCCGCACCCCCGTTCTCGCCCGCCCTCGTCCGCTCACGCCCGTGCCCCGTCCGTGCCCCGTCTTTTCTATATGTTTTTACAATAGGGCGCAGACAAGTAAGCGTTGTGTCCGCGACTCCACGCCCTGTTTTTTCTATATCTATACGTGTTGCTTCGCGACGCTTCATACATTTTGTACGAAAGGGACGCGGAAAAGACATGTCCGCGCCCCGTCCTCGTCTTACGTCGTTTCTGTGTGTCCGCGACTCCATGCCCTGTTTTTTCTATATCTATACGTGTTGCTTCGCGACGCTTCATACATTTTGTACGAAAGGGACGCGGAAAAGACATGTCCGCGCCCCGTCCTCGTCTTACGTCGTTTCTGTGTGTCCAGCGGCTAAAGTAGCGTACGTAGTTCCTGGTAATCACTGGGTCGAGTTTGATCCCCAGACAAATTCAGATCGGAATATGCCATTTTCAACAGTGGATTTCGATACTAAGACTTTTGTAATAAAATTTAATAAATTAATTAATTGTAGTATACAAATACTACAGTACTTATTTAATATATGCAATCACAAACATAATAAAAACAAATTAGATAATGAAGATTGACTTGAATTTATTTTTAATTTCTTATACTTTTGTTGAACTGGGGGTAGTTCAACAATACTATAAGAAATTAAAAATCAATTATGTTTTAATAATGCTTTTGTACTAGCGTTTACCATTCCCCCCGATGTGCTCACTCCCCCCGACCCCGCGGGCGCGATAGCAAGTAACGTTGGAAGCTCCTATAATTAAATCGATAATCAGTGATAAAAGTCATTAAACGGCTGCAAGATATATATCATTTTGTCAAGTGTCAAGTGGTTAAGAAGTAAACACAGTTTTAAAGAGGACAGCGAGTGGTTATAAATTTCAAAAATACGACACATCTAATAAGCAAACACGGCAGTGACTCATCGGGTCATTAACCGGCCTTCAAAACCTGTCGAAGCGCACAACGGAGCCGCAAGTACCTACAACATTCGGCACGGCTCGGCCAGCGTTCGGATTGACGAGTGATAGACGACACATACGTTAACTTTGCAAGCGCCAATACTCCGTCAATCGGTGAGTCATCTTTGTTTTGGACGGCGTTGGCGACATACAATACAACTTACGAGCACAAATTAAATCTAGTTGAATAAGTTGATTGTGTTATTGTATTGCTATTGCTGGTTTTTTTTTTTTTTTTTACTGCGCACCTAGTCTTCTGCTATCGTTCTGCTTTTATACCTACTCCTATCGCAAATATAAATAATGGCTCTAAGGCGCACACCACCCAAAATCACGCCTAAGGGCGATGCTGTATCCCTATGTGCCTCGGAACCCAACCTAACGACCTCTCCGCTGATGGACACCCCTGATGATCCAATTACGTTCCGCAATAAGCGTAGACTTGACAACGTTTTCAGCGAAGAAATTAAATCGCTTCGAGAAGATCTCACCCGTATGCTTAAGAACTTGAGCAACGAGCAAAATGCTAAGTTTAGCCAACTTCATAATAATCTTGAGGAGATAAAAAAGCAGAACTCTGAGTTGCGGACTGATGTACAGTTTATAAGCGATAAATATGATGAATTGTTAGAGAAAACTAAATTGCTGGAGTCAGAAAGAAAAGATAGTAACGCTTACATAAAACTATTAGAAACCAAGGTGGAAAATTTTGAAAAATCATTAAAGTCCACAAGTATTGAAATAAGGAATTTGCCAAAGAAAGATGCTGAAACAAAGGAAAGTCTTCTTGAAGTCGTGAAGAGTATGAGAAAAGTAATGAAAACACAAATTGAGACATCGGATTTAAGAGACATATTTCGCCTTCCCAGCATGAAAGTAGAAGCCAGAGGTCCCGTAATAGTCGACTTTAATAGTATGTTGATAAAAGATAAAACTGCTCACGAACATAAAACAATTTAACAAAGACAACAAGGACAACAAATTCAACACTAGCCACATAAAACTCGATGGAAACGCACCTATGTATGTACATTGCTGAAAGTCTTACCATAAGAACTAAAAAGTTGTTTTATTTGGCGCGTGAGTTCTCCAAAGACAATAACATCGAATTCTGTTGGACATATCACGGAAGAGTGTTCATACGATGCAAAGAAGGCCAAAAAGCTGTAAGAATAGATGACGAGGCGGACCTACATAAAATAAAACAAAATATTGAAAAATTACAATCAAAATGACTAGCGCCTATAGAAATTGTAATAGCAGCCGTTTGCGTATGTAACATTTGTGTTTGTTTTTATAGTAGTGTACTAGCGCCTTATAAAATTGTAAAAACAGCCATCAGCTTAACTTGCTCTTGCTTTTATTTTAGTACTATTAATGTTATTCTGTTAGAAGAAAATCAACAATTGAAGTCTGTATCAAAAACCGTAATGTTAAACCAAATCATACCAATCATTACCTTTACACACAATTTATACTCCTACTCACTAAATTCTCTAACACACAACACAATTACAAAACTCTTCATGGCAAATACTTCCTCAATTATTATGTTACACATCCACACCAAAGCAATAACAAAATATCTACAAATACTAAAATTCTCTTCTAATATTTAAATCATGTAGCATACATTTGCGGTCGACACCAGAACTAAATAACCTGCATATATTTAAGTGCAATAAGTTCAATAATCTGTGCCCACTTTTTATACATAACATTCGATCAATTTAATGAGTATACTACTGAAGTCGAAAGCACTGGCCTAGCGGAATGTATACCGCTTAGTGACACAACCCAATGCTCTTGCGTACTTAATTGCTGTGACAACCTTAAGGATTCAATATGTGCTCTTAGCGTTAACATAAGGAGTATTCATTGCAATTTCGAATTGCTACTAGCTTTTCTATCCACGTTAGACATACCAACTGACATCATTATCCTAACCGAGTGCTGGACAAACGTTAACATGCCACCCCCCAATATTAATGAATATAATATGTACTGGACTAAAAATACCATAAATCAAAATGATGGTGTCGTTGTGTACGTGCGCAATGAGATTAAGGTGTCTGCAATTGAACCAGTTTTTGCCGAAGGCAACTGTCTTGTCGTCACTATTAACAATGATTATACTTTTATTTGCTGCTACAGACCGCCAAGTTTTAGAAACACAGGAATATTTCTAGACTCACTCGAGCAAGTCCTAAGTAAAGTTACAACTCAGAATATTATATTAGCGGGCGATATAATCATTTTTTAAACTTGAAATTATATTAGTAACTTCATTCTTATCAATTTCCGGATTTCAGTGCAAAAGAATATGATGTCATAGAAGAGTTATTGGAAGCGTTATTAGTGTGCCTACTACTCCTGGAAATATTTTCTGCCAAAGTTTTGCCAACATTAACGAAGTAACTGTTGACTAACTGTACAGAGTCTAGTGGAGTAGAAGCTATTTTTAATAAAGTGTCTGGAGCCTGGTTTGTTTTAGCGGTGTTAGTAATTAACTTGATTGCCTGCCATATTTTTTTATTGTCATTTCCAGCTTTAGATATTTGATCTTTGTCAAATGCTCTTTTAACTTTCCTTAATATTAGATTACAGTAATTTCTGTAGCGTGTATACGTGGTTTTGAGGATTTCGTTATTAGGAGATTTCCTAAGTTTGTAATGTAAATGGTCCCTATTACGCATGCAACGCATCAAACCCGGAGTTATCCACGGCTTTATAATTTTCTTTCGCCCTGCTAAGGGTATTGATTGAGTATTCTTGTCTATAACCGATGTCACAGATTCAATAAGGTAATTCAAAGAATAATCTGGATTTGAAGATTCGTATATGGGAGTGAAGTCAATTTTAGCTATGTCAAGTTTAACTTGTTCGAAATTGATTTTATAAATAGTTTTTACAGAGCAATTACGCGTTTGTTTTTTGTATAGGCATAATAACACCGGTTCGGTCACTTAAGATACGGCATCATATTTTGGGGAAATTCTACCGACGCTGGCATGGCATTTAAAGCCCACAAAAGAGATGCATCAGATCGATGTTTGGGTTAAAAACAGCTGACACATGTAAACCATATTTTTACCCGACTACGGCAAAGCCAAAGGAGGGTAATGATTTTGACAGGCTATGTATGTATGTATGTACGTATGTTCATCTGTTCGCTCATAGCTCCTAAACTACTTATCAGAACTGAACAACTGAGGTATCGTTAGAAGCGTCTTGATCGTCCGCTGGTTATAGGCTATATGACGTGTCACCGAATCCAATGTAGCGCCCTCTGGCGGACAAAAAAAACAAGATAAAAAAAAATATGAAGACAAGCATACCGTCTTTGGTATCATTGGAAAGGGGTTCACTAGTACCTTTCAAATATATAATATTTAGTTGTGACTTATCACAAATTATTTAAAAAAGGAAAGATAAAAAATAAAAATAAGATACGCATACCGTGTTTGGTATCATTGGAAAGGGGTTCACTAGTACCTTTTAAATATGTAATACTTAGCTGTGACTTGTCACAAATGATTAAAAAGAAAACTACTACTGGTATTTAAACTCCAAAATGGTTTAAATAAAAAAATAAAGTTTAAAAACTAAAACCCGACCACAACAAAAAGTGATGTAAAAAGTACGAAATAAGAAAATATTTCACACAGAAATCAAGACATAGGTACAAAATGGTCAAGGTAAAGCCGTGGTTGCATGCCATTATAATTCATGTTCATCGAACCCATATGGGACACAGGCATGCAACCACGGCTTTACCTTGACCATTTTGTACCTATGTCTTAATTTCTGTGTGAAATATTTTCTTGTTTCGTACTTTGTACATCACTTTTTGTTGTGGTCGGGTTTTAGTTTTTAAACTTTATTTTTTGAAAAATACAAGATATTAACCTTGCCTTATATGTATATATTTGAAACTCTAGTGTTCGTTAAAACAAATCTGAAACTGTTCACGAGACTACAAGAGTTTGTTCCGCGTAACAGACGTGATATGAGTATACTTCGCGTATACCCCGCTAAAACGGCACTTATGCGCAAAAGTATCGTCTGCATGGCTCCTACTCTATTCAATAAATTGCCTAAACGCTGGAAGGAGCTAAATGACAATGCATTCAAGCGTCAAATAAAAATGTTTCTATTGAAAAAAGCCTATTAGACGGTTCATGAATATCTAGCTGAAAATGTTTTTGATTAATGCATCTGACTTAATTTTTTACAGAACTATTTATATGAGAATAATTATGTTTGACATAGACGTTTTGTAATAGGGACATTATAATTTTTGACATATTTTAAATATTGACATTTTAATATATTCTATAAATTGTTGTAATTTGTATTGTTTGACATTATAATTTCTTGACATTTTTAATCCTTGACATTTTAAATTGTATTAATTTTAATGTAACTTATTTGCTGGGGAGTGATATGAAGATTCGAATGTCACTATTTCGACGCACGCTATTTCGTGGTAGGTACGCCAGTTCGAAAACTCATTGATTCGAAAACCGCTATATCGAAGGACGTAGTCTCGAACACGCTGATTCAAAAATCTGTTTGAATGGTACGCTAGTACAAAAGCATTATTAAAATATAATTGATTTTTAATTTTTTATACTTTAGTTGAACTACCCTCCAGTTCAACAAAAGTACCTATAAGAAATTAAAAATCAATTCAAGTCAATCTTCATTCATTTGTTTTTATTGTTGTGATTGCATTATAACAAATAAGTACTGTAGAATTTATATTATTAAAAGCTTATCAAAACGGGAAGCATGTTAGGTATACAATATAGCTAAATCATAATAAGTAGGTACTAATAATAATCTTAAGGCGCTGGACACACAGAAAAGACGTAAGATGAGGACGGAGCGCGGACGTGATGCTGGGCGCCACGAGAGATTACGCAAGTAGTTGTGTGTGACACAGCGACGCGCACACCGCGTGATTCCCGGCACCCGCGCCTCACCACGCCGCACCCCCGTTCTCGCCCGCCCTCGTCCGCTCACGCCCGTGCCCCGTCCGTGCCCCGTCTTTTCTATATGTTTTTACAATAGGGCGCAGACAAGTAAGCGTTGTGTCCGCGACTCCACGCCCTGTTTTTTCTATATCTATACGTGTTGCTTCGCGACGCTTCATACATTTTGTACGAAAGGGACGCGGAAAAGACATGTCCGCGCCCCGTCCTCGTCTTACGTCGTTTCTGTGTGTCCGCGACTCCATGCCCTGTTTTTTCTATATCTATACGTGTTGCTTCGCGACGCTTCATACATTTTGTACGAAAGGGACGCGGAAAAGACATGTCCGCGCCCCGTCCTCGTCTTACGTCGTTTCTGTGTGTCCAGCGGCTAAAGTAGCGTACGTAGTTCCTGGTAATCACTGGGTCGAGTTTGATCCCCAGACAAATTCAGATCGGAATATGCCATTTTCAACAGTGGATTTCGATACTAAGACTTTTGTAATAAAATTTAATAAATTAATTAATTGTAGTATACAAATACTACAGTACTTATTTAATATATGCAATCACAAACATAATAAAAACAAATTAGATAATGAAGATTGACTTGAATTTATTTTTAATTTCTTATACTTTTGTTGAACTGGGGGTAGTTCAACAATACTATAAGAAATTAAAAATCAATTATGTTTTAATAATGCTTTTGTACTAGCGTTTACCATTCCCCCGATGTGCTCACTCCCCCCGACCCCGCGGGCGCGATAGCAAGTAACGTTGGAAGCTCCTATAATTAAATCGATAATCAGTGATAAAAGTCATTAAACGGCTGCAAGATATATATCATTTTGTAGCTACTTCTATACGTTACAAAGTGTTTGAATCTTCTCCGATTTTGTCAAGTGGTTAAGAAGTAAACACAGTTTTAAAGAGGACAGCGAGTGGTTATAAATTTCAAAAATACGACACATCTAATAAGCAAACACGGCAGTGACTCATCGGGTCATTAACCGGCCTTCAAAACCTGTCGAAGCGCACAACGGAGCCGCAAGTACCTACAACATTCGGCACGGCTCGGCCAGCGTTCGGATTGACGAGTGATAGACGACACATACGTTAACTTTGCAAGCGCCAATACTCCGTCAATCGGTGAGTCATCTTTGTTTTGGACGGCGTTGGCGACATACAATACAACTTACGAGCACAAATTAAATCTAGTTGAATAAGTTGATTGTGTTATTGTATTGCTATTGCTGGTTTTTTTTTTTTTTTTTTACTGCGCACCTAGTCTTCTGCTATCGTTCTGCTTTTATACCTACTCCTATCGCAAATATAAATAATGGCTCTAAGGCGCACACCACCCAAAATCACGCCTAAGGGCGATGCTGTATCCCTATGTGCCTCGGAACCCAACCTAACGACCTCTCCGCTGATGGACACCCCTGATGATCCAATTACGTTCCGCAATAAGCGTAGACTTGACAACGTTTTCAGCGAAGAAATTAAATCGCTTCGAGAAGATCTCACCCGTATGCTTAAGAACTTGAGCAACGAGCAAAATGCTAAGTTTAGCCAACTTCATAATAATCTTGAGGAGATAAAAAAGCAGAACTCTGAGTTGCGGACTGATGTACAGTTTATAAGCGATAAATATGATGAATTGTTAGAGAAAACTAAATTGCTGGAGTCAGAAAGAAAAGATAGTAACGCTTACATAAAACTATTAGAAACCAAGGTGGAAAATTTTGAAAAATCATTAATGGTCTGTTCGATTAACTGTATTGTTGCTGTACCTTGAACTTACTTTATTCTTGTTACTGATTACCATTTGTATTGTGTTTTCTTTACTAATAGTGTGTAATTGTTTTCACAGGTATGTTGTTTATCCCTAATGGGATAATGGGAACGCCTATAGTCCTGACGATGTACTATACCGCTCGGCACTCCTCCTCGATCACTCAGTGACGATCCGACATATATATATTTCAGGAATCCAGTGACATTTTCATCAACAATTCAGTATACTCACCATCATCACCCATCCCGGATGGGCAAACCGTGCGCGAAGTGAGCGAAAGAGAGAGACCATTTCAACCATTTCAATTTGTAGAAACTCCTCTGAGCACAAGAACTAGAAGACGAGGAGGTCCTGTTATTTATTCATATGTAAAAAAACCTGCAAAGGGCATGCGGTGTAAAATCATACGTGTACAAATAATTGATATTGAAGACTACAAAAAAACCTCGCCATGTGACTGTGAAGCTACTGTATGTGCTCAATATGTTGTAGAAAATGTATTCAATGATGAAATTTTAAAGAGTGCGAATGACATTATAAGTAAAATTCATAAACAGATGTTTTAAATATCTTGTTTTATTTTCTATTACATTCATCACCAACTATTTTCTTTCTAGATAGTAGGTACCTAAGCATTGTAATATTTTTCATTACACATAGGTGAATAAATTACAAGTTGATCTAATTGGTACTTCTGAATACTAACGTAAAATCTGAATCTAAATAAATAATAAGTACACGAATCTATAGCAAAGAAGCGCCACATGGGTAGGAATAAGATAGGAATGCAAACAGTTTCCTTAACGGGATCGGTCATGTGGTGTAAACAATCACTCTCAGGCGACTCAACACTACAATATAATCGTGTGCTAGGTAAGTACATTCCAATATAATAACATAACGCCTGTATTCCCCAAAGGGTTAGGCACGGGTGCATCGATGGAACACTCGAACACCTATGGTAGGTATGGTGGTATGGTGGGTAGATGGCAATAGTGCCATCTACCGGGCGCAAATCCAGACTCCAGCAAAAAAAACACTATCTAGTGGTGTTTTTTATTCTCTCATGTGCATTCATCATTTGGAGTAAACATCATTTGATCATCATTAAACTAGACACCTATGTTCATTTTGAGTAGAGAAACTATAGAATACATTCATCGTTTCAGCCTGAATGGAAGAACCGTTCAGATGTGAGATTCCTGAATAGATGTATCGTTTTAAATAGAGATTACCTACTGAATAGAGAATAATTGAGCGTGAATGGAAGAACCGCTCAGATGTGAGATTCCTGAATAGATGTATCGTTTTGAATAGAGATATTTGAATAGAAATATCATTTCGAATCTCTATTCAAAATGATATTATGATATTCTTTTCTTATTATTCTCTAGTAATAAGCGTGAATGGAAGAACTGTTCAGAATCTTTGAATAGATGCAACATTTAGAATAGAGATTTTTGAATAGAAATATCATTTTGCATAGAGAGTATTGGGCGGTATGGATCTAGTATGATCCAGACCCAATACTCTCCTACTTATGTTATGTTATTAGTTTTTATTTTGGGTTTTATGAGTTACATAATAATTATGTGCTGCCACTTTTATACCATCACTTTCGTCCCAAAACGTGTTTTTTCCAGTTAACAGCTGGTTCACATCTTTACACCAATTGTTCAAAAAGAACAAAAATAATTTTTTTTGCATATATTTTATTAATACATTTTTATGCTGATTACATTTAATAAAATTATAATCGATATTTATAGTTATTGCTAATTCTAAATATGCGTTTATATTTTTGATTTCACATTTAGTCTTAGAATTTCTGTGACAATATTTTCTGAATTAACCCTAGAAGCCCAATCTAGGTAATTTTTACCTACACGTAAACGCATATTTGCGATATCTTTCGCTCAGTTTCTTCGATCGCCGTGATTGATCAAACCAACTTAGTAGCCGCCGAGAGCTAACACGAGACGTTTACGTCGCTTTGGTAAGTACCTCCATTTCCGAGTTATCGTATAGTCATAGGTCGATTTTACCTATGTTTGGGCTTTATGTAACTTTTGCATACGTCTTAGTTATGAGATTTAACGTTTTATTTTCTTTTATATTTAACGATATATATTATTTTTAGATTATAACATAAGATGGCGTCCTCTCAGCAACAGAATGAGGGAGACATATCATCTCTTTTAGAAAATATTGACGACTCGGACCTTTGTGATACAGACTCGGGAGAGGAAGACTGTGTGACTCGTGTGATCGTGAGATCTGTAAAGATGAACCAGAACCAAAGAAGCGACGCTACTGTGGATATTGTTCTTATAAATAAACAGCGAAAGACAAATACACAGTGCATGAAATGCAAAAAACCAATTTGTCGTGAACACAATATTGACGTGTGCCAGAAGTGTGTATAAAATGAAAATACTGTCATAAAACTGATTTATTAATATAAAAAGTTTCCTAAATAATCGTAAAATAGGAGATTTATTCAGTTTTTTTATTTTTTATTTTACTTTATGAGAATAAAACAAAAGGATCTCATTTTATGCCAATTTTTTGTATGCCTACTTATAGTTTTTATTTTTTAAATCAAATAAATAAACGTTACAAAAAAATTACTTTTATTTAATTCTCTGATAGTTACCTAATAAATATATATTAATAAAAAATAATATAATTATTAGGATACATCAAGTCATTGATAGTATTAATGTAGGTAAATTTGACCTATGATTGGGCTTTATAACCAATAAAATATGATTGGGCTTCTAGGGTTAAAAAGGAATGAAAATGGTTCCCTTGGGTAAGAAAGCCATGTCTTTGTGCTATCATACTCTTTAATTTTAATATATTTATGATAGTCTTGCATTTCTTCAGACTCGAAATCATGTCTGCAGGTTTGACAATCCTTATAAATATTTTTTTTTAAAAGATAGACGAGCCACCCGCTACAGTATGCTACAGCTGCACATTTTTCTTTATTTTCGGGATTTGATATTAAAGAACAATGGCAGCCGCCCATACATTGATTTAGTTGAGATTAAATTCCTACGTATTTAAATGAAAAAAATCCTATTTAACTCAGCGTCACTTTCTGAACTAGTTTGTGCAAGATTTTTTGTTCGAGAAGGCTGAGAATAATAGATGTTTGGTCATGAACTTTTGTAGGTTATGTCTATGGTAACTTTTATAATCCAAATTGACGTAGTAAAAGGGCAATATCGCAATAGTATTTTCTTTACCTAGTTAATTCAGAATGAAATATCTTGTACAAATATTGTATAAGTTTGGTAATCCCAGTTGTAATGCAACATGAACATCATTATCAACTATTCAACTAATCAACAGTTGTCAATAATATTATTTTTACTCTGTGTGTCACTGACAGATCTGTCTACGACTCTTGGTCAATTACCAAGCTATTTGTTTTAGATTTTGGTTACTAGTCTTTTTGCCGGTCATCAATCGAAACTAATTTATTTATCTTACACCACAGTATTTTTACCTACCTGCAAAAAACAATTACACTTATAAATAAACTGTATTGTTAATTCAATTACCCCGTTTAATTGTAATCACAAACTGATTACAATACTTTTATACTGTACTTGCTGTCACTTGGCAGAATAAATATAAAATGGCAACACGAAACTTTAATGAAAAAGTCAAATAAGTTTTCATTTAATATATATTTTTTTTTATCCGGCCCTAACTGGTTAATGTGATACTTTAAAAAATCGTAGAAAAATGAAGGAATTTCTTTCGTATATAGTCACTTTTAGACGCTCAAATTTAAGTCAGCTAAGATTTCGCCATTGTTCTTTTCTAAATCTGCGTCCCCTACGCACAAGTGCTCCTCAGCTATTTCAAAATTGACATTACTTGTTTCTGGTTAGGGCTGCTTTTCAGTTAATTTTTTTTTTAATGAATGCAATAATTCGAAATTGTTTTCTTCACAATTTGTCCCAACCGATTTGTATGAAGTTATATTACATATCAGTAATGATTTGTAAGCGCTAATAAAAGCATGAGCACTTGGCATATTATTGCGGAGACCCACATGGTCTCCGCAATTATTGCACCAAAGAAATTTTCTAAGGGGTCTTGATTAATATGGCGCAGCAGTATTGATTTCAAACCTGCAGAATGTAAAAACTTTGTCAAGGCGAGAAAAGCTTCAATCACAGCTTCACTTTTTACCCAACTCTTTAAAGACGGCACAGTTGCTCTATTACCAGTTTTTGTGATGAAAGTCATGGATTTCAAAATTGGTAAACTTTTATACCACAATCTGTGATGTGGAGATTGCCGAGTTACAGCAGATGTTCGGAAAATGTATGGAGCCTGGCCCGCACTATGTACACAATATGTAAATATGGCTACACAATATAGAAACCGTTTTATTATGGTGATTGTGTATAATTTTACTTCGTTTTAGTGTAAAAACAAATTAACTCGGCCAAGGAGAGCAACACAACATATAAATATGGCGGATCAGTATTATGCCAAATGACATTTTGACTGACAATGACATTTGATTAATATGTCTACTGTCTACTGCGAAAAACATGAATAATTCCAAAAATACTTGGGTTTTGAGATATAATAATAAAATAGTACTAGGTACAGAATGTTCTACTTGATTACGGCAGCAAATCTTATATAACCTATTCGAGCAGCTAGAGATTGGTTACCGGTGTCAAAAGGAGCAAACAAACAAGACTTGAACGCATTTGGTTTATCAAACTGTGTCCTTGCTGCTGATCAATATATTCTGGACTTCGAAGATTCATAGAATAGTGAGCTGTTCAGTACCAGAAAACGTAACAAGTTATTGTGAAAGTTGTATTTAAATAGTAACAGCTGGGAAGACATCAATTGCTCTATTCCAACTAGACAGTAACTATTTTCAATCAAGTTCATGATATTTAGTTTCTAATATTAGCGACTTGTAAGAGAATGAGACATCAGTCATGTGAGGAATATAAATAAAACAACTTGTTAGGATTTGTGATTTTATTTTACGTATTCATTTTCTACATCACCCCATAATAATATTCCATTCAAGAATGACGCTAGTGCTTCTATGCTCTTTTGGTACCGCACCCAACCCAAATACCACACAATGGTCATTATATGAGCACAGCAACCCACAGTCCGTTTTCCCGAGATAAAACTACAATAATAACTAATTATTTTAATTAGAGACTTGATTCTTCAGATTTTTATATAATTTTTCTTAAATATTCCGGTATTCTATTTCGTTCTAAATTGGTACAAGCTGGCACAAAACAATGAGAACTTGTCTGTGTTGTGTGTGAAAAATAATCAAGTGTTATTGATGCACTTGGTGGCTGGATATCAAGTTGCGCTTCTTCTTCCATTCTTATATTGTACTGTACACGTCTCCAGCAGTAGGAACAAAGAAGCGCATGTTCTGGTAACTGAAACCATAAAATTAAATATGTGTAAAAGCAAATAGGCACTGATATTTGAAGCTTATAGAATTACAATTGACTAATAGTCACTGGTTAGTCTTTCAAGCACACAATATCGTAACCCGTGTACAGTGCTTTAATAAAAAAAAAAATGTGACCTACCTCATTCGGATAAATTCTTGCTGCAACTTCATCTCTACATGGACCACTAGCCAAGTGTGTTTGCCTACGGTGCAGAGACATTCCACACCATGCACACATAGTGTTTTGATGAAGGTTAGATGGGCCCAGATTTTGCCGGTCATCCTCAGCCCTTGAAGCATGCTCATCATTTCTATGTGCTGCTACCCAGCAAGCATAACAAACCAGTCCTCCTGGCGGAATCTAGATAAAACAAAAGAATGCATTATGTATTATTTATTTATATATACTTCATGCACAAACATACAAAGGCTGACTTAAAGCGGCTGTAGGTGTATAGGCTATTCGCACAATTATTTAATTCTAAAAGTAGGTAATTAAGTAAGCTGTTATTGTTACCTCTCTTGGATATATTCTTGCTGTGATTATGGTGCGTTCAGGTCCTTGTTGTATAGAGTGTCTGCGTGTATGGGTAAGAGACCGTCGGCACCATACACATGAATTTGTGTTAACTACAGGAGCTGCTACGATTCCTCTTTCTTGAATTATACTCCGAGTATGTACCCAACAAGCAAAACATATCAAGCCTCCCTCGGGTATCTAATATAAAAAATATGAAATTGAGATATTATAGTAATGTATGTATAGTAATAAAATAAACATAGTTTAAAGATAGTTATTTGGATAACTTTAAATGACTGTTCTTTTTTTTTCTGCAACGTTGTTGTTTTGGATTATAATCAAGAAATATCTGCATTTGTTTTATATTTATGCCTGCCTTTTATGAACAAAAAAGAAAAATAGAAGAGGTGCTTACCTCTCTTGGAGCAATGGTTTCAGGAATATATTGTCTTACCCTCAGGAATAGAGTGAGCATGTCTATTAAACAAAGACTTATCATGGCGATGCTGGAGTTCATGATTATCACAAAACATTTCTTGCATTATAACGTCAAAACATTGTGAGCACATTACCCCAACCCAAAACAAATAAGAGGTTATACAGTTTTCATAGATATGTTACAGAATAGAAATAAATAAAATGTTTTTACCCGATGAAGATACCGTTTGATGAACGAAATTATTTCGGGACCCATAACATCGGCAACATAATATTGTTCATTTTCATCTATTACAGAGTTGCATTATAGGCACGCCATTGTTAATAAACTGGAATTAATGAGTTAAAATCTGTTAGATTATGGAACAAGGGAAGAAAACATCTGATAGAAAAAGGATTTAGAAAAAAACAAGGCAATACATAGGTTATAGGGGACATAACTGAAAGTGAACTTGTTATTGTAGAATATACTTGCCATAAACGACGTAATTCAAATCACAGGCGAATCAGAAACTATATAACAAAGCCGGGGTCAACAGAGAAGTATTCAATCAATATTCGTAGTAGTAAGCTACAAAACAAAAACAATCACTGACAACTTCGAAACACATCCAAACCAACGCGCGCGAACACGATTCAATCATTCGAAGACAAAGTCAAAGAAAGTCGCTAATGTCACAAACTGTCAAACGTCAAATACAACGTCATGGCTGTCCTAAAAATTGGGTTATCATATTAAAAATTCTTCCCAAATAATCATTTCTTACACCTAAACTCTTCTTCAAATTAATATGTTTTTATTTTTATGGAAATCCCCATATTTTTCCCTATTCACCTATGTAGTGTATATAGTGGTGGCCCAAAATCGAACAACTCCTTTTTCCCAAGGCAGGTTTATGAAAATTGCCATTGACAGAATCAAATAATTTGTCGAAGAATAAGATGAGATCGGCTGTGTCCACACTTTCATTCGGGAGTTTCCCTTCATCTAAAAAGAAAAAGTTTATAATTAACTTTCATCGTTATTATGTGCATTAATGCCACTGCCAGTGTAAGGCTTTAGGTCGTTCTTAATGAATCTTAGTTTATTAGTTACGTTAATGAATATTAATCATTAACGCAGATCCTACACTACTGAAGCTACAAGTTCTTCCTTTTAAAAACGACGGAGTCACTAATTAATATGTTTAGGAAACTCCACCTCCCTAAACCTATGTTTAGTACCTATTCGCCGTTAAAACGCCGATATGGTTAATCAAAGAGTTTAAGTCAAATGTACAGTTAGGAAAAATTATCAATGAAAAACCAAACCTGCCATATATCCCATAGTCAGGCCAACAGTGTTGCTAAACACTTGTGTGCAGTGTTTGACTCTCATTTTAGGAATAAGTTGTGGATAAACATGCTCAGCTGTTAACTTTGTCATAAGTTTAACTCCTCTGTATTTTGGCCCTCGGTTATATAATGCTTCTATGTGTGACCAGGAAGCTAACTTTGTTTTACCATCTTCTTTAAACTGTAAATCTTTAGTAAGTAGGTTATTTCTAATGCCCTTCATGAGATGAGGTGGGTCATAAATTGGGTATATTTTTTTTGAGCCTATCTCAAAAAAGCCTCCAGGATAATTTTTGCCACATCTTAAATAATAATCTTCGGTTGTTTTCATTAAAAGGTTAAGTGCTGCCATATTGGTTGCACCTTGGTCACATACCGTTGCAACCACATTTAACCCAATGTCATTTAGAGATTTAATTATGTTTTTTAATTGCTTGCATAAATCTGCCGTTTTACTGCTTCCTTTGCAAAATGAAAATGAGATACCTAGGTTGTTTGTATTTCTTACAAATACCCCTTATCATAAAAACACACACATGGTCACAAACTCTTCACCATTGTCAATAAAACCGTGGATCATGTCATTGGTCTTGTCATAATATAAGTTAGGTGCTATCAGACAGCAATACTTGTGACGGGTGGGCATTTTTTTCTACTCTGTTTTTATATGTTGAAATATTATTTCGTTTTTAAGCTCTGAGGAAAAGGTAAGCGATGACATTTTCCTTCGATACATGATATACACAAATCATCAGAGTCTATGAATTTTATGTTATTACTTTTTAACACTGATCGACAATAATCAAAGTTTTGGTGTGCCAATTTTTCATGCCAATCCTTAAGAGTATTATTATTTACCTGATTAGTTAAATTTGCATTATGTGAGGTACCAAAAATAAACTGCATTACATAGAACTTATCCACACTTTTAACAACAGAACATACTTTGTTATTTTTAATTAACTCACATATTGTACCTCTAATTTGAAACATATAACCCTTATTTACAGCTTTTGTAACAGAGAATAAATTTACCTTCAGTTCAGGAACATATAATACATCATTTAGTGACGTTTCCACATACTCGTTACCATTATAGGCCTTGAGAATTATTTGTCCTATTCCTTGTACTTTTAGTTTTCTTCCGTCTCCAACTATAACATATCTGTCACCTGAAATCCCTGAGAAGCTGAAAAAATGATTTTTATTAGGGGTCATGTGGTCACTTGCACCACTGTCCACTATCCATTCTTCTGTGCCATTTTTATGGCTAATAAATGCACTTGAAACGAAGGCATTCGCTTTTGAGCTGTCCCGTTTACTATCTTGTGAACTATTTGAAACATGTCCTTTATTTTCTTTTGAAACTTGTCTTTTATTCTCCTTTGAACTGTTTCCTTTTTCTTTATTTTTCTTAAAGTAGCACTGCTCTACTGTATGGCCTTTCTTCTTACAATATGAACATGTCATGTTTGATCTGCAAACATTTTTCTTATGGCCAATCTTTCCACATTTGAAACATTTTATGTTTTGGACAGTTAAAGCGACGGGCTCCTCATTTCCTTGCATGCGCTCTTCTCTTCTTCTATAAGCAACCTTGCTTGCAAGTCATTTAATGTTTGTGATATCTAAGGAACACTTTCCCACGCTGACACAAAGTGTCTATATTGAGGTGGTAATGTCATGAGCACCTTGGTGATGATCATTTGGTCAGAAACTGTTTCGCCTAACTGCTTCAATTGATTTGCCATGTGTTCTATTTTACTAAATAAGTTTGCCATACCTTATAGTGCCGAACCGAAAGGTTCAACTCGTGTTTCGGTTCAACTCGAAAAACTATATTTACTTTTCATAGGCATGAAATCATTCATCGCACGATATGTCTACATTTTATAATATCTATTGTATGGATTCTTGGAATCTTATAAGTAATATATAATGTACCCACAGTTATATGTGCTGGTTTTGTCTGTGTTGTAATTGTATTCCTGTATCATCTTCATTTCATAATTATCATTCATTGTTTAATATTTACAAACCCTTACGCTTTTTTTATGCTGTTCCTGTCGTCATCCTTTGTAATTTATTCCGGTATAATTGGATCAAATTAATATTTTCAAACCTGAAAAATAAATAATGTTTTGCTTTGACATGTCTGTCAGTGACAGTCGTCAAATTGACGACCGCAAACATTTCTTCTAAAATAAGTTTTCGGCTACTAACGTAAAACCTCTATGTTGTATATCTTGTAAGCTTGTTTGTCTGTGTTAGATAGTAAACGGCTGAACACCCGCTGTATTATCGTGTGTTCCTTTAGATCTGATTCGCACTAATATTATAATAAAAATTACTAAAATAAATGGCATTCGACAATTATTGAGCCTGGCCGTTGCTATATAAAAAACGATTTGACCGTTCTAGAAAGAAGATTCATAATTGGATTTTTTATGAATTTTGGAAGAGCGGTCAGAAAAGGAACCTGTCAAATGAGTCAGTCTGGATTTGGGAGCCGTTTGGTAAACACGCGGATTGCTCATACGCATACGTTGCTAGAGTCTAGTTCTTGGAGCCGTTTGTTGAACACGCTGATTGTTCATATCCTTACGTTGCTGCAGTCTAGTTCTTGGAGCCGTTTATTGAACACGCTGATTGTTCATACGCTTACGTTGCTGGAGTCTACTTACTGAAGTCTACCAGTCTGCAACCGAGAGTCGGTTTACTAGGATAAGTCGAGCTGTCACGTGCCTCTTGCTGCCCAGGGCTGGTCCTACTGACCGCCTGGGGGGGCCTCCGTCCCCGAGCTGATCGCGTCAGACTTCTCTTCGGCTGATCCTGTGCGCCGGCCAGGCTGGGGATCATAATCCTCCTGGGTACTGCCTAACCTTAGTGCGTTTAGGTCAGTGCTAACTTTTATACTTACAATTGTTTTTGATACTCATCACATTTTAACTTTCGTGTGAGAGCTATTAAATTCAATACGTACAATTCTGCATAGCCTTTTATTTCTCTTAAACTATCAGAATTGTTACAACCTCCATCTTCATATTTATATTTCATGAATCTTTCATGTAGTAGATGAACGCTCGTTGAGCTTTTAAGTTCGTAAATACTTGACAATTTACTCCACATGTCTGCCGAAGTACTACAAGTCAGCAGATGTTGCATGACTTTTTCTGTAACTCTCGACACGATGTGTGTTTGGGCTTTTGAATCTAAAATCTCCCATTCTTTTGGTTTTAAACTTGCCTCATTTTCCTTTATTGTGCCATCGACGACACCGAACAATCCTTGCCCGTTTAGTAAAATCTTCGTTTGGAATTTCCACAGAGACCAATTCTCGCTGCCCGTAAGTTTCACGACAGTGATTCCAGCGGCGTCATTTACCCCAGAAGTAGAATCCATTTTGGTTTCAAGTCGTTCCGAGTTTTAATCTAGTTTTATTCTAGACCCATCTGCATCCACGTTAATCTCCAATAATAGGCGAGTCTGGGCCCATAACCTATTGAGATTTAAATAAGGAGACGTGGAGATGGTTTTAATGTTTTTATTTACTTCCAAACTATTACTTTAACATAGATTTTTATTATAGACACGCACAAGGAGAAACATCTTAACTCTTAGCAGCAAAAGATGGAGTCGAAGGGACCAATGACCATAGATTATCTATGACATTTCTTTAACTTTTTAATTTCTTATGTTGCCAGTTAACATGTTTTTATTTACCTGGATTCGAAGATATGTCTGTGCCCATTTGATGAACTGGTCTTGCAGAGATGGCCGTCTCCATTTGATGTGAAGAAAATGGCAGTTCAATATTCATTACTGTAATCACATAAGAACAACAAACTTAAAAATGGTATTGTGTGTAGATTACTAACTGCAAATAATCTTTAAGCAAAATTGGTCAACACTATCTCTGACCAACTATATTATATTTACCTGGCCTGGAAGATATATCTGTGCCCATGTGAATGGGTCTGGTATAGGAGGTTGTCGCCATCTGATTTGGCGTAGATGGCAGTTCAACATGCCTGCGCTTACCATCATGCACACCTGAAAGGAGAAACCCAAACTCCATAGAAACTTGGGCCTGGCGTTACAGGGCTGGAATTTGGCCAGAAATTAAGGCATTTAGGAAGGATTCACCAGCTCAATTTTCACGTCTCGCAACAATGGCCAAATTGGTAAAATCCGACAATTTTTACCTACATTTTAGGTTATTTTTATCATTTGAGTTATAGGTTGAGTTGCTATTGTATTATTTTTATTTTGTGTACTAATTAGATATGTTGCTAGATATGTTGTCTCTACAGGGTCCACGATTGTGCCTAGCTCATAACGATAAAATGTAAACAACTTAAAACATTGTGGAATGCAATAAATGATATGAGTACCTAAGTACTCAGCGCCTGCAGTTTATTTATCACAATGAGGCTTTAGGTAGGTACTTACATACAACAGGCTCAGGGGTGACTTCAGATTGATCTGATATTAATCTCAGTGAAAACTATATTTATTAGACAAGGCCCATTTACATCAAAACTGGCTTGTATTTGTTAATATTGCATCTACAAGGGGACTCGATAGAATCTCAGATTACAGTAACATGAGATTGTAATAATAATTATAGTAAAATATAATTTAAAAAAAAAACACTTTATTCTGATAAGTGGTTTTATTAATCATCCTTCCACAAAACATCCACTTTCAGTTTCTAAGCTCTATAATAATCGGGCAAAACGAGAGTTCCAACAGTAGCTGTCCTTGTCGCAGAATATGTTTCTTGCTTAGTTGGTGATTCTTCTAAATGAGGAATGTCTTGGTGATTATGTCCTATTTGCTCGCACCCAACAAGAGTGACAGACAACAATTGAAGCACCCACCTGAAAATAATTTCTCTAGATTAAAGGGTGCCTGTACACCATAGGTAAATAATTGTGTGATGAGCACTTGTATTTGCCTTGTGTCTGGGTGTTGTTTATCTATATATGTATGTATTTAAAAAATGTATTTGTGTATGTATATCAGCTGTCTGACACTCATAGTACAGGGTCTCTCTAGTTTGGGGTCAGATGGCCGTGTGTGAAATATCCCCACATATTATTATATTATTAATATAGATGTGTGATGTGATATTGCCCACTTTGAAAAGTAAAAGTGTGATCTAAATAAATCCTACAATTGAGAAATCCTGATGCAAAAGCTTGACTATTGTCACAATGTCATTCTAATTCTCATAAATGTTTTAACATACCAAATAACATTTTTAATGCCCTTGTTATTAAAACTAAACTAAATAATGGTACTAATAAACTGTGAATAAAACTAAGATACTAACCATGCATGGTAGGATCCATTCTCTTATAACTTCATGTATTCTGCGTTCTTGCACTTTACCAGTTCTAAGTTGATGGCAAAAAACTCTTCTCTGAAGAGAACATCCACAGTGAATACACACTTGTTAATGTCCTATAGGTGTTTGCTCACTCTCTTCTATTCTATTTCCATCAAGAGATACAGCATTGGCATGGTTCCATGAAGCTTGGCCGATATAGTCTTTATCCTGAAACAATCATGTACCATTATAGACTATTAAACAACAGAGTAGCACATTTGAGTAAACATAACAGGCTTTATTACATTCCCACTGCAGGGACACAGGCCTCCTTTCTGGGAGAGATAATAAGCCTTAATTAATCAAGCAGGTTTAGTCTGGATTGGTGATGTCACATGTCTAAGAAAATGAATTTGTTGCACATACTGATATCTTTTATAAAATAAAACTATCAACAGACAACAAGCGATCAAACTATTCAGTTTGACTGTATTAAATAATTACATAGTACAAAATGTTATGATCAAGAATATTGGATATGTACCTACTTACCGTTTGAGGCGCCACCCATTCCTGAACAATTGAAAAAAGCATTTTATCTTCCAATCTTCGCCTTCCCATTGTATTGTAACGGTCCGTTGCTATTCTGCAATTAATTCACCAGCAAGGCTCATGATGTTCACAAAAGAGCAAAATACTGATATGCGATTTCCAGAAAAGGTCAGCAGGAGTGGCAGGGTACAGTGCCAATGTTCAAGCGAGGGTCAGTCCGAAAGCAATCAATTTCGGATTCGACCAGAAGTCGAATTAAAAATCCCGAGAAATATGGAAAAAACATTAACTTCCTCAAAAATACGAAAAGCGAATGACAACAAAGTACTCTGTGACAATATTGACTGTTGACAGATATGACATATGACATTGACATTTGCAGTTTACTAGTGCAATCCGTGGTGCAATCGATTTTATCGATTATTCATTTTTTTATGATTTAGATAGTTATGTTATAACATTAAAAATCATTTATTGATTGTTTTATACTAGTTTTATTAATATTGAAATGCTTTTATACCTAAAAAAAATATACTAATACAATAGACTATTATTTTATTATTTGAAATAGTATCGATTTCCTTTTAATCGATCATATTCTTAGGGTACACTCTATTGATTTAATGCCAGCGTTTGTGAAGTTAGTGATATATAATGAAATAATATAATAACTGTTTACAAAAGTTGTTTGAAACAAAAAAATAGAAATCAACTTATTTTCTACAGTTGGCCATTGCTATTGAGGCTAAGATTTAAATAGGTTAATAAAGAAAAAAGAAGAGTTTTTGGTACAAATCTGATTCGTGGAACGGCTAGGCCCAAAAACGGGTTTCTCCTTTATAGGATGATTTTTAATAGGGATGAACACCGTAAACATTTGGGATAAAAGGATTTATTCTTAGGCAGCCATTATCATCATCAATCAAGTTTAAAGAACTTTTGACTACTATTATGAAAAAAATTAAAAAGACCTCGGTCTTTTTAAATTTTTTAATATTAATCTGCTTTAATATTATTTTTTTAATATTAATCTGCTTAAAAACTTCTTCATGAAGTAAGTTTGTATTTTTATATTGCTTAGTATTGTACTTCCTATAACAAGACATGGCTAGATTATTTACGTTATTCCATCAATAAACAGCAGTTTTTAAAATTAAAAATACCTGGAAATTCAAGTGTTGGAATTGCCAGTGCAGTTAGTTTCTTATTTGGGAATATGTAAACATCCTCAAAATGTTTATGACACACTTTTCTGTTCTTATGTATGAATTCATTATCTTCTCCAATAATATCACCTCCAATTTTCATAATCCAAGTGCGAAAACGTTCTATTTGACCAGGATTGTTCGGGTTTGGAAACCGGTGCAACGGCAATCCTAAAACAAGATAATTAAAAACTGGTTACAAGATGTTCACCAAACATAAAAAAGAAAAGAATCTGAGTATCCAACTTGTATCTTGGTTTGGTAAAAATAATGAGTGAGCAGACAAACACATATTTGAATCTTCAAATTTAAAATTACCGGTCAAACGGGGTGAGATTGATTAGTTTTGAAATAAAAACCTACATAGCTTTTACAAAATTAGAATATAAAATCGGAAAAAAATAAAATTTATGACGACTTTTTGAATGCAAAAAGCTTTTTACAAAAAAGACAACCGCCTTCAAAAAGTGAAAAATAACTTTAGCACAGAACACACATTGACTTAAGTTTCGAAATTCAGTGGCTTTGTTCTGTTTGTTGTTTTGTATTGCCACCGACTTCCGAAACTAAAGTCAATGTGTGTTCTGTGCTAAAGTTATTTTTCACTTTTTGAAGGCGGTTGTCTTTTTTGTAAAAAACTTTTTATTTTCCGCTTTTTAGTACCTCCTCCTCATTCAAATCTATTAAGAAGAGATTGAAAGTTAACTACTACAAAGATTGATGAAACTAAAACGTCGTCTATGTAAAATTTTTGGGTATTTGTTGATTTTTCAAAAAGTGCTGAATCAATTTCGATAAAATTTATATGGGACCACCCCTAAAACGTACCCAAAATCGATTTACGTTTGCCTGAGAAATTGCGTAACAAATCGCGCACATACTTAATGCAAATTTAAGACTTATACGGTTTTCTCATGGATGCCATGGTCAGAACTGGACCAAATTAAAATGGGACCACACGGGAAGCACTAGCTTCCAAATAAAAAAAGAATCATCAAAATCGGTTCACCCAGTCCCGAGAAATCAGGTAACAAACATAAAAAAAAATAATAATAATAAAAAAAAAAAAAATACAGACGAATTGATAACCTCCTTTTTTGAAGTCGGTTGAAAACACAATTAAATTTGTTTTCTTAAAATTGATTAATAATTTAGGAGAAAAAAAAATGATAACCATTTTAATTGATATTGAAAATGCGGCTGCTTTGATAACACCAACAATTTGCATTGCTGCTTTAACCTTTTCACCGCCACGGTCACAAAACGCGATGCCTCGTCCAGCGCCAAGGCCGCCAAGCTAAACATGTATAACGACATATATAGTAAAAAGTAGTGGTGAGGGTATCGTCCTATCGATAAATAAAATTTTTACGCGTTAGGTATAATTTTATTCATAAATTTACGAATATAAATAAAAACAGATTCAATATTTCTATACTTGCATTATTTCACAGTATTGTTAGTAAAAAATAACAGTATAAATTGTAAGTATCAAAGAAATAAATTAATGATTCAAATAAAGCTATAAGAAATATGGTACATCTCTATTTGTTTCATGGCGTCATCCGTTGACTTCATATCAAGCTCTTGGCGCACGGTTAATTCAACTCTCATTAGGGATGTCGCCTATGATCTTTATTTCTATATTTTTTTATCTTTGTGTTTTTTTACCTAAATACTTCAGCCAACGTTTATTACCGTATCTAAAGGGAATTTTGTGTGTTAGTGTTTTCTACGTGTTTTCTGGAAATGGAAAGTAGGTAATTATGTAGGTATTTAACTATTTAAAAAGCAGTGGTGAGTTGTCCAAAAGTGATCCATAAAAAAGTAAAACATTCAAAGCTCAGCATAAACAAAAAGAGTTATTTTATACAGTACCTAGTTATTTTACTTGTTAACGAAACGAAAGATGTTTTTAATAATAACTTATATAACACAGCAAAACTATGCCCGCAAAAAAAGAATGACCTTATTTTTTGTTATTCCGAATCAGATTCCATACCTTGCAAACTTTTAAAAGCTCATCAGAGTCTAATTCTTTATTCATTTTGCATTTGTTCATTTATTTGGTCAATATTATTGTTGTCACAAGCAAAACGAGGAAAGAAAGATGCGTAGTAGGATATTATTGGGCATTCTACCCCACCTGCCGCTTCCTTCGGCTCACTTCGTTCGCCTTCGTTGCTTTCGGTGAGGTAGAATGCCTAATAATATCCTACGGAGTAGGCGTCGTTCAACATTTCTCATCGTTGAATCTCGTTGGTTACGAATGGAACGAAAAGTGGTCTGTCTCGAGACTGACTGTACAGTGTATAATGGTACGTTTTGACGGGCTCTTGTAAGACATATGAATTTGTGGTTCTGAAAAGAACATTTTGTGAAGACGATAGGCGTCCGATGTCTGAACTGGTAGCCTAACTGCGGCTCACTCCGTTCGTCTTCGTCACTCTCGGTGTGGTAGAATGCACAACATCTCGTCGTCAACATCGTTTTATAAAGATGAAAATTTACACGTTTATTAAACAAGTAAATACGTCGGCTGTCTGAACCGATGACCTAAACTTCAGGACAGATTGTCTCATGTCTCTCCACAAAGTTAGAGATAGCGCATTACCACAAGGTTCTACACACACTCAGTTTATGCGACCAGATTGGTACCGAGGACATCTGAATTTTAGGATTTCGTATACATTAAACTAAAATTTGGGACAGATTGTCACTATGTCTCTCCACAAAGTTAGAGATAGTGCCTTACCACAAAGGTTCAACACACACTCAGTTTATGCGACCAGATTGGTACCGAGGACATCCGAAATTTTAATTTAATTTATTCGACCCAGACGACACTACTTACTCGTTAATTACTAACACCACGCTACTTACACGTATTCGTAATAAACTTAAGCGGAACTTGTCACTTGAAATCTCTGGAGCGAATGTGATTTTTTATGTAAATTAATCGAATTTATGTAAAGAAAAATGCCATCTCAGCAAATTTAACTTCATTACAAAATTAACCCTTAAATCTTAGCAATACAATTGTATGACTAACTTATGTCAGTTACGACCTTTTAAATAATAATATTGATTTCGTCAAAATGCAATTTTATCGTGCGAAATGAAATATAAAACCAGCATTTGTCCGCACCGACAAAGGTGCCGTTACCTGGCTTAGGTATTTATGATTACTACTATTTGTTTAAGTTATGTATGTTTGTTTGTAAAATTAATAGATTTTTGAGACACATTATTTAAGTCTGTGAAAAAAACCTGGAACAAATATTTGGTGATTTTTAGGTACATTTATATAATTATAATACTTAGGGTACTAACGCATGCTGAGCGAATTTATTAACTTAATTATTACCATAAAAGAAAAAAAGGGATTGCGATAGGGATTCGAACCTAAAACCTCGAAATACACATAAGCCTATTTGTTACTAGAGCTATTCGCAATCCTGTTTGCAGGGTTGAATTTACGCTCTTCTTGGGTCATAATTATAGGGATGATGTCAGCGTCATCATACAATAAGTTGCATTCGAAATAATTTATGTGCAGAAAAGTTTTGAACGGATACGCGTACCAAAACTAGTTTATTATATGTATGTTGCAGTCAAACTGTAAATATAAAAACCATCAACTATAATAGAAATATAAAGTACCTACACTATATTAATAAAGTCGTATATTAGAAGTTGCATTGATATTTTACAGTTTGATACCATAAGTAGTATTTTTAAACAATCCCTAGACAAAAAAAGCTACTCATTTGAAAATATCATTTTACATAATATTTATTTATTGTAACCACAAAGTCATAAAGACCATAATTATTACAATAAATTAATTTCCAAGATGAGTATTCCGTACCGAAACTGATGTACATATTTATTTTATAAACATAGGAAGTCCTATGAAAAACAAATTTTAAACAATGTTTGCAACAAGCGCAATGCTTATCTTTCATATACAAATGTTCCCATGGAAATTACACACCCGCACACATGTACACCTACATCATACCTCACATACAACACACAGCAAATTATTGCTACTTGCAATTTTGCAGTTTCACAGACTGTAAAGGCTCATTTACACCCACTCGCAACAGTTACCTGATACGATCGATTCCGACACCGCCGTCAGATTCATGAAAGAATAATGTGTAATAAAGAATACAATGTGGCGACACTGACTGGACTTATACATACCGGACGGTAACTATTAGTGTAAATACGCCTTAACCCGGCGCAACGTGCGGATGGATGCGTGCGTGATTCACAATGGGTATATGTAGGTAATTATTATTGTTGGTGCTCCAAATATAATGTAATGTTTAGATATTATCGACGATAAACCAACTCAACATTCCAAGACCCTGTAATAGGTATAATACCTATTCAATATATCTATGTGATGCACATTGTATACATTATTTGCTGCACGAACAGGTTAAGTACAAGCTTCAACTTGTTGAAACGTGAAATTGATTTATTTAAAAAAGTAATGTAATAGGTTTTATACCTATGCATACCTACATTACCTACATACTTTCAATACCATTTCTGATGACAAAGCGCGCGCCCGGGCGGCGCCGCGGCGCGTCGGCACGCCTCATTGAGAAATATGAGACTTATCAGGTGTTCACGCTCGTGAAAAAACTTTGTGGGCAGTAGTTATAATTAACTGGTGTCATTATTCTGTAAGTACATACCTACTTTATAAGTTATTGTGTAATATAATAGTTATTAGGGTATTACTATTAAATATGTATAACACATATTAGGTTTTTATGTTGTATAAGTTTTGAATGTATAAGTTTTATTATAAATAAGTTAAATGAAATAGCATAATGTATATATATATTTATTTCTTTGTTAATGTTCATGCATCACAAGTTTGTAAGTTAAGTATGTAAGTAGACATGTATAGAAAATATTAAATAAACTGTGTAGGAACAGTTACTGTTATTATTATTATTATTTGGTATGTAGTTCTAGTTAGTTTGTAATAATTGTAAATAATGTAAAAATGTAAATAAAAATAAATTCTTTATAATTAAAATTATATTTTGTTTTGTATTCCTTATTTATCTTCGAATTCTAAATTAGCTCTAGTGTTATGATATAATTATAGGTTTTTTGCTTTCAGTATTTCTTAATAAATTAATTCGTTTAAAATTATAGTACCTGTAATAAAATGTATAAGAAATGTCATTATTGCTGCAGCTAATTTAAAGTTTGTTATGTAGGTAACCCTGAGTATTTTAAATAAAACACTCTTTAGTAGATAAAGATTTTATTAACTGTTCATCACAATAATAATTTTAAAAATACTACTTATGGTATCAAACTGTAAGATACCAATGCAACTTCTAATATACGACTTTATTAATATAGTGTAGGTACTTTATATTTCTATTATAGTTGATGGTTTTTATATTTGCAGTTTGACTGCAACATACATACAATAAACTAGTTTTGTTACGCGTATCCGTTCAAAACTTTTCTGCACATAAATTATTTCGAATGCAACTTATTGATTGATGACGCTGACATCATCCCTATAATTATGACCCAAGTAGAGCGTAAATTCGGCCCTGCAAACAGGATTGCGAATAGCTCTAGTAACAAATAGGCTTATGTGTATTTCGAGGTTTTAGGTTCGAATCCCTATCGCAATCCCTTTTTTTTCTTTTATGGTAATAATTAAGTTAATAAATTCGCTCAGCATGCGTTAGTACCCTAAGTATTATAATTATATAAATGTACCTAATAATCATCAAATATTTGTTCCAGGTTTTTTTCACAGACTTAAATAATGTGTCTCAAAAATCTATTAATTTACAAACAAACATACATAAATTAAACAAATAGTAGTAATCATAGATACCTAAGCCAGGTAACGGCACCTTTGTCGGTGCGGACAAATGCTGGTTTTATATTTCATTTCCCACGATAAAATTGGATTTTGACGGAATCAATATTATGATTTAAAAGGTCGTAACTGACATAAATTAGTCATACAATTGTATTGCTAAGATTTAAGGGTTAATTTTGTAATGAGGTTAAATTTGCTGAGTTGGCATTTTTCTTTACTTAAATTCGATTAATTTACATGAAAAATCACATTCGCTCCAGAGATTTCAAGTGACAAGTTCCGCTTAAGTTTATTACGAATACGTGTAAGTAGCGTGGTGTTAGTAATTAACGGGTAAGTAGTGTCGTCTGGGTGAATGAATTAAATTAAAATTTCGGATGTCCTCGGTACCAATCTGGTCGCATAAACTGAGTGAATGTTGAACCTTTGTGGTAAGGCACTATCTCTAACTTTGTGGAGAGACATAGTGACAATCTGTCCCAAATTTTAGTTTAATGTATACGAAATCCTAAAATTCAGATGTCCTCGGTACCAATCTGGTCGCATAAACTGAGTGTGTGTAGAACCTTGTGGTAATGCGCTATCTCTAACTTTGTGGAGAGACATGAGACAATCTGTCCTGAAGTTTAGGTCATCGGTTCAGACAGCCGACGTATTTACTTGTTTAATAAACGTGTAAATTTTCATCTATATGAAACGATGTTGACGACGAGATGTTGTGCATTCTACCACACCGAGAGTGACGAAGACGAACGGAGTGAGCCGCAGTTAGGCTACCAGTTCAGACATCGGACGCCTATCGTCTTCACAAAAGGTTCTTTTCAGAACCGCAAATTCACATGTCTTACAAGAGCCCGTCAAAACGTACCATTATACACTGTACAGTCAGTCTCGAGACAGACCACTTTCCGTTCCATTCGTTACCAACGAGATTCAACGATGAGAAATGTTGAACGACGCCTACTCCGTAGGATATTATTGGGCATTCTACCTCAACGAAAGCAACGAAGGCGAACGAAGTGAGCCGAAGGAAGCGGCAGGTGGGGTAGAATGCCCAATAATATCCTACTTGCGTGCGCCCTCATCCGTTTAGTGCTGCACTATATTAAAATGACCTTGACACCCATACGCATATGACGACACAGGACAACTTCTATAGAAGTTCGTGGCGCTCGGGGCACTGACAACTAACTGATTTGTAGAGATGGGAATATTATTATCGACAAGGATTGGTAAACAAAAATAACAACTATTTCATTTCGGATCAGCACCAATCTGAAGGTCGAAATTGGTCAATTTTCTTTATGTTATAATGTCGTTAACTAAATTCATGTTTTACTGACCTTAAATTGGGGTACTACCCCCCCCCCCCCCTTAAAGGGAAAAGTTGCGGAGCCCCCCCCTTTTCGAGTTTTTTTCATTTTAAGGTTGAGGCATTTTTTCTCATTTTATGAATTAAAATTAAAAGTAAGTGTAAAAACACATTTAGTCTTTAGAATTTCAGTGACAATACTTTCTGAATTAAAAAAGAATGAAAATGCTTCACGACTTGGGTAAGAAAGCCATGTTTTTGTGCTATCATACTCTTTAATTTTAATATATTTATGATAGTCTTGCATTTCTTCAGACTCGAAATCATGTCTGCAGGTTTGACAATCCTTATAAATATTTTTTTTTTAAAGATAGACGAGCTACCCGATAGAGTATGCTACAGCTGCACATTTTTCTTTATTTTCGGGATTTGATATTAAATTTTCTAAATCTGCGTCCCCTACGCACAAGTGCTCCTCAGTCCTCAGCTATTTCAAAATTGACATTACTTGTTTCTGGTTAGGGCTGCTTTTCAGTAATTTTTTTTTTTAATGAATGCCATAATTCGAAATTGTCTTCTTCACAATTTGCCCCAACCGATTTGTATGAAGTTATATTACTTAACAGTAATGATTTGTAAGCGCTTAAAAAGCGCTAAAAAATAAAACGGCTGTCGGCTGGGACTGGCAACACTGCCCCAGTGCCCCAGTGACATGTCAAAATTTTAATCCGTATTTAAAAATTAGTTTTAATTATTAATTAAGTATTTAATAAGGTGTAATAATACATGTATAAGTAAATAAGTGCATAATAATCCAGGATTATTGTTTTTCCTGCAAAGTAACAAAGTAAACCCTGTTTTGGTTATTCACCGTTACCGGTAACCTATAACGGAACAGCTGATGTCAACCTGCAGATTCAAACGGGGAGTATTGTTTATTTTTATTTTATTTTATCGTTGCCTGATATTAACACTCAAGAGTCTCATATTTTCTATCAGGCTCTTTTTGAGACCTAGCATCATTTATTCTGGTAGATTTCGTAATTTGCAATAGGTCCTTGTCACTTTGTTCTCATACAAAAGACAAAACTTAGGTTCGAAATAGAGTTAATCTTATAGTATATTAGAATCCATAACAACAATAACGTGTATTTCTCTTTATGTTCATTGTAGTCTTGATTTAAATCTGCAACTTCAAGCTTAGGACCCTACCCACATACAGGGAAGAATAAAATCATTATAAGACAATTTTGAATTAATTTAGCTTTGCAGTTAATGTGATTACAGCCTACCTCATTTCTTCTCCTCAAGCACTAGATTTTCCATCTGTTCTTTCATTTCTACCATTCCTATTTTGTTTATTCAATTAGTTCTCACCGTTTCTTCAATTCTAATTTCAGTACTAATCCTAAAACCATGCCTGTGATGACCCGTAAGGCGACTGCGCAGGATTTGGAGCTCAAATTGAGAACGGCCCTACAAGAACTAAAGGCCTCGAACATCCAATGTCAACAGTTATTACTGGAGAGAGAGGAATCTGAAGAGGAAGTTAAGAAAATTAAAGCGGGAGCTTGTAGACCTTCATCAGCAATTCCTGGATGTTGTTGATGAATGGGATAAACTACGGGTGGTCACAAATGGTTTCAACAGCTGTAGCAACCTATACGAGGAGGCCTTGTGTAAAGTTAGGGATTTAGAGGAGGAATTAATTCATGCAAATGTACGGTATTCAAAATTACAGAAGGAAAAAGATTGTACTCAGGTTGTGGAAACTAATCATTTATATAATGAATTGTTGAAAAGTAATTGTAACACAAATTCGTTAATAACAATTGACCTTACTGAAGATTCTATAATGAAACACAATAATAGTAATTATAAAATGAGTCACAATAAAATAAAAAAATATTTCAAATTGAATAAAATTATTAATAAATGTAATAAATATAAGAAACAACAGAAACACTATTCCAGTAATATAAAACTAAGGAGAGAACGTGTGTTTCTAATAAATAAATTAGATAATTTCCAAATAAAGTTCGAAGACAGTGCTAACATTTATCGGGTTGACACTCAACGGCTTCAGTCAGAAATTCAGGTACTTGAAGAGTCACTACATGCGCTTTATAGCAAGTATGTGCATTCTCAAAAGCAAATAAAAGAACATATCCTTGCCACAAATGAGTTAGTAGATATGTGTAACTCCAATGCAGACAGAGTAGACCCACTGCCTCTCAGCACCTCTCCAGATACCTTCCAAATGGAACCAAGCTGTGAGGTTGTTCAACCTGATGCTACAGAAGTCCTGTCCCAATCTGAAAGTGCTAGGGAGCGTATGCTCAAAAAAATGTAACAACAGATATTGTGCAGGGTTCACCTTCTGTTGTACAGTCACAGTCAGACAACAGTTTTCTCACTTGCAATAATGTTTATAATAAAGATTGTTATTGTCCTATTTTGTTTTCAGATAGTTTAGGGAGAGGGTTAGGTAGATTATTAAATAACAACCTGAGTCATTCTGTATTGAATTATTGCACGCCTGGGCATTCATATAAAGAAATAGTATCTTCAGTTACTAGACAGGAATATGATCCTAATACAATTATTACTATATGTGTAGGTAATAGCTCAAAGGTTAAAATTGATGATATAACTGACAGTGTCACTGAACTATTGAACATTAATTGTCAAAAAATAATATAATGCGCTTTTCCGTACTTTGAGCACCTATCAAATAGGACAAATAATAACATACATAAGCTTACTAATCATATGCATTTAATAACTAGTCACTATAGTGACAAGCTTATGTTTTTTGACACCAACAGTTTCGTTGAAAAATTGAAATCGACTAGAGATACAGCGTATCTGCCCATTAGGTTTAGACGTCAGATAGCTAGCATGGCTATTGGTGCTAATTCTGTTGTGCACGAACTAAATTAATTTTAAGCTATTTATATCTCTTTCTCTCTAACAAAACAAGAAAGAGACATATATTAATAAGAGCTGTCAATTTAAGTTGATCTTAAATGTTCATACAAATATAGTTGTCATTTCAGAACGTATTGATTAAAAACACTGCGAAGTTCAAGGGAAAACTAATTTGACATCTCTAACTTAGTCCTTGTCTATCGCCGTCCTTTTCTTTAGCTGCCTGGTAGAAAGGGAGACAAATGTCTAATTTTAGTTTAGTTTGTGAACAAGGGAATCGGTACCATTAGCTTTTAATATTAGCTCAGACATAATTAGTATGTCAAAGTGTTCTATAACTAGCACCATGGTTAGTAATAATACTAATGTTAAGGTGGTAAGCGCAAGTTCTTTAAACTAGTAAGTAAGACAACAGAAGGTACCAGTATCAATATAGTTCAACTTAGTAATAACAAGGTATCTTCTAGTCATCATGCAGAGAATTTTAAAAAAAGGGTTAAGCAACATTCCTTGAAATTATTTCATCAAAATATTCAAGGTTTTTCTTCCAAGCAATTAGAAATTGAATTGTTTTTAGAAAAGACAATGTTCGACATTGGTGCCGATTCTCTTGTACCCCGAATTAAACTAAACTATCACTAAAATTTCTTATTTTTAGTTTAGAGATTCCGTAGTTATTCTGCAAACAAGTTTCTCTAAACTTAGAAACAACTATTGTGTTATATTTTGAATTTCAATAAAATATGTAAAAACCTGTATTTGTTTTCGTTATCTGTGACAGTCTGACAGGTATGATGAAGTTACGGACACAGAGTACATTATAAAATATACGGAGTAGAGTAGCTACGGTTTTAATTTAACTTTTCTTCAAACTTTCAAAGGCAGAAGGAAGAACATATCTTACATTTTTGTGTGCGTTTCGACCGCGCGGCCACGGCGATATTTCGAAAAAAAAACTTTTCCAAGATTATGTAAAATTTTGTAAAAGTTGATTCCCAAAACCATAAATTTGTCGAAGATATGGTTAAAAAGTTATAAGGGTTTGAACGTGGCCGCGCCATTGAAACGCGGAGAACCGCGCGGCCACGGAGATCTTTAAAACTAAGCGTAGCAGAGACCTAAAATTCAGGTAAATAACAGATTAAATTTGTAAAAAAAATGTAAAAATACAGAAAAAAATCCTAGGTTTATATTTTAGGAGCTGCAAGACAAAAACCCCATGGCCGCGCCATTGAAACGGTGAATAACACTCTAGGGCCGATATCACGCTGAAAATGCATCGCAGACGTCTGAAATTCATTGTAAAATCTAGATTTGAATTTGTCGAAAATGTAAAAAATATACAAAAAATACCCAGGTTTAGATTTTAGGAGCTGTAAGACTAAAACCTCATGGCCGCGCCATTAAAACGGTGGGAAACACGTTATCGCTAGATAAATATTTTTTATTAATTAAGGGGTGTAGACCAGGTTACTTCGCAGTGTGCGGGTGGAATTTTATTCTTGAATGCAAAATTAAACGCAGAATAACGGCATTAAAGATTTACTTTTAACAGAGTACATTGTAAAGTTGTAAAGTTGTAAAGTTGTAAAGGTGTACAGTTGTATAAATCTTTGTAAAAAATATAATTAAAAGTTGTATGCGCACACGACTTTAAAGATGGTGTCGTAGAGAGAGTTGTTCGGCGCGTCGCCGCCAGAGGGCGCTCCCGCGCTTCCGTTCCACGTCGGTCACTGCAATGCATGGAAAGCGTATGTCCCAAGCATGGCATACGCAAGTGCGTCAACAAGTTACCCCCCTTGGCAAAGCCGGAACATTGGGTAGCTGATACTCTTCCACTGGTAGCGGGCACAGTCTGTTGAAGGCACGTCGCATAGTTCCCGAAGTTGTCTTCACGTCGACGACCCTGGTCACACTGTCAGAACCAGGATAGACATAAGTGATACGCCCAAGCAGCCATCTGTTGGGAGGCACCCGATCGTCCTTGACCAGCACCATCATACCCAAGTGCAGGTCTCTTCCTTGCTTGCTCCACTTCTGCCGTTTCTGTAACTCTGATACATATTCCTTTCGGAAACGATGCCAGAAATGGGCCTTTAGTTGCTGAGTTCTCGCATAACGAGAGAATGAGCTAAACCTAGAGCTCTCTTGCGCTTCAGGAGAAGGTAAGACGGTTAAGGTTCGTCCAAGGAGGAAGTGTGACGGTGTCAAAGCTACTAGATCTGAAGGATCAGAGGACATTGGAGTTAAAGGCCTTGAGTTCAAGATCGCCTCTATCTGTGTGAGAACTGTGTTCATTTCCTCGTACGTAAGGTTGGCAAGAGCAAGTATACGTTTTAGATGATGCTTGACTGATTTCACAGCACCCTCAGCTAAGCCGTTAAAGTGTGGGCTATAGGCTGGTGAAAATTTAAAATTTATTGATAAAGTTGAAGCATAAGAACCTATATACTCAGCATTCAACTTTAAGAATTTACCGAGCTCATTACATGCTCCCACGAAACTTGTACCATTGTCCGAAAAGATGTTGACAGGTTTTCCCCTGCGAGCAATGAATCTACTCAAGGCAGAAATAAAGGTTTCAGAGCTTAAGTCGGTTACAAGCTCAATGTGTATTGCTTTGACAGCTAGACATACAAAAATGCATATGTATGCTTTAAGTAACCTACTGCCTCTACCCTTTCGGTTCAGTATCATCACTGGTCCTGCATAATCTACTGCGGTGTTAATGAATGGGTAATCAGCATGTAAGCGCTGTTCAGGAAGATTGCCCATTATTGGCTGTGTAACTCGTCCTGAAAAACGACAACATGTGACACAATTATGTACGGTTTTCCTAGAAATATTTCTCCCGTTTAAAACCCAAAACTTATGACGAATGTTTGACAACAGTAATTGTGGACCAGCATGCATAAGTAGTTTGTGATAGTATCTAAAGATGAGTACTGTAATGTGGTGAGATGCATGTAACAATATTGGATGTTTAACGTCATATCTATAATGTGAGTTGGAGAGTCTACCTCCAACTCGAATAAGACCATCAGAATGCAAAAACGGATTTAAATTAACTAATTTACTTTTTAATGACAATTGTTTTTTGTTTATTAATGATTTATACTCCTGATGGAATGATTCTTGTTGTGAAATGTAACATAAGGTAATTAATGAAGAGTTAAGCTCATGTAAAGTTAAGAACCCTGTATGTTTGTTCTGTGGGAAACGACAGTTGTGTATAAACCGCTGTATGTAGGCTGTGACACGTTGCAGCCTACCAAGATCAGAGAACCTATTCACAAATTCGACTGATTGCGCTTCCAAAACATTTAAATAAGTTTGAACCTTTAATTCTGGCAATTCACTTTCTTTAATGTTGGTTGGTGGGCCAGGCCAGTTAGTCTCAGGTTGCAATAAAAATGTAGGTCCTGACCACCACAAACTGTTCGATTCCAGCTGGCAAGCATCTGCACCGCGAGACCCTATGTCAGCAGGATTCAACTTCGTAGGTACATAACGCCAGGTGTCTGGTTCTGTAAGAGACTTAAGTTCATGAATTCTGTTATAAACAAATGGTTTTAATAAGTTGGCCTTGGAAGTATTGATCCAAGCCAATACAATGGTTGAGTCACACCAGTAGGTACAACTGTAAGTTCCTATTAATGAGGATTTAACTTTGTCAGCTAGACGAGCTGCAGACAGAGCCCCACACAATTCTAACCGTGGGACTGTCATGGGTTTAAGAGGAGCTATGCGGCTCTTTGCAGTTATTAAATGAACTGAAACTTTATTGTCATGTGAAATAGAACGAAGATAAACACATGCACCATAGGCTTGAATTGATGCATCGCTAAAGGCATGAAGTTCACAAATCACAGACTGATCACATATAACATGCCTTGGGATTTTTATATTATTAATGGAATGTAAAGATTTAATAAAGTTGCACCAAGTTGCTTGAATTTCACTGGACACATTTTCATCCCAAGTTATTTTTAACGACCATAGCTTCTGTAGAATTATTTTAGCTTGTAAAATGCAAGGGTTAATGAGTCCAAGGGGATCAAATATTTGAGCCATTGTGGAAAGAATTGTGCGTTTTGTAATGTGTTCAGGCGATGTAATGTTTACTGAAAAAAGCAACACATCTTCTTTACAGGCCCAAAGTAATCCTAATGTCTTTGAATACTCATGGCTACTTAAATTAAGATATTCATCTTTGCTATTTTCACCTATAAGTTGTTGTATGATCCATGGATTATTTGAATGCCATTTTCTTAATGAAAGCTGTCCACTTTCAAGTTGGTTAATGACGCCTCTGCAGATGCCTACCAGCTGGGATATGTCATTTTCCCCATAAATAAAGTCATCAACATAAAAACCTTTAATGATGGCATCTGACACTGCTTTGTCAGTGCATTCCTTTCCCAGCTGAACTAAACATCGCGTAGCAAGATACGGTGCAGATGCGGTACCATAAGTGACAGTATTAAGTTTATATTGTTTGAGCTGTTCATTAGGTTCGAAACGCCATAGTATCTGTTGCAGCATACGTTGGCCCTTGGTTACGTTTACCATTTTGTACATTTTTTCTACATCTGCAGTGACAACATATTTAAACTGTCTGAATCTAATTAATATACTAAAAAGGTCACTCTGAACTGTAGGACCAACCATTTGAATGTTGTTAAATGACAACCCAGTTGAAGTCACCGCAGATGCATCAAAAACAACTCTTAACTTTGTTGTTAAACTTGTTGCACGTAAAACTCCATGATGTGGCATAATGTATGTGTGTTCATCCTTGTCAGGAGTTGTGTTTTCGGTCATGTGACCTAATGACATGTATTCTTTAATGAATTCAGCATATTGCTGTTTGAATAAAGGGTCACGCTTAAACCTACGTTCTAATGATACAAACCTAGAAAGAGCTTGTTCATATGAACTCCCCAGTCGATGAGGTGATTCCTTTAATGGTATTGTTACGGTAAATCGACCATCATCCTCACGAGTTGTGGTTTGCATAAAATTACTTTCACATTCCTCATCCTCTTTGGACACAGGCTTGTGCACAGTAACTGATTCAAGCTCAAAGAATTTGCTCAATTGATCCTGGAGTTGATCATCATAATGTAAAATTGAGTGATTGCAATGGACTGTATTATTATTATAATGTAATGACTCTGTGGGTCCAGATATCAACCATCCAAACTTAGTTTCACTTAATGTAGGTCTATGTTTACCTAGTGAAATGTTGTTAGACAACAATACACTCCAAAATAAGTCCGCTCCAAGCAACATATCAACTTGAGACGGTGTGTGGAATAAAGGATCCGCTAATGTAATATTATGAGGTATGTCTAACATTCTATGATTAATTTGTTTGGAAGGCAATGCTTGAGTAATGTGTGGAACCACAAAACAATTAATGTTTTCAGAATATGAATTAATAAGTGATGATATAATGACATCACATCTTTTATAAATGCAACTAGATTGACCATTTAACCCTTCAACTAATGTTGATGTTGAATAAGTTGACAATTTAAGTTTGTCACACAAGTTCCCTGTGATAAAGCTAGATGTGCTGCCATTATCCAATAAAGCACGAACCTTGTGTTTGTGGCCAACATGGTCAGTAACATGAACAATAGCTGTTGACAACAACATCACACATTGGGTATTATGAGTAGCAGACAAAACCACATTGTCTTGAGCACTTCTTAATGTCTGTGTGCTTGACTGTGTTGTACAGAGTGCTACACTGCTAGCACTAGTAGTGTGTTGTGTTGGAGTAAGCGGAGCGTCAGTACTACCTTTGTTTGGCTCTGGAGCAATGGATAGCTCTCCTAAATGTAACATAGTGTTATGTCGCTTATGACAGTGTGCACAGCCACCCATCCTGCATGTGAACGATTTATGACCTTGTCTCAAACAGTTAAGGCACAGTTTAAGCAATCTTGCCCTTTCAATGCGACCTTCAATGGGAAGCAACTTAAAACTTGAACACTGATAAATGGCATGACCGCCTTTGCATAATGGACAAACATGTGGTCTGTCATTACCTGTAGACTCTGAGTTTAAGGCAAGTGCCCTATGTTTATTGAGTGTACTGTCACTGTGTCTTCGTTTAGAGACTTTTATGTTTTGTGCTTCTACTGTTTCTAACAAATCAGCTCGGTTTTTAAGAAATTTATTAAAATCAGCAATTGTGGCCAAATCATCCAATTCGTTACGGTAGGTTTCCCATTCACGGCTTGTCACTGAATCTAATTTACTTGAAACTAAGTGTATAACAAATGCTTCTAAACCTATTTCTGTAGGTAACTTAAGTGTTTTCAAAGCTCTCAAGTTACGATTAATTGTGTCAATCATGTTGCGCAGAGCCTTAAAGGATTCCTTAGTCACATTTTCAATATTAAAGAATGCCTGAATATGATTGTAAACTAGAAGCCGTTTGTTATTGTAACGGTCAGATAGTAGCTCCCATGCAACATCATAATTCTCTTCCGAGAAGTCGAGTGCACAAATGATTAGAGCAGCACTATCCTTTAAAGCTGCACGCAAATAATGGAACTTACTTATTCTCGGAATACTGTCATCAGAATGTATTAACGATGTGAATGTGTCACGAAACTCTAACCAGTTGTGATACTGACCCGAAAAGGTAGGCAAATGTATGGTAGGTAATTTGAGTTTTATCCCACCTTTATGTCCGGAACCCGTACCAGAGCCTGCAACCGACTCACCACTCGCAGAGGTCTCATGTTTGCTCAACAGTTCTAGGGCAGCGGCAATAGCAGCATAGTATTGATTCTCGAACGTTTCTCGTTCCTGGTACTGTTCCTCTGGAATTTCAGACAGATTTTCTATGTTATATTGTGTGCTATCATAGTCAGAATACATTTCTTCTATTTTAGTTAATCTAAATTTCAACTCCCTAACCTGTAAGGTACTTAATGTTTCACCTTTTATTAATGAAAGAAATGATCTAAATTGGGTTAGCTTAGCCTTATAGCTGCCCCGTGTTTTCACTAACGATTTGTAATCCATTATGATAGTTAGCGTGACTTTGAGTCTAAATGTTTAATAAAAGAGCGACAAACAATACTTAAAGGTGTAATGAAGCAGCGAGGGCGCTTGCGAAACAGTCAAATACCAAGCATAAAGCAAGCGAGTGCAGCTCGCCAGCTAGGGCTCCACGCAAGCGTCGTGGAAGGCCGACACGTGGGCAACAGCGACCCCAGTCTCACCATGCGATTATAGTGCACTGTAAACACAAAATAATTAAGATACGGACACAGTATTCACACACACAGGGGCAATTCAAGATGCTTAAAGCCTGAGTGGGGAATATGTACTAGAAAAATATGAAGAATTCGAGGAAATTCGTAAAATAAGGTTAAGTTTTTAAATTTAAAGTTTTAGGGAGCACGTGGAATGAAAGGATAATGGGATCACGATGGCACTTCTCTAAGTCTTGTAAATTTCCTTTAGGTAATGGCCTCCTTGATCTTCCTTCTTTACAACGTGTTCCACGTCTCTGTTTTAAAGTATTGGATATTCTTCAAATTTGGATTCCACGTAATGGCCGCAACGCGTGCTCAGTAATTTCCTTGATCTTGATAGCCGCTTTGTTTCCAAAATCCGGGTCGATGGACCAAAATGTAGACCAGGTTACTTCGCAGTGTGCGGGTGGAATTTTATTCTTGAATGCAAAATTAAACGCAGAATAACGGCATTAAAGATTTACTTTTAACAGAGTACATTGTAAAGTTGTAAAGTTGTAAAGTTGTAAAGGTGTACAGTTGTATAAATCTTTGTAAAAAATATAATTAAAAGTTGTATGCGCACACGACTTTAAAGATGGTGTCGTAGAGAGAGTTGTTCGGCGCGTCGCCGCCAGAGGGCGCTCCCGCGCTTCCGTTCCACGTCGGTCACTGCAATGCATGGAAAGCGTATGTCCCAAGCATGGCATACGCAAGTGCGTCAACAGGGGACAATTGTCGAAATCATGCAAAAAAAATTACATTTCACACAAACCAAAACTATAAAATGAGGTAACCACCTCGTATAAAACGTCAACGTCAAAAATATTTATCTTAGTGTAAGTAAACAATCTGTGATTTGTGATTTTAATAGAAGTTTATATCTTAGTGTAAGTAAACAATCCGTGATTTATGTGATTTTTAAAGAAATAAAGATTATTATGTTTTTGTATCTCTTCGTTTCATTTTAATTCAATTTAGAATCCTTGGGATATGATTTCTATTACAACAGGTGGAAAGTTTTCTGTAAACCACAAGGCATGGTCACCCTATCGAAATAATCAAAACACATTGCAAGGCTTTGTATTATGAATAAAAAATATGTTTTGCATATTATCGGTAGTTCTACATATTAATAGGTGTTGTTTATAAAAAAAACTCACTAATACTTACTTTCTTCGATAGATAATCAAAACTTATTTTTACACGATACCGCACTACTGCTCCTGAAATATAAACCTAGGTATTTTTTGTATATTTTTTACATTTTCGACAAATTCAAATCTAGGTATTACAAAAAACTTCAGACCTCTGCGATGCTTTTTCAGCGAGATATCAGCGATAACGTGTTTTCCACCGTTTCAATGGCGCGGCCATGGGGTTTTAGTCTTACAGCTCCTAAAATCTAAACCTGGGTATTTTTTGTATATTTTTTACATTTTCGACAAATTCAAATCTAGATTTTACAATGAATTTCAGACGTCTGCGATGCATTTTCAGCGTGATATCGGCCCTAGAGTGTTATTCACCGTTTCAATGGCGCGGCCATGGGGTTTTTGTCTTGCAGCTCCTAAAATATAAACCTAGGATTTTTTTCTGTATTTTTACATTTTTTTTACAAATTCAATCTGTTATTTACCTGAATTTTAGGTCTCTGCTACGCTTAGTTTTAAAGATCTCCGTGGCCGCGCGGTTCTCCGCGTTTCAATGGCGCGGCCACGTTCAAACCCTTATAACTTTTTAACCATATCTTCGACAAATTTATGGTTTTGGGAATCAACTTTTACAAAATTTTACATAATCTTGGAAAAGTTTTTTTTTCGAAATATCGCCGTGGCCGCGCGGTCGAAACGCACACACATTTTTTACCATAAATCTCTCATAATCCCGTGGCGCTATCATGTCATCGTCAAACTCGCGGAAACGAGCTAATAAAAGACAGCAGAAGCTGCTAGGCCAGAGGTAAGAAATATAACTTATATTTTATTGATAATTCTATCATAAACATCCTAACAAATATTTTATTTCGCGGACAACCTGAATGCATCAATCATAATTATCTATACCTGCAGTGTTTATACCTAATAACATAATTAAGAAGATATAATAATTATTAATTATTATATCTTCTACTGTGCCTGTCTACTAAAAGTGTCTTATCTTTTTTTATTTGTTTAGAAAATCAAGCTGATGCGAGCTGAACCAACTAGGCTGCAGCAGGACTGTCGAGCAGTAGCAACATGTAAGTTATTTATGTCAGATAAAATGTTAAACTGGATTGGTTATGTACTTGCATAATTTTGATGTGTGTTATAAGCTAATTTAATTTCAACAGATTTGCAATGTCTGGATGGCAAAAGTGAAAACGAAGGCAAGAAAATTGAAACTCCATCAGGGCCATAGGGAAAGGTCTCGATGATACTAAGAAAAAAATTCTTGATGTCAGTGGGTCTGCCAGTTTAGAAATGGTAAGTTATATTATATTTTAATCTCTGAATTTTTATAAATATATTACATACCAAGACGGGTTTCCATTACTTTCAAGCACTGATAAATGAGACATTTAATTATCTATTGTTATTGGAGAGCTTGAGTGAGACTCGGGGAATTAACCGTTTTTTTTTATTTCAGGGTATACCTGTCTTGTCTCCACTGCCCACGTTGTCTAGCCGAAATTCGCCCTCTCTACAGCCTATACTCAAAGAGCAGCTTGTGGAAACTGACAGTGGGACTCCGGCAACACCACTGTAGCAGTCAAGTGGGCGATTTACCCGCCGCAGAAGACTGCCGAGGACTCCCCGCCCGCCAGTGCACCACAATTTGGTACAAGCACTTATGAGAATAGCCAGTCACTCCGGGAGAGCATTGTCCAGAGTATTTAGGCTACAGCCATTTGCTCTTTTGGTATTCCATAATTAACAACAACATTGGACGACCCAAAACGAAGATAATGGGAATAAAACCCCGATTGATTTCTTCTCCATTACTTCGTCTTGGAGCTTACAAGTCCATCAAACCCGCTATTCTCATAAACTGCTTGTTTCAAAGCCTCTTGTCAGCTCGCTATTGACATTGACGCTAAACCAATATTTCTATTTAGTTTTAATTTATTTTGTTAATTGCTTATTATTTTGTCCATAGTTATATTTTGTTATTTACATATTTTGTTTAGGGTTAAGGATAGGTTAAATGATAAGAAAATTAAATTTTCAAAAGTAAATAAGTAAAATGTTTAATTTAATTAATATGATTTACAAGCGATTGTAGAGTTTCCCTTTCTTTGGACAGGAAATCGGTGCTTGTAGCCTCCACAAACACATTCTGCTCTTTGTCCTCGGAGACATCAATATCTTCTTCATCTGCAAAAGAACTATTATTAAGATTTCTTACTTAGCTAACTTCAATTACTGTAATAAAAAAATTAAAAGGGTCTATATTTAGTTAACTAACTAACAAACTATGTGTGTGATTCTAAAGTTGAGAAGTTAGGGAGCTCGAAATTAAACAAAAATAACTAAAAGGAATAAGGTTCGGGCGCCAGAGCTCACTAGGTAATTTAAAACAAAGGGAATCCGGGATAGCTGAAAGGTAGGGGATATGGCTTCTAATCTTAGGTCGGAGATTTCTGAAATTAAGCTGCAAATTCTTTAACAATAGCTCATTTATTTCTATCGCAGGCAGTATGGCGAACACAACACTAGAAAGTTCCTTTCATTAGAAGCGAATATTGTTTTATAACTATTAAATTCTATAACTAAAGTTTATGCTAAAGTTGTCAGTATTGCACGTTTTTAAGTTGAAAACTACGAAAAGAAAGCTAAAGAAATCATACCACAGGCTTTGTGAAAACTATTTAAAATAAACCTTTGATGTGGATTGGAGACTCGTGGTGAATCGCATCAGCTCATCTCCATGATGAATTTAAATGTTATGGATGAAAATCCAAAGTATAAGTAAGAACGCCTTTGGGGCTGAAAACGAAAACGATTTCCTTTGTTAGTTAAATTCACACGTCGAGCAGAATGGCGACGAGATAAATCGGGAATTCCAAACACTTACCGTTCTTTAGCGAAAACAAAGCATGCCGATCGCTCGTGCTATGGGCACAATCAAACAGCGATGGCGTTAAAGGTGGGTTTCAAAAAATATCACCGCTGCACGGCTGCTGACATCACAACAAAGCGGATCCAACCAGAGGTGGACCCTAGAAATATTCCAATCTAATGATTGGCACGGAATAGAATTTTATTCGTGCATCATCTTAGTGAATTCGGTCGGAAAGTGAATGCTACTTCTCCCAAACCGGAAACGTCAGAATAATCTGACAGCCGGGGAATTAAGATCCAACTGTCAAACGGATGGTCTATGGTTTTATCGATTACTCTACTAAATCCTAGCCAATCTATCAAATGTCTAAAGTGTGTCCATGGCATTACCGAAAACTTCGAAAAAGTGACGAGAGAGGTCGACACTATGTAGCGAGTAAAAATTACTCGTTACATTACATCCCTCCCCGGACTTTCTTTTATTAGAAAGAAACAACGAAAAACGAAGTGAACAAAAAATTCAAAAACAAATAACTATCATAGTGCAGCTAGGCGTCATGGCCACTGACTAAAACTTCGGTACTACAACCGATCAACAAGGCCAAACAACAAACAAATCCAAATTCAGTTAAGCCCGAGGGCCGCTGACTAAAACTCTAACAAGACTAAACACTAAACAAATCTAAACTCAGTTAAGCACGAGAGCCGCTGACTAAATCTTGAACAAAACTACTAAACATTAAACACTAACTTTGAGTACAGTTAAGCGCTATGGCTACTGACTAACTTTACACTAATTTACTAAACTATCCTACACCTCTTAAGTTCAGTTAAGCACTATCGCCGCTGACTAACTTCAGCCAACCTACTAAACTAAACCACTCCACTTAAGTTCAGTTAAGCACTATCGCCACTGACTAATACACATCTCTACCAACTAATCTGGAGTGCAGGTGGGCACTATCGCCGCTGACTATCCTCAACTAACCTACAGTTCAGCTTTGAGTACAGTTAGGCACCATAGCCTCTGTCTATCTCAGCAACAACCAATTAAAAATTAGCAATACCTAAACAAAAATTCTAGATAGAGTTGAAGGACTCTACCTAAAAGTATAGATTCCGAACCAATAAAGTCAGACAGAGTTGAAGGGCTCTTACCCAAAAATATTGATTCCTAACAAAAAGGTTAGATAGAGTTGAAGGGCTCTATCTAAAAAGGTTGGATAGAGTTGAAGGGCTCTATCCAAAAGTATTGATTTCCAACAAAAAGGTTAGATAGAGTTGAAGGGCTCTATCTAAAAAGGTTGGATAGAGTTGAAGGGCTCTATCCAAAAGTATTGTCACAGCAATAACCTGTAACAAGCAAAAACCATATTGTGATCGGCGCTACACCACCGAACTTCCGAGCACAATAGTAAAAAGGTATGACGAAAGTCAAAATTCCCCATTGTGACTGGTACAACAATGACCAACACAATGATAAAAGGGCAAATGAAAGCTGTGATTGGCTCTACTCTACCAACCTTCCAAGCACAGACAAACAAACAAAATATATTGGATTACCGAAGGGGAAAATCACAATACCTAAAGGCGAAAGCCAAGATGAAATCGAGGTCAAAAATTACACCAAGATCCAAAAACAAAGTACATTCTTTAACAAAAGTTTCAGAATGACCGCAAAAACAAGGTAGGACGTTCTATAACAAAAGTTACAGAATGACCTCAAAAGCAAAATCCGGTATGAACGCGTTACTAACAAAGTCAAATCCAAGTCTAGTATCGAAGAAATATCTAGACAAAAAAACAACACTGTCAACAATCAGTAAAAAAATAGAATTAAAATCAATAACTATTTAAAACTATGAGAGAAATAGAATGATTTTAATCTAAAAAAAGAAGATTACAAAAAACTTGAGATGAAATTTAAGTTTTTAAATCTTTTTAGGTAATAAAAACCCAAAGTGTAAGGTTGTATAGGATCTCTCTTTTTCAAAAATATGTAAACAAGTAAAGGATTACCTTTAAAAAAGAAAGAAAGAAAAGATATAAGATCCCACACAAGCTCAACAAACAAACAAAACAAACAAGATAAGATCCTTTGATGTGTAAAATGTATAGTGTAAAGAGTAGGTATTTCTAATTTAACCAAAATGACCTAAGTTTATTTTAATAAGAATTGACTTGGAATCTAATAAATTGTGTTGAAGTTACCTAACATAATAATAACCTTCAGATGGTCATAACCTTTCATTCATCATTCTAACAAAGACCAACCTTCACACAAAAATACTCAATACCAAAACCAAATCTATGAATTCCCAAAAATTTTTAAAATTTAATTATATCCTTTACATGATAACGACCCACGGAACCCTTATTTAAATCTTTCAAAACATAAACGTTATCAGAAACTTTTTCAGTTATTTCACACTTTAAAAACTTAGGTGCAAGCTTAGCCGAAAAATAAGCAGGTGCATGAGATTGAACAAAACTTCTTCTCCACACAACATCACCCACATCAAAAGAAATGACTTTCCGACCCTTATTATAATAAGCGGCATTTCGCTTATACCCCTTTAACAAATAAGTTTGAACTTTAACAAAAATATCACTAAGTGAATTAAGAGAAACTGCATAAGAGTTCCTATTTGAAACCTCTAGTTGAGATAAATTATCAACAGAGTTACTAAAATGATGTAAGGAAGCATCTAAAACAAGTTCCCTACCAAACATAAGAAAATTAGGTGTAAATTCTGTAGCAAGATTTACACTATTATTTAAAGCTAATTGAACATTGGGCAAAAAACTTGACCAAGTCCTATGATCGTCTTTAACAAAACACGATATGCAAGTTTCGACTGTTTTATTATATCTCTCAACAGGATTATTTTGAGGCGTGTACAATGTGTTATAAAATATTTTAGTTATATTAAAACCTTTCAAGAATTCTACAAAATGTTTTGAAGTAAATTGAGTTCCATTGTCACAAACTACTATTTTTGGACAACCAAATTTAAGAAATATTTCTTTTTCAAAATGTTTACAAATTACTCTAGTAGTTGCATTAATCATTGGAAAGAACCAGCAATATTTAGTAAAAACATCTACAACTGAAAGTATGTATTTATGACCAGAATAAGTTTTAGGTAAAATACCTATTATGTCTACTGAAAGCATAAGCATGGGGCGATCAACCTTTTTAGGATTAATCATCGTACCAAAAGGAGGAGAAGTAGTATGTTTGTAAGCTTTACAAGTATCACAAGACAAAATGTATTGGTGAACATCATTAAACATACCTTTCCAAAAATAATATTGTTTTAATTTCTTTAAAGTTTTATGAATACCTAAATGACCTGAATTTACATCATCATGATTTGACCTAATAGTATCTAAGATATTCTCTTTAGGAATAACTATCTTCCAGTCTAAAAGACTATGAGGGTTAAATTTATTTTTACAATATTTATACAAAGTGTTATTTTCGACTCTAAAATTCTTATACTTTCTAGGAGATTTCTGACATTGAATAAATATTTTTCTATACCAAGGATCAATAATTTCATCATCAGGGGAGACTAAATTATCCTGAGTGGTTATAGCAGTGACTTCTATACGAGATAAAGCATCTGGAACTAAATGTAATGAACCTTTTTTATGAATAATATCAAAAGTAAATTGAGAAATTCTAGCAGCCCAACGAGCTAAGCGTCTACTAGGATTATTGAGACCTAGGAGCCATTTCAAACAAGCGTGGTCAGTAATAACAGTAAACTTCATTCCCTCAATATAAGGTCTAAAATGTTCTATGGAATCTAAAATAGCTAATAATTCACGTTCTGTGGTACTATAATTTCTTTCACATTTATTAAGTGATCTAGAATAAAAAGCAATGGGATGTTGATCACCATTATCATCTTCTTGACTCAAAACACTACCTATGCCAACAGAGCTGGCATCACAATGCAAAAAGAAAGGTTTTTCAAAATTAGGACATTGCAAAACAGGGGAAGTTATTAAAGAATGTTTTAATTCTTGAAATGCATTTTCAGCTTCGTCATTCCAAGTAAGTGACTTTTTAGAATTTTTACTACCTGCTGTCAATTTAGTTAAAGGAGAAGCAATATCAGCAAATTTACAAATGAATCTACGATATTAAGAACATAAACCAAGGAAACTGCGAAGTTGTTTTACCGTTTCTGGGCGTGGGAAATTTTCTATTGTCTCTAATTTAGAAGGATCAGTATGTAAACCATTGCTGTCAACAATGAAACCAAGATAGCGAAGTCTGTCCTTGCAAAAATTACACTTTTTTAAATTTACAGTTAAACCTGCCTCTTTTAATATACTATGAATTTTATGCAACTGTGCTATAAGGCTATTAAAATCAGAATTAATACAAATTAAGTCATCTAAATAACAGAATACTGAATTATCATACTCTGGACCAAAAAGTTTATCTACTAGTCTCTGCAACTCAGCCGGTGCATTTGTGAGACCAAATGGCATGCGAACAAATTCGTACAGACCTTTTCCAGGTACTACAAAAGCAGTTTTTTCGCGGGAGGATTTTTCAAGTGCAATTTGCAAAAATGCTTTAGAAAGATCTATAGTACTAATATATCTAGCACCTCTAAGGTTATCTAATATTCTAGAAGTATAAGGAAGGGGATAAGAATCTTTAATAGTAACAGAATTTAAACGTCTTGAATCTAAACACAATCTAGTACCTCCATCTTTCCTTTCTATCGCCAATACGGGTGAACACCAAGGATACTTAGAGGGTTGAATAATACCTTCTCCTAATAAAACTTCTACTTCATCAAAAAGTTCCTTTTGTTTAGCAGGACTCAGAGGCCAATATCTCTGTTTAAAAGGTTCACTAGTAACGTTAATTTTATGTTCAACTAAATGAGTAAGACCTAAACCTCTTTTCTCATAAGAAATATCTTCAAACAAAGCAATAATATTATCTAATTTTTGTTTCTCAGAAGGAGAAAGTTCAGAAATAGAGGTAATTGAACAAACTTGTTTATTATTTTCTGGAACAAGTATAATGTTCTTCCACAATTCTTCAGCTAAATGAAATTTAATCCAAAAGTCAAAACCTAAAATAATTAATGGATCAAAAGAAGGAATAATTAAAAACTCTACGAATTTAGTTATATTATCACAAGTTACTGGCAAATCCATGGCACCAATAATTCTCCGGGCGGAGCCATCCGCAGTGCAAGCAGCGCCACTAATAGGTCTAATTTTATAACCCAACTGTAAAAATCGTTCATGTGTATTTGAGCCTAAAATGCATTTATCGGAACCACTGTCCAACAAACCTGAAAAAATTTGATTACCAACAAAAAAAGTTAAAAATGGTCTAGCATCATTCTGTTTTGTAAACAGAATAGGGGCCGAACGATAAATATTAAAAAAGGTTTTTAAATAATCTAACCAGTTGGAAAATTCTTTGTCACGGGCAACATCATCAGGCTTGTGACTTCTAACAATTTTTTCACACATCGAGACGCTCGAAGTTTTATCAAAAACGTAGGCTCGATGCTGCCTAATCAGTTTTTTGACTCTTGCGAGTTTTTAGTATCCAAATTACAAACGTCACAAGTCTTAGAAGTGACCCCAGCTTTATGACACTTAAAACAAACAACACCTGGAATAGACTTGCAATTTCTATATAAATGTCCAGGTTTTTTGCATTTTAAACAAACTAAATCATTAGAAACGGCATTTGATTTAACAGAAGGTTTAATTGATTCTTTAAAAGGTTTTCTATTGACAACAACTTCTAATTCTTTTGCAAGTTCTAGAAATTGTTCGATTGAATCTATTTGTCTACGAAACAAAAAGGGTGTGTAAATTGGTAACATATTTTGTTGTATCACGTTAACTAAAGTGTAGTCAAATAAAGGTACTGAAAGACGACTAGCCATGTCATAAATTTCCGTAATGAAATCAGGAAGCGACTCAGACTAATTCTGTTTCCTGGTGCGGAGCTCATTTTCTAAAAAGTGATCAAAATTAGGTTTATCAAAGCGCTTTAAAAGTGCAAGCTTAAGTTCATGCCAAGAAGGAATATGAATTCGTATAGATCTAAACCATTTGAGTGCAATACCATCAAGCAAAAGTGTAAAAGAACCAACCAGCAAATTTTCGTTGTAATTTCTATAAAGAAAATATTCTTCAACTTGTGTAATAAAATCACGAACACAAGTTCTACCATCATAAATTATTTTGCTCTTTTTCAAATCAGGCAGTTTAGTAAGAGGAGGAAAGTTTTTACTAATGTTTTCGTTAACAAGCGCATTCAAGGAGTTAAAAGAAGGCAAAGCTCGAGCTGTAAAATCCGAAGACGAATGTGCGATTCCAGATTCAAAAGGATTGCCAACATCGGTGGCATTAGCCATCTCGTGACCTTTCTCAACAACATTAGCATCAGCAGCAGTAGAAGCTTCGACCTCAACCGAATCCTGAGGCGGTGGAAACTGAACTCCCTTGTCCTCCATGACTAACGAGTAACAAGGCAAATAGCAATGAAAAGCAAGGACTAAACTTCAAAGAATTTCAAAATAAATCAAAGTTTGAAAAATAAAATTAAAGTTTGAGGTTAAGTATCAAAATCAATGTGGTATTTCCATGAAAAATTGCTAAGTTATTTAACGTTAAAAAGTGCAATAATAACTCACAAAACGGCTTAAAATTAAATAAACTAGGTGCACAATAATGTACTTAATGTTTAAATTTAATTATTAACATAAAAAGTTAACTTAGATATGAATTATATCACTGTATGAGATTTAACAATAACACGGTCTACACTTAACAATTGTTGG